>JAODAL010000309.1:0-340548 GCA_025379985.1 Phyllomedusa bahiana | reverse complement strand
CCCAAAGTGTGCTTTAATACCCGATTAAAATGGAAGGTAGCAAGTCAGAAACATCAATGTGTGTGTAAAAATCAGTGGGTCATAGCCATTTCTAAATAAAAAATCGTTCTCTTTGTACTACAGAGATACCATTATATGAAAACTGAAAACCACATCACACTGACAATGAAACCTGACGGTAATGGTGTCATTATCTATAGATGCTCTGGATGCCTTACAACCTGAACAACTTGTTGTTTATACTGGAATCATTCATTCTCCAGTGTACCAGGAAACTATGAAAGGAAACCTAACACATTGAACTTATCATCTGATCTGCTGGTAGCATGAGCAGGATACGGTCACATTGTCACATCTGATCTTCTGGTAGCATGTTATAGAGCAGGAAGAGCTGAGCAGATATTCATCTTTGGGCAAAGATTCAGCAGAACTCCCACCTATTCTGGGCTAAGGAGTCCAGTAGGTGGCTGACAACTATCTATGTATGCACAGTGATACAATGAACATACACGTTCCAATATCAGTAGCACACTATCAACTAAAGAAACTATCAAAGGGGACATAGGAATTTTTGAAAAAGCATTTCTGCTACCTAGGATACATGAAAAATGTTTGAGGTTCTTAGTTCACATTTTGTATTGTATTGGAATGTGTATGTATATTGCTGCCACACCAGTGTGCACCTATGCTCATTTTTTTCAAAAAGGTTTTTAGGATGTGCAAAACTATATATTGTTTCTACCCATTAATACAATGAAGGCAGAATAAGCAGGGATTCAAATGAATAAAATACATGATGCTATGAGAAGCATCTTGGAAATTACAAGTGAATAAAATACATGTTCTATTAAATCTTTCCCTACAAAACTATACATCAATCTGCTCGGCTCCTCCTGCTCTATAACATGCCGCCAGGAGATCAGATAGCATGTTCAGTGTGACAGTTCAGGTCATCTGTCCATTAGCTGAAGTAATGGAGTAATGCAAAAAGTAAGCATACAAAAAGAGTTTACTCCAAAATGGCCGGAAGAAGAGACATTGAAGCTTTAGACTGGAGCTAAACATTTTTTACTGTGGTAAAATCTAAAAGGTATGATTCTAAGAAAAAAACATAGTGGAGTAGAAGTCCTGAGAAAGTCTTATTTTCCCACACAGCCTTCCGATGAATAGAACCAGGAGCTGAGTGAGTACAACATGTGGGAGCTGATGCTCATGTTGATCACTGGTATAGCAGATAGTACTAGCTGGCACTCCAGGGTGGCGTTTATGGACTGACATGTCACATCATCAACTGGAATGCACAGGTGGAAAATAGATGGTAGAAGGCAGTGAACAGATGACTCGTAACTGCTAGAATATAGAGACAGCACGAATAAGGATTATGAGGAGCAAGGTCACGGTCAAGATGAGCAAGTAGCAGAAAAATAGAAGAAAGGATAGGAACATAACACCACAGGGCTTGTAGAACCAAGCAAGGCCCATGAAGAAAATGTCACTTTCAATTAGGCACGCTCTCAGCATCACCAGCGATATTCTGCATAAATGACAGCACCAACGGAAAACTGAAGAAAGACCAGGAAAAAAACACCACAGGACTTTGGCAAATTTGGCATGTTTTCATGGTCACTAATGATATTCTGTATAAATGGCAGCCCCAAATGGAAAATAGCTACAATAATGAATGCAAAAATCATAATACTAAAATGGAATGTTCAATATATTCCCCTTAAATGCAGTACAGTCTGCATAAATCCATACATAGCAAGCTCTTCTAGTGCTTCTTGACTAGTGTGTGCTTGGGATAATGTCAAATCTAGGACGGATAAACTCCTAGGCATACAGGCGTCAGAAGATGTCAACCTCCAAGTACCCATTGCTGACAAAACTAAAATACCTAATGCAGAAAGCCATTACTATATAAAAAGTGTTGCCCATAGCAATGAATCAAGTTTCAGGTTTTATACTTTTCCTACTGAATGGCTGAATTAAAGAAAATCTAAGGTACCAGGACAACCTACAGACTACAGCCTGCTCCTCCCTGCAGCTTCCTGGATACAGTTAGGAAGCCTCCCACCCAGGTTTGTAGTGTAAATTTGGCGTCTGGGGCTGGGAAAGTTCTTTGATGTATATGTCAAATTTGTATCCTTGGGTCAGTTTCCCACCTGATGGGGCCACAACGAGGGCCCCATTTGGCCGCTGTCAAGTCATTGGTATATTTTTTTTAGCATGAGAGCCTATAGGTGACATATGCCACTGTATGTCATAAATCTCTCTGAGGCATCTGTTGTAGGAATGTTGGGAAATTTTACTGAATTATACTTCCAAAGTACATTTACTGCATCTAATATGCACTGCTCATTGTTGCACATCTACACAGAGACGCATAATGAACTGATATTTCATTTGATAAGAATTTAACTAAAATGGCAACAGATTTTTTTATTGTGTGTGGCCCAGCAGTTAAAGGGAATCTGTTGCCAGTTTGTTTTTTACTAATTATAGCAAGATACTGATACATATACTTTTCTTCTTAGCCATTTTTATTGTCAGATTGTAGATTTTTTAATTCTATTCTATGATAATGGGGGAAGCATTTTTGCTGCTTTTAAAAGCATTTAGAGAGATGCTTTACAGCAGCTTCTTGGACATAGGGCCTGTGGACTGGATCAGTCCTATTGACTTCTGTGACCTGGGAAGAAGTCAGTGTGCAGGGAGGGGGAGAAGGATAGCTGTGACTATCACCTATAGTGTATGGTGGATCCTGTGTTATTTACACACATGGCTGTCACCTTTCAGTGTAATCCTGCCTTTGCTGATAATGAGGAGACTGCTGAAAAGTCCTCTCGACAGAAAAGGAAGTGTCAAACTATTAGTAAGCTAAGTCACTGGTTTACAGTTGGATTTTATGCAAATTCAATATTTAGAATCCACAAAAAATCCAACTGTAAATCATCCCCATAGCCCTCAACAGAAGATCGAACTGTAGTCTATACAGCTCAGATTTTTTGAGGTCAGATTTAAAATCCGAAATCTGACCCAAAAAATTAGAACATGCTCTATAACCTGCTGGAAAATGTCAGATTATAGTATTGTTCAATGTGGGCCGGCCAAAAACTGACTGCAAAATCTGCACAAAAAAAGTGGTAAGAACTAAAACCGATTGTAAAATACTGGTTGGATTCTATAACAAAATCCGACATTATTTTACTTTTGCTGTCTAGAGGTAGCCTTAGGCCTAGTGGTAAAAGTGAAATCTGTGGGATTTCAGGATTTTTTAAAACTATTGATAGTGATTATCAAGGCAAAATAAAAATAAAAACTTCTTAAAAAATGTGTTTAACATGAGTTAACAATAAGTCATTTTCTGATGACACATTCCCTTTGTGTGACGTCAGGGCCATATCAAATGTCCTTGTCAGGAAGAAGAGCATTATAGACCTTGAGGGTCCAATGTCCATTCTAAGAGTATTATCTGTGCGATGGAGTCTGTCAAAACCATTTTTACAATTAGTTAACTACAGTGCCGGTTAGGAGTCTGATTGACATTAACAAGTGTATCATCAATGCCCTGAGATTACCACTCCATTCACCTTTAAAGATGATGGAGTGTCCAGGCAATATCTGGTGAGGTGTTTTATCCAGGCATAACATCTGCATAATAAGGCAAAAAGATGGAGAGACTAAATTGTTCTATGTTCCTCTTAACAAAGACAAGTACTCTGAAATGGTAGCTGAATTGAAGGAATGGTCTGTGTTTCCACCTTCCCAAATACATAGGGCGACATGTATGATTTTTGGTACCTAGGTGCTGGTGAGAAGAAGCCACCTCTCCCTCCACCAATTCTTACTGGCTGACCTACACAGTAGCAAGAACTTCCACATAATGTGTTAAGTGCTGTTGAGACGAAGCCACTTCTAGTCCACCGATGCTTACTAATTGGTCTTCAAAGTAGCAGGATTCATGCTGCTGCCCATGTACAAGAAAATATGGTGGGTGAGATGGGGCTATTCAGCATCTGTGACTAACAACAAGTATGTAACAGCAATAGCTAGACACCTAGTGGAAAATTTATCGATACTGCCTAATACTTAGACGGTGTAAACGTAGAGTAGACATTGTAGAAATGTGGCAGATTTATCAAGTATGTGATAAATCTGGTCCATGTTTGAACTATCTAGTCTAAGAGCATTCCATTTATAGGTTGGCTTAGTTTGTACCATCAATTGCGATAAGTTTTCGGTGCATTTTTTGGTACATGGCAGCATATGGTAAGCCACGCCCCTTTTTCGCTACAGCCCACCCTTTTAGTGAGGGATCATCCCTTTAGTTCGACCATGCACAGAAGTGTCTAAAAACTGTCTTAAACACTTAGGAGCACATTTATCAATAATGTCTAACTGTAAGACAGTTTAAGTCAGACCAGACAGTCTTGCAATGCGCCACATTTAACACAGTGTTGATAAATCTGGCGCAGGTTAGAACTGTCTAGTCTAACTTTTTACCACCATTCAGTTGGCTTACTTTTACTCCACTAACTGCGACAAAATCTGGCACATTTTTGGGCGCATGTTAAGCCACACCCCCTTTATGTGAAAACCACATCCTTTTGTTGGGGCCACGCCCTCTTTGTTGGACGCAACGCAGAAATGTCTGAAAACTGTCCAATGCACATAGTAAATGTGTTGTAACGCATGTAAGATTTTTTTTGCTGCAAATTGTGCCAGAATTCTGCCGTTGCTGCCTTGATAAATGTGCCCATAATGTGGTGTAACGCATCTATCCCAAAAATTGCCAGAATTCTACCACAATTTCTACAATAAATATGCCCCAAGATTTTTAACCCCTGCTCCAAATTAAGGTTTTTATGTTTTGCCATGACATAACAGATATTCCTTTCATGACACCACCCGTTAACCATTGGGGTTTTACACAGGTGGACCTAATAACCCCAAAAACAAACACAAAGCTCTCATTGGGTCACTTCAGAAACCAGACAAGCTTGGATCATAGCTGAGGTCAGTGACAATGCAATTTTTCAGCTGGGTTATGAATTTATTCATTTTCCAATAGTCTCAATTGTCCTGAAAAGGAAAGGGAACTAGCTTTAGCTAGGTTCCAATGGGTCACTTTTGGTGCAAGAAGACATGTCTCCCATAGCTGCTATGGGGTGAGTACTGAAAACTCCCACCAACTAAGAGGATATGAGAGGGTGCTCCTTACAACATGGATGCTGACAAATCCATCTCAAGCTACAAACGTAGTGAACAGGACCAAGAGGATGCATGCAAGAATCAGAAGAGTGTTTTTCTTACGGTGACAGCCAACGGGCTAAGTTGTCATATAGACCTTTCAGGCCTGTGAGCCTCTGTTAGGTCCCCAGTTGTGATGCCAACTTAACAGCATGGAATCCTTCTATGCCAAACCACTTAGGTGCAACAGTCACATAATCTCCTATTCCAGTTGCTGCCACAGGATAGGTAAAAAGTTATTTGAGGGTGTACGTAATCTACTGGACTCTCACATCCCCAAGGAAGTAGCAGAAAAAAATATAACTTCAGATTAGTGTTGAGCGATTACGTTGGCTATAGACATCGGGCGATAGTCGATAGTCGGCCTCAATCGATTAGGTTTTTCGATAGTCGATCTTCTCCGATGACCATTTTAAAGTCTATGGGAGAGAAAACAACACCTTCATTCTTACACCAAACAAGGCTGGAGAAGCTAAAATTTAAAACAGCCACAACAGTCAAATGGATACCTGCTACAACTTAGGCAACACACTTAGGTTTTTAAAAGTCACAGAAAAAAAGTCACAGACCATTTACTTCCCTGTCTTGTACCACAGCATGCCCCTTAAACCTGCATCACCCACAAATTAAAAAGTGCCAGAAGGCAGTATTATTTGAACCCATCATTTTACTTGAACTGGACATTGAATATTCCTGTCCTGGAACGCAGCAGGGACCCTAAAAACCTGCATGACCCACAGATTAAAAAGTGCCGGAAGAAAGTAGTCTTTGAACCACCGTTTTATTTTGAACTGGACATTGACAAACCCTGTCCTGGACCGCAGCATGACCTTAAACCTGTCTGACCCACAGATTAAAAATTTGCCGGAAGAAGAGTCTTTGAACCACCATTTTAGTTGAATGGACATGGACTAGAACTGTTTTGGGAACCCAGTATGACCATTAAACCTCTCTGCCCCCAGATTAAAAAGTGCCGGAAAAAAAGGAGTCTTTCAACCACCATTTTAGTTGAACTGGACATTGACTATACCTGTCCTGGACCGCAGAAATGACATTAAACCTGTCGACCCCCAGATTAAAAAAGTGCCGGAAAAAGGAGTCTTTCAACCACCATTTGAGTTTCACTGGACATATACTGTCCCTGTCCTGGGCCACAGTATGACCATTAAACCTGTCTGACCCCAGATTAAAAAAGTGCCGGAAAAAAGGAGTCATTTCAACCACCATTTTAGTTGAACTGGACATTGACAAACCCTGTCCTGGACCGCAGCATGACCCTTAACCTGTTGAATCCACAGATTAAAAGTGCCGGAAAAATAGGAGTTCTTTCAACCACCATTTTAGTTGAACTGGACATTAATTACCTGTCCGGGCTACAGCATGAGCCCAAACACTGCATGACCCCAGATTTAAAAATGCCGGAAAAAGGAGTCTTTCAACCACATTTTTAGTTTCACTGGACATTGACTATACCTGTCCTGTGCCCAGCATGACCCAGGGCCCGGAGTTACGTGGGTGCGGTGAGATCCCCAGGCGGGCCATCCGTCATCTATTAACACGCAGGTTTAAAAATGCCCCTGATAAACGCAGCAACGAAAACTGTCGTGCTGAAGCAGAGTGCGGAAGCGGAAGTGTGGAAGTCCAGCCTTCCTCAGTACACAGTCAAGACCTGGGTAGCGCTTGCCCCTCCGTATGAGTGTGGACCAATTGAGCTTCACTTGGAAATTACTGGTGGTTAACGTTCCCGTTACACCCAGGTGCCCTTTTTCTTGGCATTCTTTTTTCATTTACTCAACGTGCTGGAGGAAATGGTCCCCTGTACTTTGTTCTCTGTCCGTGCTCCATAACTCCATGTCCTTGAAAAACCTACTCTGGTCAAGTTTTCCTGTACCTCCCTTGTACAAATTCAGAAGGAATTTTTTTAACAGCTATTTTGTACATGCAAGTTTTTTAGTACTTTAAATTCTAGGAAAACACATTTTTAAATAGCATGGAATCCCACCCTGTCTTTGTTTCTCTTTTTTTAATTAACTTAAATGGGTTTTCTCAATACAGGGATTGATAGCTATGTTAAAGATCTTGCAAAAAACAAGTAATTTTGCAATATGTGTTCATTAACAGTGTCAAACCTATTCCTGTTTCTGACAGCACCATCACCCTTGAGCCACTTTGGACAATTGTGAAGAACAAATGTCTGTTAGAAACAACATTTTTTTTATAATAGGACCTGTAGTATAGCTGCATGTCACAGCAAAATGCCTCCAAAAATTCAAAGCATGACCCTGGAGCCCCTTTGGACAATTGTGAAGAACAAATGTCTGTTAGAAACAAAAAAATTTCATAATAGGACCTGTAGTATAGCTGCATGTCACAGCAAAATGCCCCCAAAAATTCAAAAAATGACCCATGAGCCACTTTTGACAATTGTGAAGAACAAATGTCTATTAGAAACAACATTTTTTAGAATAGGACCTGTAGTAATTTCTGCATTTCAAAGCAGCATGACCCCAAAAAAATTTTAAATATGACTTCTCACCACTGTTAAAATTGTGGGGGGAGAAATGCCACTTAAAGCCACATTTTTGTTCCAAAGGACCATAATTATTGCTGTATCTCACAGCAACCATGACCCCCAAAAACCCTTGACAATGCGAAAATTTAAAGATGAAGTGAGTAAATGGAATATGTTTTTTTCATGAAACCTTGGTGTCTTTTACAGTCTCCTCACAGCAAAACCAGCAAAATGAACTGTTGGGAACTGAGAATAAAAAATTGCAGTAAGAAATTATCATTTTAAAAATAAGTTTTTCAAGAGGACCATTTCTGTTTGGAGAGGAATTGAAGTAGACCAGCAACTAATCGGTGACTCGGCAATTGGGGCCACAACATCATCATAGATCCATGCCTGATTCATCTTGATGAAAGTCAAACGATCCACATTATCTGTGGAAAGCCGGATGCGTTTGTCTGTAATGACTCCTCCGGCTGTGCTGAAGGTCCGCTCAGATATGACGTGGCTGCTGGGCAGGACAACACCTCTAGGGCGTGACGAGCCCGCTCGGGCCATTCGTCCATTTTTGGATACCCAGAGTCTATTGGGTCCGGAACACATACAAAAACATCGGTGTTGAGACAGATAGTCGTGCACCATGATCTTAAGCTGGTCTTGGGTGTTGTATGTGTGCCCTACATAGCATGCGTTGGTGAGGTAGTAAATAAAAAATTGCCAGAGGTCACCCATTAGGCTTCTGCCACCCTTTCCTGCTGCTGCTGCCGTACGGCTACTTGGCACTCTATTGCTGTCACGTCGCTGGCGTTGTTCCACCGTGACCTTTGAAGAAGGTGAAGCAGACGCAACAGATGTCTCCAGTTGATCAATCAGCAAGGTCTCCAATTCTGGGATTTTACTATCTATTTGGGTGGGGGGGGGAAGGAAAGTGCTGAGTTTTGTTTTTTTACGGGGATTTAGGAGGGTGGCCAACCAGTAAATGTTGGTGAGTTTGATGGCCTTAATGCGAGGATCATGTTGGAGGAAAAAGGAGCACCACGCACTCATGTGCGAGTTGGAGCCTTGATTTCCCAAGCCTCTGGGTCGAGGGCAATAGCAAACTGATCTTCTTCATCTTCCTCCTCCCCCTCAAATTCGCGCCAACCTCTTTCCAAGGCAGGGACGTCGGTAACATCGGTGTCTAGGAATACCTCCTCCTCCTCCTCCTCCTCCGCTGCCTCCGGCACAGCTTCAACACAGCCCTGACTTGCCTGAGATGATGCACCCTGAGAGCTGATGTGCCACCTTGCACTAGCTCTGGACCCCGAACCACTGCCTAATGAAGACCGATGAAATTGTGAAACTGTCCGGGGCCCTTTTGAATTTGACGGAGAGAAAGGCTCCGTGTCCGCATCTGTGTCCGTCTCCTCCTCCGTCGCTGGCGGGACCTGTTGTTTCAGAGTGTCCAACGATCGTTCCAGAACTAAGATCACCACAATGCTCATGCTGACAAGGGCATTGTCCGCACTGACCATTTTGGTGGCTTCTTCAAAACTGGCAAGGATGGTGCAGAGCTCTTTCACCTGCCTCCTCTCTCGGTTGCTCAACACCCCGAGGTCCGCACCGCTGCTTGTCAGGCCATGTGTCACTTCATACTGCGTAATGGCATTACGCTGCTGCCACAATCGCTGGAGCATTTTGGAGGGGGAATTCCAGCGTGTTTGCCACGTCAACAATGAGACAGTTGACGGGGAGGCCGAGCTGACGCTGTAACGCAGCCAGGCGGGACGAAGCAGGGTGCGAATGGCGGAAGTGCGAACTCAGACCCCGAGCCTTTCTTCAGCAGGCAGTCAGACCCGGTAGCTCTTTAGAATTTTTTGGAAAGACAAAGGTTCATGACATGTGCAGGCAAGGGATGTGCTCCAGCCTACGATTCTTAAGGGCGGCCAGCAGATTCGCCCTTTTTCGCATACCACCGTGCCCGGCACAAGGTTCTTGTTACCCAGCCAGGGCGCTCGGGCTCGTTGCGGAGAGCCGTCCACAGCTCCTGACCTGTGTGTGGACGGTCTCCAAGACAGATTAATTTCAAACGGCTTGGTTTCTCTGGCACATGATGCCACCAGAGGACCTTGGGGGAAAGAGCCCTGCACCAAACCCTGCAGTTTTGAAGAGCGTGCGCCGAGCCTGAGAGCCCCCAGCACCCCAGAGACATCCACCCAGCCCCACCCAGTGAGCTGTCACAGAGATATGCGGCCTTGGCCGTGCTTACTAGTCCATGTGTCGTGGTCAGATGGACTTTTCCGGCCACAGATGCAGACAATGCGCTTTTAATTTTAGATGACACGTGGCTGGCCAGGGCAGGACGGCTTTTCGGCAAAGAAATGCCTGCTCGGCATCTGGTATTGGGGGGGAGGCAAGGGCCAAGACGTGGCGGAACCATCTGTGTCCACCAGACGGAAAAGGGAACATTTCCAAGGCCAAAAGCCTGGCAATGCCGACAATTCAGGCTTTTGGCTTTGGGATGGTTTGGGTTAAAGTTTTTTCTTCTGCTCCCAAACCTGGAAGACAGAAGGCTAGCTGCTAGACTGGCGCTGTGCGGCGTGCAGGTCGTCAAACTGGCGGAAGGAGAAGGGGTAGGATGGGTCTCTGGTGGTGCTGGTGGTACTATGGGCGGGCGGTGGAGGCTGAAGCGGAGGTGATCCCTGATCATGACTCTGAGACACATGGGCGCTGAGGAACGCTTGGTGGTGGCAGAGGAGGAGGAGGCGGAGACAGAGGGTGTGACAGTGGTTGGAGGCCCGGCACGGTTTGGCTTTTTTTTGGGCCCAAATGTTCCCTCCATTTCCACTCATGCATTCGTTGCATGTGACTAGACATGTTGGGTGGTGGTTAAAACCCCTTAAGGTTCTTGCCTCACTTATGCGTTTAACGGCAAAGGCGGCAATATGACATCGCTGGGTGAATCAGAGGTTTGCTCAAAGAAGGCCCAGGCTTGAGAGGTCCTGGACCTTTTTGACGACCCAATAACAAGGAGCGGGGTTTTGCGCTGACCGTGGCGGCGGAATCATAAACAGCGGGACTTCTGCGACCGCCCTCTCCCTTTTTGAGGCGGAACCCGTACTGACACTACCCCATCGTCTTCCTCTATCCAGTGATGAAGCGCTCACAAGCAAATTCTGCTGAAAAGACCACGTTGGATCCGCAATGTCGTCATCATCATCCATCATCATCAAAACAGGTAACTTGGTCGTCCTGACATTCTGTACCAGAGCTGGCGGCTACAAGCAAGGGACTGCAAGGCGTTGCCGACCGCCCGGGATTTTGCCGATTGACCGGCTTCCCTTTTCCTCCTCTGATGGCATCAGTAACTGGGCGTCAGAGCAGACTAATCATCCTCTTGATCTTTTAACATGCCTTCTGACCCCAACCGCATTTTGTCATTAAAGAGGTCTTCAGACAATGGATTATCCACAGTGGTGGGTACACGAGTTGACATTTGGGCTGCTTCATGTTGGAGGATGCTGAGGTAAGACTGCTGGATGCAGGTTGCATTAACCACTGTAAGGCCAGATTGGCGACGCTGTTCGTTACTGAGATTCACAGGGCCCTGACCCAGTCTTGAAAAGGCCTGGCGGTCCTGCAACTGACGATCGCTGGCATGGTGTTGTCGCAGAAGGAAGGAGCACCTTCTCGTACTCTACCTCCATGTGACCCCTCTTTGTCGCTTAAAACCGCATTTCGCTCCATGTTCGAAATATAAAATTTGAGAAGGTTGGAATAGTTTGGAAAGTCTCTTATTAAAACACGGCAATCAGCTATTCTCAAATCCCTCTAATAAACAAAATTGCTGGATTTCAATTTAACTGCAAGGTGTCTTATCAACCCAAAACTGGACTGGGCAAAAGGCAAAAAACACGTATCTGTTTTGTTTTGTTCTAATATACGGTATTTTTTGCACCTTTCAATTCACCTGTGGTGACTATAAAATTGCTGTTTTCAGATTTACGTGCAAGCTGCGTCAATGAACAAAGCTGTAGTGCGCCAAAGTCAAAAAACACGTATCTGTTATGTTTTCGTATAAATAACGGTATTTTTTGCACCTTCAATTCACTGTGGTGACTATAAAATTGCTGTTTTCAGATTTACGTGCAAGCTGCGTCAATGAACATAGCTTTTGTGCGCCAAAGTCAAAAAACACGTATCTGTTATGTTTTCGTATAATACACGGTATTTTTTGCACCTTTCAATTCACCTGTGGTGACTATAAAATTGCTGTTTTCAGATTTACGTGCAAGCTGCGTCAATGAACAAAGCTGAGGCGCCAAAGTCAAAAAACACGTATCTGAAATATATTGGGATAAAAAAGGTATTTTTTGGCACCTATCAATTCACCAGTGGTAACTACACAATTGCGGGAGTCAAATTTAACTGCAAGGTGGCTCTATCAACAAATCTGACTGGGCAAAAAGTGCAAAAAACACGTATCTGTAATGTATTCGGATAATAAAAGGTATTTTTGGCACCTATCAATTCACCTGTGGTGACTACAAAATTGCTTGTATTAAAATTTTAAACTGCAAAGTAGATCTATCAAAAAAGGGCTGGTGTGGATTTTTTGCACCTAACAAAGAGACCTGCAGTTACTAGAAAAGATGTGTATCCTATAAGTTCAGGCTGCCCAATATCCAGGAAATATTTCAATAGAAAACTGTTAATAATAAAGCTATTGCAATGTCTACACTAAGTCTTGGTGAACTTTATCCAGTATTCTTTATAGAGGCTTGTCTGTGTTCGCCCGCGGCCCCCCCCCCCCCCCACTCCCGCCGTGACTCTACAGCGGTAGATGCTGCTTTAAAATTCTCTACCTAACTATATAAAATCTTCCAATCTCTAATCTAACTAAATTGTAAGGATCACAGCTAATAGTAGAGGTTTCTCTGTGAAAAAATATAATAATTTCGCTTTGGCTGTTTGGACACAAGCAGAGCGCACGCCCTTCTGCTCTAGACGCTGAGAGCACAAAGGCTGAACAGGAAACGTGTTCTATGAAAACAGTTCATTGTTTTTTTCCAGCCAATCGCACATACACATCCCGTCATGACGTCGAAAACCCCATCTCACCCTGCTCTATTCGTAATCTATTTGCTGGCCCCCCAAAAATTCAGGAAGCCCCAAAAAATGGGCGTTTAATAGATGATGCACAGATTTTACCTTAATTATCGCATATCAAAAAATTTTCGTCCCAAAAAAAACCTTGCCGATTTCAACTTGTGATAAAAATCCTAACACTATTCAATGAAGTAATGAGTTGGAACCATCTCCCAGTTCTTATAATAAAAAAAAATATCAAATGTATTTTCCATTGCATAAAAAAAAGACCTTGTTGAAAAGCGAAAAGCGAGGGAGTGAACATTGGTTTTCAAAATATATTGTGATTTTTGGGTTTTTTTAAAAGCTATTCAAAAAAAAATGAATATTTTTATTTGTAAAAAGTTATGAAGGTCGCCTGATCATATACTTCACCCCATTTATTTTTTACTTGCGGCAGGTTTAAAAATCGGGGACAACCGCTGCGAGGGTGTGGCATCGCGCGTACATGTCCCACACAGGGGTTTTAATTTGCTGCCCGGAAAATGTTGCACTTTTGGGGATGCAATCTCACTGTGAAACATTGCTTCCCCATTGGGGGGTTTTCCATGTGTTGCTTTAGCGGGGGGAAAATTTTAAAGGGATGCAGAGGTAGCAGTCATCCCGGGCCCCTGGAGTCTGAGGGGCCAAAGGCTTTCTACAAAATAGGAAAGAATTAATTTTAGGGGGACATTTTTGGTTGGGCCCGCTATAGATTTTTCACTGGGGCCCAAAACTGAAAGTTATGCCCTTGATCCTTGTAAAAAATCTGGCAATAAAAACATTTAGATTAGGTAAAAAAGATATTCATGTTAATTTACGGGGTTTTTATTATAATTTTAAATACTCACCCATTGAGCTAAATCATTAGAAAGTTTTATGACACAAACACTCCCATTGTAGAACACTTGATGTTATATTATTTTAAAAAATATATTGCCCCGTGATAGCTTTTGGGAGTAACTATGTAAAATTCTGTGTCCTTTGTACCCAACTTTATATAAGGTATTTTCCCCTTTAAAAAGGAGAAATATAGAAAAGTTTAGTTTTGGTAGTTTTTTAAAATAGCATGAAAAGTAAAGCATTGATCAAAGAAAAAATTTTTAAATTGGTTTTGAAAAATGAAATAAAAGTATTACTCAAAGGATATTGTTGTTTTACAAATAGTCAGTACAAAAACACCCTGGAAAACCATTGAACTGATGGTGACCTGTTAAATGGAAACCTTTACCTAATTTGCAGGAAAAGTTTGGTGACTAAAGGTAAGTTCACACATGCAGGATTTTCTGTGGATAATTTCTACATATGATGCAGTAGTTATGCATCATTACATCATGGCTGGTACACAAAACTTGATCAGCAGCACTCTGCAAATACTAAAAGACAATTAAGAGAACCTGTCACATAGGTTGTGCCCCCCTTGCTGAGGACAGGAAAAAAGCTATTCATGCTGTTTCCAGCGCTGTGCCCTTATTTTGTAAATCAAAGTTTTAGAGCATTTACCCCCCAAATCTTATTCAGAGCAGGTGTTAGCCCTGCCCCCAAAAGGGTGAACCGCCCCCGAAGTTATTCAATGTTTTACCATTCAAAATAATGGTTTATCAGTTAAGGTGGGTGGGGGGAGCCCCCAGGTGGTGGGGTTTGAAAAAAATTGAATTTTCTGGCTGAAAATGCAGATTTTAGCACTAAATGCCTAAAAACTCAGCATCTTAAAGAAAAAGGAAACGCGCTGGAAAACACGGTCTGACACTGCTTGTGTTTCCCTCAGCAATCAGAAGGGGGCATAAAATATGGACAGGTTCCTTTAAGACGAATATATTAATTTATTATAAAAAAACATTTTGATTTCTTTTAATACCAAAAAAATTGGAGGCTCTTAGAGTACATTTTTGATCAAAACTGTAAGGGCTCTTCCATTAGCAAAGTGGCCTCAGTTAAGATGGGGACCTACTCTAAACATGCTTACAACGCTTGGTATTCCTCCAGGCCACCAAGTGAGGTAAGAGTGTGTAGAGTAGATCCCCGTCTGAACTGAGGCCACCTAGCTGCGAGTGACCTGTGCAGCACATATAAAACCCCTTCAAACATATTAATCTTCAAAGCAAAACTAATTATATAAGAGTTTTTGGAGAAATTAAAAAAATAATCAAAAAAAGTTTTTCTAAACCCCAATATATGTTACACACAAAATTATAAATATCATACTATTTCAATATTTGAAACGACAATAGATCACAACCCTATAAAACAATGTAAGTACCTTGAAAGGTGTCGACCCCAAAAGAACACAGGGAGTCTCAACAATATCTCAGTTCATACAAAGTAACTCTGATCAGGTATTCAAGAGTTAATCGGCCAGTATTGTATACTTCTAAAACATATACAGTACATCTAAAAAATATATCAAAGAGAAATATAAAAAGTATAAGTGAGCAAGTACACCGCTTCATGTACATATAGCAAATCAATGTAGAAAATGCATTTCACCAGCTTTGTCAGAAGAACACAAGGTTCACGATGCCTAAGTACCTGCTAAACAAGGCCAGCTAAATATTGAACATCAATCACAACTACAAAACCAGTCCCACTTGTAGTAAGAATTTCTGCCCTTCCTTGTTAGATTTTGCATGTAGATTGCTCTTTAGATGGGCATGTGCCCCAGGTCCAAAGTCATGAATATATCAAAATGCACAAAGGGGTTACCAAGATGACACACCCCACCAGGAAACAGCACTATCCTCACAGCTATTCAAACATAACCTGCACTTACTAGAGACGATAGTCTAACTAAGTCTATGTCTACACAGCACAGGGTTTTGCATGGATTTTCGGTGGATTCAGTATTTTGAATCAGCCAAAAATCTGACAGTACCCTGTGCTGCATAGATATCAGTGATAATTCTGTGATGATTTTTTATCATTGCTTTAAAAATCCAGCGGAATATGCAACATGTATATTCCGCCGGATTCTGTTCGGATTTTCCGTCGGCCCCATACATTCAATGTATGGGGCCGACGGCAAATCTGAGATTTGACTGCAGTTCTAGCACAAATCAGCTCCAAAACCCATGGTCCTGCTGTGGTCCAGCAATGACAAAATGCCGTTGGATGTTCGACAGTATTTTGTCATGTACTGTGTGGACTTTCACATAAACACTGCTGGACAGTCTATACAGACAATGTTGAGAGGATGGATTTCTCTAATATGGATATTTCTTATAAATAAAAAAAAATTATCAGCTACAAATGTTAAAAAAATAAATAATTACATTAATTCTCTTCTACATACATACATGTAATTCATAATAAATGATAACATGTTTCTTTAAAACATAAATGAAGGAATAAGGCATGGGCCCCGTCCTGACGAAGCCTATTATTTTTCGTTGAGTAAATTTTTTCTTCCTCATCTTCCAAGAGCCATCACTTTTTTATTTTTCCATGTACATAGTCGTAGGAACGCTTGTTTTCTTCAGAACAAGATGTAATTTTTATTTGTGCCATTGACCGTAAAATGTAATGTACTGGGAAACCAACCCAAAAATGTGAAAGAAAATGTAATTGCGCCATTTTTGCAGGAGTTTCCTTTACATGGCATTTACTGTAATTGACATGTTATCTGCATTCTGCTGGTTGGCATGATTCCGGTGATACCAGATATGTAGTGTCTTGGTTAAGTTTTAGTACTTTAATAAAAAAAGATATTCTCCATTTCTTAAATTTGCGCTGCAATGGAATATTCTGCAACCAATAACTTTTTTGTTTTTCCATCTCGGGACCTGAATGAGGGTTCATTTTTTGCAAGCTAAAGTGTAGTTTTATTGGTATCATTATGGGAAACATGCAACTTTTTGGTCACTTTTTATTTACATTTTTTGGAACATAAAATCATTTTTTTAAAATATTTTAATAGATTGGACTTTAACAGATGCGGTTATACCAATTATGAGTAACTTTTTTGAAATTTTAATACTTTTAAGTTTTCTTTTTTTTTTTTTTACTTGTAGTCCCTTTAGGGTACTTGACCAATAGGAGGCACAATTGTTTGTACAACTTTCTGCATTAGACAGATAATGCACAAAGGTGTACAAATATGACTCTCTCATTACATCTTGAGTATGGCGGCATCTAATAGGAGTAGTAACGTAGCATCATGTCTTGTGGTGCTATGGAAACCACTCGACACCCCGCAATCTTGTTGCTGGGAGGTGATTGGGGGAAGGAATAGCATACAGATCTGTTCCTTATTCATTTAGATGCTGTGGCTGCAGTATCTAAAGGGTTAAACAGCAGGAAAAGGATCCATCTGATCACTACTGTTAGCAGAAGATTTAAGATGTAATTGTCCGCCAGCACCTACCATGTCTGAAGCAGGCTCAGCAAGTGAGCCTGCTCCATACTCCCTTACTAACAGTTTGATGTATTCAGACGTCCCTTGTTGGCAAAGGGTTAAACAATAACAGTGTTCATTTTCATTATAATGGTAGGATCTGTCAACTCTCCTGATGACCTTTTTAATTGTTTTCCTGGTTTTCCCATAAAAATATAATTTTGAAGCATCTATATCTTTGTTATTCCTCGAAAAAGCTGACAACTGGGTGTGGTCATTCTCTGTGTCAATGGGATGTCTCCTTACACACTCCTTGGACTCTGCTTAACCAGTGCTAGTAGGGTCTACCTTATAAATGTGTTTATAGTATTTGGCAAAGGTAAGCATTATCGTAAGAGTAGATGGTAAACAAATGAGATCATTTCTAATTCAGAGCTGTGGTTAACACCCTTTACCTTCATTCAGCAACAAGATCCTTTCTTTCAGATTCATAAATAAGCATGCTTAGAAATCATACTGTAGGTCAATTTACGTCATTTTCACTTTTATACTGATTGTTCTAATTACTCTCATACTTTCCTTGGGGATATCAGTGATTCATAAGGTGTACGCTGTCCTCATGCAGTCATTTACATCATACTTGCAGGTCATTTGACTCTTTTATAACCCTTTCAATGAGGTAATTGTATTAAATGCACAGGTGAACTAAAGTAGTAACATATTACCATAGTTTATTGTGTTCAAAGTCCTTACACTAAAATGAGCACAATGCCACAATGAGAGGAGTTATATTGTGTTGTATTTTTTATCCTTACAAAGCATGATGGTGTCCATGATGGAAGCTTAGCAATCAGCTCTTTCAAACTGTTCAAGTGAATCAAGCTAAAGGGGGGTCCCAACAGGAGAAAATGCTAGTTAGTCTGTTGGGACATGATGGAAAATAGAAGAGAAGAATCATACTTTCCTCCTGATCAATCTGTTGCTACGGCCGTCCCGGTGATCCTGGCAGTGGCTTTGAACATTCATCATTCACGACAGACATAGCCAATCACAGGACGGATGAACAAAAAATACAAATATCCATTTCTTTTTAGGCTATGTTCACACGGCTTATTGTCGGCGTAATTGCAGGGACGGATTTCGCCGGCAGCCGTAAATAATGTGCATATCACTTTCTCCCCCCGTGGCGGATTCGCCGAGCAGGGAGAAGAGGCTGAATCCATAGCTCTCTATGAGAACTGTGGATTATCGTAGTTACTGGGACGGATTGGAGCCGTACTGCAGCGCAAATACGGCGCACAGTACGGCTCCAATCAGTCCCAGAATAAGCCGTGTGAACGAGGCCTTACAGTGTTTACAGTATGAATTAAATAACACAATACATTTATAGACTGGAGCATTATGGATGTGGCGATGCCTATTATATGCACCTTTCTTATTTTGTTTTGTGAAAGAAAAACATAATGATTGGTTAAAAAATTTAGCTCCAACAGGGAATCATAAATGTGGAAATTGTAATATTTGTCACAAAATGGTAACAGGTGAAAATATTTGTCTAGGACCAGTTAAACATAGAGTAAAAGATCTAATAACATGTGAATCTAATTATGTAGTTTATGCGATATGGTGCAGTTGTGAGCATTACTATATAGGTAAAACTATTAGACCATTGTATAAAAGAGTTAAAGAACATATATATTCTGTGAAGTCAGGAAAAGGTGTACCTCGTTTTATAGATCATATACAAGATGAACATGGAGGAGATGTATCAGTCATAAAGTTTGCTGGTATTGAAAGGATTAGTAAGGCAGGGGTTAATAGAGATAGACACACTAAGTTGTTACAAACTTAAAAAGATAGATCCTAAAAACGGAAGCATTAGGTCCATTAGGATTAAATTAAAGAAACGATCTCTCGGTATTTTTGTAAGGATTGTTTTTAAAGTGTGTTGTTTTAATTGTACCAGCTGAGATAGGTACGAAGGGGGAGTTAAATTGCAGAAGAGCGCTTCTTTCCCATCATGCCTTGAGAAAGCGTGAGAGTGAACATGCAAAACGATCGTCCGTAAAGTATCTGTCTCTCAACTGGATGAGTGCCTCTCCGTTACTTCTACATTTGTGAATTATTTTGTTTTGTGCTTCATTGTTATTTTTTTTATTTGTTTGAAATACTCAAACTTTTTTCTTAATTTTTTTTCCCCCACCAGATTATCGCCTGATCACTTTTATAGTACATTGTAACACAATAATGTATTGCTATGTATTATGCTTTTTACATACAGCCGATTACACCCCGTCTCAGACAGGGCCTAATAGGGTGCTGTACATGGCAGAATCGGAGGCTGCTATGACACCATTGGGCCCTTGCGGGGGTGCTGGTGATCAGACATAGGAAGCCTCTTCCCCCTGTAAATCCTTTATATGCCATGGCCGCTATTGGGTGCAGCATCTAGGGGGTTTAAACAGTTGGGTTCAGAGAGGACGTCTGATGTAATTGCTGCATTGCTGGATCTATATGACACAGTGGTGCAGCTGTGTGCCACTGCCCTACTCTCTACCTCATACCCTCATGGTGCCTGTCTGCGAATATCCCTGCTGCTAGGCTGTAAGGCCGTGTTCACATGGCTTATTCACGCCGTATTTGCGAGCCGGATTGCGCTCGCAAATCCGGCGTGAATAAGGGGCGGGGGCGGGGCGGAGGCGCGGCCCGCCGGCCCCATAGACTTGCATTGTCCACGGCGCGTATTGCGCCTGGATAATGTGCATGGAATAGAAGAATGCGAACGGCAGCACCAGATGGATTAAAACAGGAACTCTTTATTCCATAAGGAGTACAAAATGCAACGTTTCAGCCACTACACTGTGGCCTTTACCCGTTGTGGAGAATTGGTGCTGCTCTCATTTTCTGTTGGTTTTTCTTGGATAATGTGCATGTCACTTTCTCCCCGCCCGGCGGATTAGCCGAGCGGGGAGGAGCGACGGAATCCACTGTTCTCTATGAGAGCAGTGGATTACCGTAATGACTCCGACGGATTGGCGCCGTATTGAAGCGCAAATCTGGCGCGGAATACGGCGCCAATCCGTCGGCAAATAAGCCGTGTGAACGAGGCCTAAAACTACAGTAAAACTAACAAAAGTTAAACAACAAGTTCCATGTACCCAAAAATGGTCTCAATAATAACCACATCTTGTCCTGCATTAAATCCCCATATATGGCTACATCGATGGAATAATGAAAAAAACAGTGGACGACATGTACGAAAATTGTCTAAATGTAAGACTTTCTTTGTTGCAAATAGCAATCAATCAGAGCTCCCCTTTCATTTCATATAGTGCTCTGAAAAAAATGAAAGAGGAACAGAGTTTGGTCTTCACATCCAAGAAGATTTTTTAGAAAAATAAACATAGGTGCACACTGGTGTGGCAGCAAAACGCGAACATAATCCAATATCAGCAGCATTTTATTAGCACTAAGAAAATGAAAGAGAACATAGGAATTTTTTGGAAACGCATTTCTGCTACTTCAGATACATGAAAATATGAGGCTCTTAGTGTAAATTTTGATCAAAACTGTAAAAGCCCATCTACCAACGTCAAGGTGAACTCAATAGAATTGGGAACCTACTCTATATGTTACCTCTCTTGGTGCCTGTTCAGACCTCCACATTTCAGGGAGAGAAGATTCCAGCTAAAAACCTGTGCACAACTCTCCATTCTGTTCTATGAGCATTTCAGGTACAGAAGAGCAGTGTGTTCAGATTTGCATTCTGAGCCGAGACTCTCTACGTTTGATTCCTGATAAAGGTGCGTGACCTGCATCTATCACACTTTGATGGCATATCCTATTGATATGCTATCAAACTGCAGGATGTTAAGACTCCTTTAAGACCAAAATAGGCCAGGACTTTAAGGGTTTATGAAAAAATAAACCAATAAATTTTTTTATTTTTCCATTTGGAGGGTTCACTGCGTGTCACAGATTGGATGAGGTTTTTATATTTGAATACAGGGTTTTCCATTCTCCAAACAAAACTTCTCATTTAGACCAAAAAGTTCTATTTTGGTCTCATCCGCTAACAAAACAGTGTTCCAATAGTCTTTTCACTTGTCCAGGTGATCCAGCAAACTGCAGATGGGCAGCAATGTTCTTTTTGGAAACCAGCAGCCCTCACTTTGCAATCCTGCCTTGCACACCATTGTTCAGTGTTTTCCTGATGGCATTAGATAATGTAAGGACAGGCCCATATTTTTGCTGTTCACAAATATTGGATCATTTTCCTTATAAATTAAAAGACAAGTCTGATATATTGGACCCATTTGTTTGATTTGGTTCCCTTTATCTCAAGTAGTTTTAAGTCAAATTATGAAGTGTTCACAAACTTTCAGACACCACTGTAACAATAAATGCTGTTCCCTATCATAGCTCATATTATTATTATAGCTCAGACACTTGCCTTCCCGAGCAGCGATGTCAAAGGCATGGCATGGGACTGCTGAAGGTACTGATAGGCTGCAGCCATTACATGCCAACTGCAGGACAGGAAGTAAACAGCTGGTGAGTGCAAAGGTAAACACTATTTTTTTTTTATCTTTTTGTTGCTAATTAAGCTCTGTATCATATTTTTTTATTTTTTAATTATTAACTTGGACAACCCAATAAACTACTACACATAAAAAAGTTATTTTTTCTTTATTCTGCTGGTGCATATAAATTAAAGCAGATCTTTCTAAAACATAACTTTATGGTAACACCATGGTAAAAGTATAATAAGATTCTTTATTCATAGTTTTGACATATTCCTCGGGGCTTTCCAATAGTATTAAACAAGACAAGTAATCAAAGCAAATGAGCAAACAATGAGACAAAACTAGAGAGGTCTCGGCCCATAAGAGTTTAGGATCTAATGGAATGGGAGTAATGACACATTAGGCACAATGTGCTTATAGAATCCAGAAGACCTTTCCCTTTTGCTGGCAATGGACTAATAAATAAAGCTGCATGAACCAGTCACCCAGCCAGAATCTCAGACAATAGCAAGTTATATTTTGGCTTTGTGTCCTCTAGTTTTGAAGTATGTTGCCAAACAATGGCATAATTCTTAAACAATGTAAATAAATTATAATATTCATATTGTTTTACAAATAGATACACTGTCTCTGCCACGTTTATAATGCTCTGTATACTGTTGTTGTAGTGACACCATCTGGACAGATTGGATTATTGCAGGAAAGCTGCTGTGAAGGAGTATGGATAGTATATTTGATAGCGTATTTGTGTATGTACAGTTTAAAATTAATAGATTTCTGCATTGATTACTAATAAAATATTGTCTTAATGTTACCTAAATCACATAAAAAAGAAATAGAAAATTATAGACAAACACACTCTAAGCAAACTAAAACACACAAATAGTTGTATCATCAGAGGCGTAGCTAGAGTTTTTGCCACACCTCTCTCTATGGGAGACATGTATGAAGGAAGGCGCTTTGAAGTGAATTGTTGAGTCTCATTTTCAGTGTATAATGCGCCTGATGTATGAAAGGGGTTTTTGTGCGTTCATAAATGGTGTGTAAAGTTCGACGCACCTCGTCTATGTGTTAGGTGCATTACGAAACTTAGGCACATTAGTTATGCACCTAACATGTATAAAGGCTGGAAATAAAAGAAAAGTCATTAGAATATCATGTCAGTTAATAGAAACTATGGTACTGATCTTGCTTGCGGAACCACAGATCCCAGCAATACCTGTGATGTGCTGGCTCTTGCTGTATGTAGCATAAAGGTTGAGAGCAGCAAAAGTCAATTTCAAATTTAATGTAGTAAAAACTAAAAATTGTAAAATCTGAACAACATCATCAGTGGGTTATTTAATGTAAAACTAGTTTTAGATTCTATTAAATTTAAATACATTTTATAGGAAATTTTTTATATTTTTGGGATATTACATATTTTTATATTAATTTATATGATAATTTTTTTTATTACAATTAAATAATTAAATTTTGTAAAGTTTGATAATTATCAGAAATAACTGTTTATTATTGTACTGGTGTAAATTGAGAAATAAGATACATTTTTTGTCCTAATGGCAAATCTAGCTCCACTTCGACTCCTCAGGCTCAGACAGACCACACTGAGATAGTTCTGCCTGTCCAAGCAGTAATGTGCCTAGTTTTGCAGAACCACATTCATATATGTGTCTAATAATATGAATGTGGTGCGACATGCATCCAGAACGCCCCTTCATGTTAGGCGCATTAGAAAGTGTTGAGTCTTCATTCATTAGGCGCATTAGAAAGTGTTGATTCTTCATTCATTTGGCGCATTAGACATCGTAGACTGCTCACTCAGGCGCATTTTACACCAGAAAAGGGTGAAAAAAACGATCATCATGTCTCCCTAAATGTTTTGCCTTCTCTTTCAGACTAGCTAGTGTGGCAAGCATGCTGGCACTTGTAGTTCAACAGCAGCTGCTACTCCCCACCCCACTGTGTATCGTTCAAGTATTTTGAATACATCAAGTAAACAGTGCAGGGAGAAAAAGTTAGGTAAACCTTCTATTTAATAACCTGTAGGTTCCTCTTTAGGAGCATTCACTTCCACAAATGTTTCCTAAAGCTTCAAATAAAGATTTGCAGAACATGGGGAAGCATTGTGATAGGGTTGAGGTCAGGACTCTAACTTGGCCATTCCAAAACACAAATCCTTTTAGCCTGATTTAGTGGAGTTACCTGTATGCTTTGCTACTCTTATGAAAATGTTTGATTCACCTTTTAATTCATTGTTTCTCAATTATTACAAGGCATCTTGGCCCTGAGTCAGCAAACTAGCCCAAAATGATGAGGCTCACTCTACCATGCCTCATAGATAGGATGAGGTTTTGACATTGGTGTGCAGTACTCACTGTATTTTTGGTAAAAATTGCACCTTGTCTTATTTGTTTGTAAGGGGCTATACTTGTGTTGGGTTGCTAACAGTAGTGAGCTGCCATGGAAAACCAGGGAGTAGGGTGGCCTTGTTATGGCAAGGGAACAATTAATAGTTCAGGCAGGCAGTTTGGGCCTGTGTATATAGTGTGCTGTGAGTCAGGAGGAGCTGGGCAACCAATCAGCAAGCTTGAGAGGTGGGATGGGATGAGGAGAAGGGGGACTAGCTTCTGCAGAGGGGGAGGCTGCAGTTGGTGACAATTAGAGTTGTTAGCTGAGAGTCAGTCAGAGGAGAGGAGACAGTGACAGGAGAGAGAAGTGTGCCCCTCAGGGTTACAGTAGCCATTAGGGGTGGAAGATATTATTGGCTGTCGTTCAGAGAGAGTAGAAAGCTAGGTCCTTGTATACAGCTGCAATTTGTTAAAAGCAGAGAAAATCTTGGATAGGCCAGGAGGGGTCTCCACTCTAGTCAGTGAGTGTCCGGAGGAAAGGCATCGATCCAGGGAGCAGCAAGAAGTTCAGCAGGAGACCTGAGCCATAGTGGAGAAGCCACTGAGAACGGTCAGGTAGAGTAATGAGGTGGGCAAGAGGAGGACCCCTCGTTAGCTGTGTGTACGGATGCTTAAGCTGCTGGGTGCCAGGACACGAGCGCACTGTATGTATTGAAACAGGCGCTAAAAACGAGAGTAGAAGCCTCATCAATCGCAGAACAGTTGTCGTGTCAATTGATTATCGCGGGTGCACCACACGTCTCAAACACTGCGCCTCTCCCCGTAATTTAAAAAAAACTCTTAAGGGTGATTGTCATAGGCAATGGGCAGATGCAGTCGGGGTGCCGCCATTACACCCTCCTGTCTGTTACATGTTCATAGAACATTTTCCCTGAAGCATTGTCAAATATTCAGGTGATCTTGGCCAAACTTGGGACAGACCACAATGTTTCTTTTGGACAGCAGCAACTTTTGTTGGGGTATCCTACCATGAATACCATTCTTGTTCAGTGTTTTTCTAATAGTGATTACATGAACATAGCTTTTACCCTTTGTCACTTCTTTCATGATTGTCCATTGCAGTCTTGGAATTACATTAACAGAACAACAAGGGAGAGCAGCAATGAACCTACATTTTTTTCCATTTGTAGACAAATGGTACGATCATGGATTGATGTACAACAAAGAAATGCTTTTGTGGTCTTTCTATTTTCTAAGGTCTTCTGAAACTTGTATAGAAAAACACTTTACACTAGCCAATCTTTCTCCTGAGAACAGATTTGTGAGTTAACGGGCTCTGAGTGTCTTTATTTACATCTGAAATAAAGCATATTTTGTCAAATAGTTATTGGAGAAGTCATTAACAGAGGTTAATTTATTTTTTCTCCATGAACTGTATATATAATCAGCCTGCCCCACCGGAGTATTAGAGGATGCTTCAATGGGCCCAAGCACTGACACAATAATGGCCCCCAATGTCTACCAGAAGATAATCTTATTTGGAAGCAAACACTAGATATCTTATTAAACCTTGCATGTGCACTAAAAATTTTAATGTGGACTTCAAGAACTTGAATATGGCCTTACACATGCCCTATGTGCAAAGAGATGGGCCCTCAGAATAATGTCCTCTGGTGGGTCCAAGGAACATCATTCCAACACTGTATGTCTTTCATTCAGCACATTAAGTAAACATCTACACTCAAAGTACAAGGGGTGTTCAATAAAGTCTTATTCTTCTTACTTTGCAAGTAATTTTATTATGGTTTCAGGTGGAGACACTTTTTGAGGATATGAATGTATTTGTTTGTGTTTAGCTTACTTTGACTATTAGTGTTGTTACAATCTTTTTTAACACAAGCCAATATGAGTGATCATAGGAAGCTGACAAGTTGAGCGTTGTACAGTAATAACATTTTTAACAAAACAAGGAATAAAATAAAAAACACATACATGAAGAGATGATTGTCATTTATCAAGAAGATGCTTCATCATTTTCTATGATTCAAATGTGGTCTAGTGAATTAAAAAAAAGATAGGGAGAGTGTCTAAGATGACTCACTTCCTAGAGAACCAGTTGACGCAACTACAGAAGAAATATTGGAAAAATCGTAATGAAATATGTCCAAATTCAAGTGTGAGCATTAGCGAAAATAACTCACCTATTTGTTGGTACCATACACCAACTCCTTTATTTGTGACTTTATTTGCTAAAGGTTAGTGCAAGATGGATACCTCAAATGCTCACAGCCCCTCAGAAACGAGTTCTGATGGATTGTTGTAAAGAGTTTTTAGGGTAAATTCACACGATATATTTTAACAAGGAATTCAAAGCAGATTCCGAGTTGGACTCCTCGTTAAAATCCTCATGAACTCTGATTTACTTGAATCACCAATCCGTACTGCAGTTCACATAGTGAACTACAGCACAGACCTTCTACACCATGGATCCGCACCATCTGTAGTGCGGAACAAAAAGAATGAACATCCTCATTGGATCACATTCTGGAAAAAGGGACTTGTGTTAGCCCCTTTGGAATGGGGCTTACATTTGACCAAATTAAAGGTATATACTGCCTCTGTTAAGTAAAAATCCGACATGTGAACCTACCTGTAGAGCTATGTGGTAAGGATCAGTCAATTATTAGTAATCAAATTGTGAATGATAATAAAGCTTGGGTGCATCATTATGACTCAGAAAGCAAACAGAAGTTGATGCAGTGAGTCAAAATAGGAGTAATTTTAAGATCACCCCATTGCTGCAAGATCCCATCCACCCCACACTCCACAGACACATAAAAGATGCATTTTATGGGCGGGGGTTCTTAAGAGCACTGGTGATAGAGTGCCTGACATTATAGCCAAGTTTTTTTTTCTAATTTTCCAGGTTTTTTTTGTTGCTTATATGTCATGATTGCTCCTCTAGGGAAAGTTTTTTATTGCAACATTAACAGAAAGCAATAAACTTCACATTAGTAGATTATAGGTTAGAAGGTTAAAAGGTTAGACTCTTTGAAGGAATATTTCCTAAAAATCCATAATCTATTAAGTTGCGGCACATAAAACTATGACAGTATCTATGCCTTACTCCAGGCTTACAAGTGAAGGTCCCCTGCTGCCTATGTATGGGTTATATGAACAAGCTATGTAATCCTTGGAGACTGGCTCCATAGAACAGAAGATTACAGCACTCATGTTCTTTTCCTCAGATACATCCACTTTGGGCACCGAACACTAACTGACTGTCTACTGCAAGCAAAGCAGTTTCTGCTGGCTGTATTTATGCATGTGCTGGATGAGTTCAGTACCTGTGACGACCTGGATGTACCCAAGGTAAAATTTGACTGCTGCCTTCTCTGCAGATCAGGGACGGCTGTTACAGTTAAGTTAAAATTGTCATAAATATTCATACTATAGTAATACATTAACTAACAATTCAGGGAAGACGTGTGAGGACCCTACTTGCAAGGACTTACAACACATCACTTTATTTTTCAATGGCAGTAGTGGCATGACAAGCTTAATGGTTGCTGAACTTGGTAGCATGGTAAGCTTGTTGGATGCAGTCCCATTTACTTCTATAGGAGAGTTTTCTAGTCATGCTCTGTGACCTGGGAAGAAGTCAGCGTGTAGGGAGGAGAGAAGAGGAGTTGTGACTATCTCCGATTGTGACTGGTGGATCCAGTGTTATCTATACACATTGGTGTCACCTTTCAGTGTAACCCTGCTTTTACTGATAATAAGCAGACTACTGAAAATCTCTGCCTTACAGAACAGGAAGGGTCAGACTATTATTATGCCTAGTGGTCAAAGTGAAAACTGCAGGAATTAAAAAAAAAAAATATTGATAGTGATATGGAAAATGTAAAACAACAAAACATAACTAATGTGTAACATAAGAAGATGAGTTAAACAATAAGTCATTTTCGATGACACATTCCCTTTAAGCTAATGTCCAACCCTTTATGTTGCCTTAAAACACAATTGTCACGTCAAGGGAGGTGCAGTGAGCCCTAACTGGAACCCAGCCCACTGTCCCTGCCTACTTGACGTGCTGCCCTAGGCGGCAGGCGGCAACTGGGTGACATTCCCTGCGCTGCTAAAGTGCTGGGGCCGTCAGAAGGAAGAATAGTCAAGCAGTCCAGGTCAATATCAAATAGGAACGCCAAAGCCACAAATCAGAACCAGATGAATAAACGTAAACAAGCCGAGGTCAAAAGCCAAATGGAAGCAAAGCAAAATCAGGAGACAAGCCGGAGTCAGGAGAACAAGCCGAGGTCAGGTATACAGGTTAGCAAAACAAAAACACAAAAAGAACAAGAACCAAAAGGGGTAGCCAAATATACGGGCGAGCAGTCAGCTTTCGGGGAGTTTAAATGGAATTCCCTTTAAACCCCCCCTCAGCTGATTGGAGGGGCCCCCGGGGTCCTCCCATTGGCTGGGCACCCCCCCTTCAGGAGTGGGGTGGGCCCCTGTCCCCTCACAGAGCTGCACAGCAAGTGTATCAGGAGGGAGCGACATCAGCTTTGCAGCCCTTTTGCAGCCGACACAGCTTAGCCCTGACAACAATACAGATTATCAGATAAATCGGTGACACCCATATGTAGACAGGAATGCCTCAACATGCACTATTCAAAAACGCAACATGTGCTAACTGAGTCGTTAGGCCATTGTCACCAAAAGCTATAAAGTCCTATGAAAGATTTCATTTTCAGAACTGAACTACCCAGCCCCGGGAAACAAGTCTGAGCTTTTAGGGCTCTGGATTGGGCAGAATTAGTTACTCTAATAACCCAGTTATCAACGAAAATGTGCCAATCGCCATTATCAATGAAAATATGAAATATGACTTGAGCTCAGACCTTCATCTCCAGCGCTAATGACCGGCTGTAAGCTGAAGGCTGCACCACCGAGATTGCATTATGTTTGGATTAGTGTACACACCCTATGCTATCTACACTCACTCTCTGCACAGATTAGCTTGAAATCCTATCAAGTGTCTGAAGTCTTTAACTCTAGTTGGCAGAACAGTATCCTGCGGGCATTGAAAAAAAAAAATCTCTGAACTACTACATAAAATCTTCTATCTACGCTATGCCAACGGGAGGACAGTGTGCCTTAATATAGCCAGTCCTGTCCTGGGACATGTTTCTCTTTTCATGGCATGCCCAGCTGGGCAGCTTTGAATTAAACAGACGGAGGCCCCAAATTGTTGCTGTATGTGATTTGGTATAATTTTGTTATTGCATGTTCACTGGACTGAAAATGGAAGAGCACTTAATGAGAAGCTATGAAAGCAACTGGAGTAAAGCCTGATTTTAGGTAAGGACCTCTTACTGGGAATGTAAAATATTAATTTGCTTAATAATGCTTGACTTGTTCGATTGTCATGCTTCATGGAGCAGAGCATAAAGTGGTGTAGCAGCTGGGTGTGGGTGATCAGCATTACTAGGAGGAATTCTGCTGTTTAGATGTCTGAGAAAAAAGGTTAAGAGGCAAATTTTGGTTACAGATTTGGGTTAATGATGGGACCTATGATAAAAAAAAAAAAAACTGTGTGCTAACACATTACAGTGGTCCCTCAAGTTACAATAGCCTGGGGATACAATAATTTCAACATACAATAGTCCTTCCTGGGACATTGCATTTTAAATCAAACTCGCCATACAATGTCACAGACACTGCTGATCTGCAGCACATGTGTTTCACTGGAAGATCCAATGAATTATTATAAGATTTTTATATGTTAAACATTAGTATTAGTGAAGTGCATGCACTGATTGGCCGGCTATTAGCGCCTATCTTCAGTACGGTGCAATACTACATGTTCTGTACTGCCCTTACATGTGCCAGGATGAGCAGCCCCTTTGGGCACCAGGTGACGGCAGCTTCCTTTCTTTTTTTCTGGTATAAAGTACAAGAGCTCCTATCCTCAGAAAGGTAATTTCCAGCTTCCAGCAGCTCTCTCTGACTTATGTATACCCTGTTTCCCAGAAAATAAGACATCCCCGAAAATGAGACTTAGTGCATTTTTTGAGCAATTCGTTTGGCTGCTTAGCTGATGTTTGGTGATAAAAATCACTACAGTATATTAATACATTTGATGTTTTGTTCAACAATAAATGTGAATTCTTGTTTTTTTAAAAATAAGACATCCCCTAAAAATAAGTCTTAGCTCGTCTTTAGGAGCAAAAATTAATATAAGACACTGTTTTATTTTCGGGAAAACAGGGTATGTAAGGACTTTCTTTATCTGTATTAGTTATCTGCTTAAATTGCTTTAATCTTCATTTCGCCTTTGGTTCGGTGACATTTTGCAGTTTCAGAACTAATTTCCAGTTTTTCATAGAGTTATGGTTTCAATATATAATGTTCATCCCAGAACCATAACATTGTATGTTGAGGGGCTACTGTATCTCTATCACATATGCCAGCCGTCCAGAAACTCATGATCCCAAAGTCAACAGATAAGGATTAATAAAATAGAGCGCTACAATGCAGATGATGAAGAACAATGCTTTCATAAAACCCAGATGCACTAGTGCTGCATTTTAAGTTAAAGGATAAATCTCCGCTTTTCATTTCAATATATCTACAAGGTTTAAACTAGGATTCTGGCTTTCTAGGTTAAACACCAGCAGATGGCATGTGGAGTGTCAAGAGTTAAATGCATGGAGGAAGAACTGGATTTGTGGCTAGAATGAGGAGACTTACTGACACCCTGCTGTGAAAAGGGATGAGCTTGGACCTGCTTTTACTACTAATGTAAGGGGGTCTAGTGTAACTACTGTGGCAGGGGCCTGTTGTAACTTTTTAGTAAGAGGAGCCTGCTGTGACCACTGGAGATGTTAAGAGGGCACTGTAACTACTATGGAAGTGGGAGGTGCCTGCTGTGCCTATTGCCTGATCAGTAAAGATGAGAAGAGAGGGGAGAATGCTTTTTTAACAGCACAGAAGTGTGGGATTTACACTACTGTCATTACCATTAAAGGGAAACTCTTATGACTATTGGGGTGAGCAAACCTTAAAGGGGTTGTTTCACTACAAGGATTGCTTTTTTTTTTTCTTGCAAAAACAAGTCACTTTGCAACATGTGTCCATTAACAGTGTCCTACCTATTCCTAGATATCCGCTCTTGTATGGGCTGCATCAGATACTCAGGTAGCTATATCTACAGACCTGTTTGATCTATACTGATAGTCTGCCAGCACAGGATGCTATAGCTACAGACCTGGCTTCTACTGCAGTCTACTGGAAGTCAGGAAACACGCCCCTGAATTAAAAATAAAACCAAGAAAACGGACGGGGAAAAAAATAAATTATAAAAACCCCCTTTTAAAGTAATATGTAGCAGACTAGAAAAACCAAAGGGTTGCTAAACTTTTTTTTTTGCTTTTTTTAAAAAAAAATAAATAAATTTTTTTTTGGGGCAAAACCACAAGGGCACTTTACAGATTAAAACAGTGTTTTTTTTTAAAAATTTTCAAGCGGGCTACCGACCTAAAACGATTAATTCCATTTAATAAAATGGAAAACTGAAAAAAACCCGACCCCCATTGTCCAAAAATTTTTTCCTTGTTTTTTAAACATTTTTCTATTATTGTACACAATTCTGTATGTCCTCAGAAATAAATGGTTTTGAAGCTTCCTTCGGTTCTTGGTTTGAGGTGAATTGTGGCCCCTAAATATCTACTTCAATGGAGCAAACAGATAAGAGTATGAAAAGGCAAGATAACACACAAGGTGACAAATCCCTCAAACCGAGATTTAAAATAGCATGGGCCAAAATACATGGTCAGTCATGGTCATGCAACAATACAATGCCTTTCAACAACTGTCCTTGAAACTGCAGGCTTTAGCTTGTAAGAAAGCATCTGTTATGAGCATTGTTTCTTGTTGGGCCGATTTACTCATAATGTTTCTGTATTGAGCTTTGCGAATCCAAAAAATTGTAGGCATCATTTTTTTCTGCTCATGTTTTGCTCTTTAACTTTTTCTTGGTAGATGATTTTGCATATTTCCATCCCATGCTCTTACCATTAATCTTCATGATCTCGTAATGATGGAGCCATGTTTCTTACCAGTAATGATTCTGTTCGAGAAGGTATCAACCTCAATATCAGGGTGCTCCAAATTTTTGCCGCTTAAAACTGTTTAATGCAGCAATTTTTTGATGACCTACTTGTACACTTTAAAAAACCCCCTATTGGAAGATTCATGGGCAAGCCATGTTTAATTTTTGTGATGACTTCCACGTTATCATTATAAATCATTGTTAACGCCCCACGTCACATCAATGGTTGGTTTCTACTCCATCTTATTAAAAAAACCATTTTTTAATTTTAGTGTCCTTTTTAAGACACAAAAACACTTTTCCACCCTGTCTAAAGGACTTTGAGGGATTTCACCTCCGATAAATTTAACCCCAAAAAAAAAATTAAACACTGAACATTGCTCTTCCCTTCTCCAACTGCGATGGTTTTATTTAAATGTCACAGCTATGACAATGGAACTGACCCAGCAACTTCAAACCAGGGCAACAGTGATTTAGGCAGAAACGACATCTAACAATGCAAATGAAAAGCACATTGCTGACAATGGAAACATTAATCCTCATTATAATCACATTAAACCCTTGTCCAAAAGCTCTTAGAACCTAGAAAAAGAAATTTTTTTTTAATTTTTCCAACAACAAACTGTAAATGCAGCCTGGGCAACGTTTAGATTTAAAGGAATTATCATCAAAGAAGGTCATTTTTTTAATCCCATTTTTATTTAAACAAAATTTTTTTGGGAAATTTTTGGTTGTTTTTTTTTAATTTTTCAACACTTTCAAATTTTTTTTTAATAATTTTTTAAAGTTTTGCTTTTTCATTTTGGGCCACTGGGCCTTGTTTGCACTGCTTAACAGCATCAGAAGAACTTTACAGTAGCAAATTATGCCATGGGAGACTTAACTGTCCCATTCACTTCTATAAGAGTTTTCTAGGCATACTGTGACCTGGAAGAATCAGCGTGCATGGAGGTGAAAGGGTAATTTGGACTATCTCCTCTTGTGATTGGGATCCTTGTAATCTATTCACCCTGGTGCCCTCATTCATTTGACCCTCTTTGCGATAATAGCAACAACTGAAATCTTTCTTACAAATGGGAAGTACAGACTTTATTAGGCTTAGGGGCCAAAAGTGAAAACGCAGACTTAAAAAAATTATTAAAAAAAATTGAAAATGAATGTAAATTAAAAAATTAACCAAAAATTTTTAAAAAAAATTTTTTGAACATAAAAATGTGAGTTAAACAATAACCATTTTTGATGATACATTCCCTTTTAAAGACATAACAAAAGTAATCAAGCAAAAAAAAGGCCTTTCTTATGTAAAATTTTACTTAATCTCAAATATTTTAAAAGGGTTATCAGCAGGGTTTGCTCATGGTTACCCTTTGCATTGCTATCGGGCCTGATTAAGATCCCCCAAAGGGACAAAATCGCAAGATTTATGGGTTCCCCATTTTTGAGGGGTTTTCCCTCTGGTACCTTTTTTCCCCCACACCCAAAAAATTTAAAATTGATGGGTAATCGGGTTTTTAGCGTGGCCCCAAAGGGGGAAGGGAAAAAATTTTAAAAATAACAAATTATGTTTCGCTAAATAAAAAAATTTTAAAATTAGTATACGCAAATTTTATGTAACAGAACCTTAAATGCAGGGTGTGGGGGCATACGGGCCAAAAAGACCTCCATGTACTTACTTCTTAATACAACATTGAGGGGCATCCCAAATTTTTTTTTCTGGCCCCAATAAAATCCATGTACCAAAAAATATTTTGAATAATTTTTTATATTATATTTATTGTCTTTAAGTGCTGCGATCCATTTTTGTTTTTGTAAAAACTTACAGGGACATTTGTAAAAAAAAAATTAGAGGGACAGAATGGAAACCATAATACCTGTATTGCTATATTTCGATCTGTTCCTAATAAAATGGAATGGCTGTGCATGATGCTGGCTGCACTTTTGCTTTTTCCACTACGGACTTTATAAAAGGCTTTTTTAAATTGTCACGGGCTCTCGAAACATGGTTTGGGTCTCGAAATCAAAAGGCTGGCTCACACATGAATACTTCTTTTAATATATTTTCATATAGAAAATAAATTGGGGGTTGAATTTTTTTCTAAACAATTCCCCAAAAATCATAACAGCCAACTTTTTTAAACGACAAATTGGGAAAACAATGATGAAAGTACCCACAAGTAACTCAGCCCTACCCCCAATAACAGTATAACAATTTACCACAATTACCAAACTTAAAATGATGATAATTTATTTTAAAAAACTTATTCCATACCACCTGCCTCACTAATTCAACGGCAATTAATATTTTTTTTCACAAAACGGGAAAAATCCCCTGTTTTTCAACTATGTAAGCTTTTAAAGCAAAATGGGGGAGAGCTCCAGAAAAGTTTTTTTTAATTGGGGTTTTCCCATCTTGTTTTTGATAAAAAAGCCATAAAAGTGGGGATGCGCCCCCTTACCCGGGGCCGCCTAAACTTCATTCAGAACAGAGATTAGCACATTTATGTAAAAAAACTTCCTTTCTGTTCATGGGATTCCAATACATTACACCATGTCCAGCAGTACTGGAGCTCCCAAAAAAACAAAAATAAAAAGAGGTGCAAGCACCCAACTCTCCTTTCCCTCCGAAATTTTGGGGGGCCTGCTGCAGAGATAGGCCCAAACAGCCGAGGGGGGGACGGGGCACCTACAATTTTGATGGCATTCTATCAAACTGTGAGAGGGGTACACCCCTTAAAAAGGGGAACCAGTCCATTAAAACATGCAATCGATCTCTTACAGCAGTTTTTTAAAGCAGAAGGGGCTGACAATTGAGATCTGTGATAATTTTTTCTTTGGGGGCCCCAAGGAGATAGAACTCGATACAATGTTTAGTATCACTGTACACTTGAAAAAAAAGTGAAATTTGGGGATGCCCTCAAAATAACTCAAGCATACCCCCTCAATGTCTAAACCAGGGAAAAAAAGTATTCCCACCCTTAAAGGGGTTTTCTCCCTACGGGGATTTTTTTTTTTATTTTAAAGATCTTGCAAAAACAACACTTTGCAATATATCCCATTAACATGTCCACCTTTTTGAATATCCACTCTTGATGGGCGCATCAGCCCTCGGGTCGCTATATTAAGACCTTTTTTTATCTATCCGAAGGCTGCCAGCACGGGTTGCTATAGCTACAACCGGGGCTTCTACTGCCCCTAGGGGAAACCAAAAAAACACTGACTGAATTAAAAAGTAAAACCCAAAGAAATCGGGAACAAAGGTAAAAATGAACAATGATGAGAAAAAACCCCCTTTTAAAAATTTGAAAATAAAAAATTTTGGTCCCAAATTTTGCCTTTTTTCCCTCCATGGTGTCATTGACTCATTATGTTACAAGTTCTCAGGGTAAATAAGGGCAGATGTGTTAAATTTATTTATTGCTCTCACACCCCTCCTCATCCTGTCACGGGAAGTTTTAACATGGCACCCAGGTAAGAACGTCTGAGGATTTGAAAAAAAATTTTTGCTCTACATAAAGATGGCCAGGGTATAATAAGATTTTCCCAACACCCTGAAAAAGAGCAGCGCACCGGTGGCCAAGACCAAAAATGGGTTTAACAAGACAGGTTTCCATTCAGAAAAGGCCCCACCATGGACCACCAAAGAATTGATGCACGTGTCCACATTGCTGCAACGAAAGGGGGGAGGGTCAGCCTGTCAACCATACGCCAGACACTGCACAAATTGGTTTTTTTCATGGCTGTCGTGCCAGAAGGAAACCCTTCTAAAGAGAAACAAAAAAAACCCTAAACTTTTGCGAAAACAAAAAATGGAAAACTGAACCATTCCTGGGCAAAGAGACCAAAATAAACTTTTTTGGTACAAAAGGTCCAAGGGTATGTGGTGACAACAAGGGGAGGATACAAAAACAAGTGTTTTCCACAGTTAACATGTGGGAGGATGTCATGTTAGCTGGGTTATTTGCCAGTTTTTCAAAGCTGCATTTCATTTAGGAACATGTACTTGACATACAAAGCAACCCTGACCTCTCCCTTCAGAAACTTGGCCGCAGGGGGGTGTTCCAACAAATAACGCCCCCCAAACACACCTCCAATACCCCACCAAGCATTTTCCAGACCTAAAAACCCATGAGCATCTGTGGGGCAAACCTCAAAAGGGAATAATAGTGGGAAGGGGTCTAAAATCCACCACTCCGTGATATCGTCAGGGGGGAGTGAAAAGGATTCCAGTGGGTCAAAACCCTTTAACCGGAACCCCATCCCAAGACAGTTTAAGGCAACGCTGGAAAATAAAGGTGGGGGCCCCACAAAAAAATTTACACAATCCGAATTTTTCTTATTTAAAGGGGAAGATAGCGTGGGAAAACCCGACCTGAATCAAGTTGTAAGTTCGTGGGGGCTTAAGTATTTTTTTTTTTTAAAAAAAGGGAAATAAAATCACAAATTTTTTTATTATATAGATAAATAAGCTTCTTAGGGATTTTTCCCAATAATTAAATTGGGTTTTTTTTTTTTTTTCAGGGTGCCACGGAAATGGTGTGGTGTTATATAAAAATATATATATATATAAAAAATATATTTAAAATTTTAAATTTAAAATATGCCGCAACCCTCATGGCACCCAGTTCACATTGGTTTTTTCAGAAAATGTTTTTTTTTTTTTTTTGTGCGGAACTGAACTTTTTTGGCATATATTCTTTTTAAACTAATGGGAGGGGATGCCCCCATTTTTGGGTTTTTTGCACCCCCCCACTTTCACAGGCTTTATATGAGTGCCTTCAGGTTTGGGGTTTTTTTTTCTTTCTCTCGATAGGGAGGTCGGTTTTTACCCAATGAAGAGGCCTGAATTTGGGTCTATTAGAGGTGAAGATAGCGAGGACCACCCGACCTGAATCACTTTTAAGTTTTTTGGGGGGGCTTTAAACATTTTTTTTTTTCAAAAAAAAATGTGAACAAAGAATTTTGCAAAAATTTTTTCATATATCTTCATGTTTCCCAGAAAAATATTTTACAAAATTTTTCAAAAATATGGTTTATTACCACTTTTTTGAGAAACTGTAATTTGTATGGAAAAATTTGGGGGCCCGAATTTTTTTAAATTTTAAATCCCTCTTCTTCTGGGTTAAGGAGTCCAGTAGCAGTTTCATGATTGACCCTTCCCCGTACGATAAAATAAAGAATGCTTTTAAAATTTCTGATAACCCTGCCCACGGACTCCTTTTAAATCAGAATAACCAGGATTGGAAAAAATCAATGCAAATTCTTCATAATCTTTTTCTAAATTTTTCATATAATCGCCACTCTTCCTACTCTAAACAAACCTACCAGCAAAGAGGCAGCATTTTAAAATTCAGGTTTCCTTTAAGGGAAAAAGTTTTTGCACAAAAACAAAATGCATGACTTTGTTTTGCTTCCCCTTTTTTTTTTTCTTTATATATGTATTTTTTTCTCTAGTAATATAATATAAAATATATATTATAAATATAATATATAATATATATATTAAAAAATATATATATATATATAAAAAAATATAAAAAATGTATATAAAATTAGCCTACATATACAGCTAAATCACATTATTACCCATTTCCATGGGAAATGTTTGGGGGAAAAAAAAAAATCCCCAAACTGCAGTTTCCGGGAAACAAATTCCCCACTGGACCGTGCCTTAAGGGAAATAGTGAAGGGAAGAGAATAGCTTAGCGTCTGACGAGAGCAATTGGATGTCACTAAGGCAGCCCCGCATTCTAGTAGTTTCATTCCAGGAGGGGAGGGCATCACTGCGAGCCCCTGAATAGTAAACCCCCTTCAATGAAAGGAAAAATTTTAGTTTCTCATTTTTTAGATGAACCCCAACCCCCAGAAAACCATTTTCCCCATGACCCCAAAAAACACTTCCCCTTTACTCTGGTATTGCCAAATAGTGCTTATTTTGTGCTAAAACGTAATTAATGGCTCCATTTTTGCATATATGAATTAGGGAAAAATACTCCACAACGGTGGTTTTTCATTTTGTTTATATTATAAAATATATTTTATATATATTTATAAAAAATATATATATATATATAAATATTATACTGGAAGGGTATATTTGGGGCATTGCATGGGGATTAGGGAGTATCATTGGGGGTTGAAGTGCATTCTTTTTTCCCCCTCAATACGATATTTATTTTTTATTAATTTAAAACTATTATTCGAATTTAAAAAGATATTATTGTCCATTTTCACAACAGGATCAGAGGCAGACTGCAGCATTTCTACAAAAAAGGGTCACATTCACGTAAAGAGGGGCACTTGTTATTTCCCGTTTTCTACTTTTGTATTTTGAAAATAATAGATTGAAAACAAAGCACAAACATCATTTTTTTTACATAATTTTTTCACTGAAAACAAAACCGTACTTTTTTTTTCCCCAAAAATTTTGGATTACATTATTTGTTGGCTTCCATTATTTTTTTAATTAGGCACATTAACAAAAAAAAATTTTCTTATTGCCAAAAGATTCTTTTTTTACAGAAATGGCAAACGTTTTTTAGCTAAAATATATTTTAAATATGGATATGTAATAACGCTGTTACCCCTAATATCTGGAACCCTTTTAGCTAAAGCAATCTGCATAAAAAGATTTTTTTTCGTAGACAAAAATGCAGTCTGCAATACGTTCTGTTTTATTGGGCGCACCCTTTCAGGATCCATAAAGGCAACACCCATAGAACAAACTTGTTTTTTCAACTGTCCATCCTAAACAATTACGTGATATTTGGGAAACCTTGCATAATTATTTTCAAGCCAAAATTACCTTAATTTTTTCAAAAATTTACAATCTCATCCTTTACACTTGGATTCGAAAGTGTTTTTAAAGACTAACTTAGGGGAGGGCCCCCAAAATTGCTTTATAGATTTCACCCAAGGCCCCTTTTTAAAAACCCCCATGAAAAAATCACTTTCTCCTTTTATGTTATTTTTCCTTCAGACAAGTAACGCTTTAAATTTTCTTCAGATGAAATACCATCAAACAACCCTTTAAACTCACTTACTTTGAAAGAATATAAACTTTTATCTTCAAACCAAAACACAATTTTTATACTTACAATTAACAAGTAACATATTTAAAAGCTTTTGTTTTTTTAGTTTTGATGTTTGGCTTTGGTTGCTTGTTTTTTTTTATAGAGTTATATTTAAAACAAATTATTAAAAATGGGGTTTTTTTAAAAAAAAAAAAAAAAAACATCTCCCTTAATTGTTTAAAATCACTCTTTTAAATGGTTTTCCCCAAACTATTTAAAAATTTAAGCGACTGCCAATCAATTTGTTCTTTACCATTCCCTTAACATGCAAATCTTTTCTGCAAAAACACCACAGACCCAAAGGGGTTTATATAAAATCACCCCCCCGGCTGTAGACAGAGACTCAGAACTGTAAAGTTATCCGAACTTTTCTTCTGACTATCACATTGGTGAAAAAATTTCTAAAAAAACCCAACTTACTTTTTTAACTCAGCTGTAAAAATGAATCTATTTCCCGTAATTATTGATGTTATGAAAAAAAATTTTTTTATCTAAGGGGTTTTTCCCCACCGGTTTTTATTGTTTACAGACGGGTTTTCCCGGGGTTTGAAAGCCCTGTAAACCAACTGTCAAACCCTTTATCCCAAATGCACGGATTTTTGCGCCTACGTTTTTACACCGCCAGCTTCGAAAATCTAAAAAGGTTCAAATTCTTCCGTCTGGTTTTTTTGTAGAACTGAACAGTGGGTAAGGGGGGTACTTAAATCCGCAAACAAAAGCCCCCCCCCCCCTGCATGCCAAAAAAGGGGCCCAAAAACCATTGGATTTCCCACCAGTATTTGATCTTTCCATTAAATCGCCCTTTAAACATATGTTCAAATATTTTTTAAAAAAATTGCAACTGTGACAAGTCCCACCAACTCCCTTTTCTATAGAACATTTTTGCCTCCCCTTCAACTATTTTGGTGTTATTAAATCAAGCATTTTGTTTTCCAATGTATGCACTAAATGTGCACTACCTTCTATTCAGACAAAAAGAATAGTATTTTTAATTTTCTTCAGGGGCAATAAGATAATAACAACAAGCCATCGCTGAAACCAGGAAAAAGACCCTTCACCCATTGCTAAACAAAGTGTAATAATGTCCCTAATTGCACGTTAGGGGTATGTTCACATGGGGACTTTGGCGTCATTTGTTTTCGGGACTTGCACCGCCCCATAACATGCATTTAAACCCCGATGGGGTATTTGCCGCAAGTAATTGACATAACACTTACTCCCCCCGGTACAAACATCATATTTTATGACGGGGAGAGGCTATCCATAGTTCTCTATGGAACTAGATTTCTAATTTTTGGGGCATCTCGCTGTTTAGACGCAAAAACCACGAAATGCATGCCGAAATTACCTCGTGTGAACATAGCCTTTTGCATCTGTTTTTATTATACATTTTGCCAACGCTGTCTAAAAATACGTAAGTCCCCTCTTTCCCCCCCCACTGGCAAAACCGGGGAATGGGAAAACCACTCTAACTGAACCAGAAGTACAACACTTATCAGGATATTTTCAAAATCTTGTCATGACTTACCTGTTAACCAGCTTTAATAATAGCCAGTGGTTGACGGATATGTATTCCTAACAGTAGCACTTTACAGCTTATTTTATGGCTTCTTAGTACAGACTGTCAATATTTGCAGAGGAAAATATCTGTGTCCATAAAGGAGTCTGATACAGTATGCTGCATGTTTATTGCTGCTGAATTCATTCAGAATCTGACAAAAATTAAGGGTGGGAACACGTAGTGTGGCAGCGGTGTAGCCATAGCACGGTCATGGTGTGGCCGATAGTCCTGCCTCTGATGCGTCCGCAAATGACCGCGCAAGATATCAGCAAACTCCTGGTCGCATCGGAAGAAGCATCAGAGGTGAGACGTTTGGCCATGCCACAGCTGGACCATGTGTTGCTACCCTTACTCTGTATAAAATGAAAAGCATAAAAAGTTCCTGTAGAGGCCTTGTGTACTTCTATGGTAGCCTTGCTACAGCTGTTAAAAAAGAGCCACAATTTGCCTGTGGGCATGAAACCTTAAAGGGGTTTTCTCATCACATGGATTACCTTTAAATATGTAGGCATAGCTAAATAAAGACTATTACCAAATACATTGCTGTTCTGATTTTGCTTTATTTAGGAGATAAAGCAGACTTTATCTACTGCTATTGTATAGAAGTTTCTCTAGGTTACCACCCACCTCTCTTAGCTCTGATTACTCCAAGCAGCACATGGTGATATCACAACTAGACTGAAGTCACATAATGCAGGGTAATGCAGGGTAAACCAAGTATAATGAACTTGTTAATAAAATTGTCTTTCCATAGTGGTATCTTATTTTTAAAGGGATATTTCATTATTTTAGAAGCTCATCAGTTTTTAGGTGCTAATTAAGAATAGAAAAAAAATCCCAAACTCACGTTTTAAACTTGCTTGTTCCAACGTCTCTGCTGATGTCATCACAAGCAGAGCGCACGTGACACTGTAGCAATCAAAGCCTCGCGGGTAACATGTTTTTAATATTTTTGCAAAGCCCCTTTGGGGCCCTATGGTAGAGCAGGGCCCAAAATCATGAACAGTGACATCATCAGCTGGGTTCGTTGGGACTGATTGCGGCGCTGAAAGGAGATGGTTTAAAAGCTGAAGGTTTTTTCTTTTTTTTATCCCGTCCCGATTTATGAAAGCCTTTTTTTAAAATTTAAAAAAACATCCCTTTAAGTTTTGCTGGCTTTATATATTCATTGTACACTCTGGGAAAATCTCCTTATGTATGTACTAAATCTACAGTCCCAACCTATGTAACTAGGGCCCTTATGTGGAAATATTTTTTTTGTCCCATGTAAAAAAAAAAATATATATTTTAAATTTAATAATATATAAAAAAATTTTATATATTTAATATTATATATATATTATATATTATATATAAAAAAAAAACTTACAGGGGTTTAAAGAAATTTTTGGCCAATTCTAAAATATCAAATCTAGTCATTTTTGTTGGGGTCTTTGCCAAACTGTTGAATAAACAGTTTGCAAAGACTAAGGGTATGTTCCCGCGTTTGCAAAAACGTATTTGGTCGTTTTTCCGAAAAAGGGCCCCCAAAATCGTATAAAACAATTTAAAGTGTGATTACATAGATTCCTAAATGTGGAGCATTTATGATAAGGTTGAAAAATTGCCCACATGTTTGATTGTTAGCTAAGGTTCTATAAAAAAAAAGTCTATCTCTAAAGGAGACATATATGATAAAAGGCGCTTCAAAGTGAATTATTACATCTCATTTTCAGTGTATAATGCACCTGAATGTATGAAAGTGTTTTTTGTGTGATTATGCATGGTGTCTAAAGTTCAACGCGCCTCACCTATGTGTTTGGCGCATTACAAAATATAAGCTCATTAGTAATACGCAAGCATGTGTAAAGGCTAGAAATAAAAGTAAAGCTTAGAATGCATGTCAGTGAATAAAAAACGATGGAAAAATGATTTGCTTGGAGGACACAATTTCCCCAACAAAACCTGTGCGTGTGGCTTTGCTGTTGTAGAAATAAAGGGTGAGAGCAGCAAAAATAAATTTTAAAATTTAATGTAGTAAAAATTAAAAAATTTGAACAACAACATCAGTGGGTTATTTAATCTAAAATTAGTTTTAAATTCTATTCATTTTAAATATGTTTTATAGGAGATATTTTTATGCTTTGGGGATATTATATATTTTATATTAATTTTATATGATAAAATTTTTTATACATTTAAATAATTTAATTTTATATAGGTTGATAATTATCATAAATTATTTTTTATTATTGTACAGGTGTAAGTTGAGAAATATTGGACATTTTTTGCCCTAACAGTAAGTCTAGCTCCACTTCGACTTCTCAGGTTCAGGCAGACCACATTAAAATAAGTCTGCCTGTTTGAGAAGTAATGCGCCTAGTTTTGCCAACCCACATTGATATATGTGTCTAATATTATGAGTGTGGTGCGACACACCCCCAGAACACGCCCAGAACTCCCCCAGAACACCCCCTCATGTGAGGCGCATTAAAAAGTGTTGAGTTTTGCAGACAATGCGTCTAACACATTCGTTTGGGGCATTATACATCACAACTTACTTTTGGTGCATTTTACACCAGAAAAGGATGAAAAAACCCTTTCATACATGTCTCCCAAAGACTTTCTTTGTTGCCCATAGTAACTAATCAAAGCTCCCTTTTATTTTTTCAGAGAACTATATGAAATGTAATGAGAGCTCGGATTGGTTGCTGTGGGTGACAAAGAAAGTCTTAGACCCAGATAGTTTTCATACACGAGGCCCTTCAGTTTACAGTTTCAATTAGTTGGCTTACAAAATTTGGCGCAATTGTTTGGTGCAGTGTCACACACTAAGGCCACTCTCCTTTTAATTAAAAACACACCTATTTTACAGAGGCCATGTCCATACTGTCAAACGAGGAGCAGAAGTGTCTGGAAACTGTCTAAAACACATAATAAATGCAGTATAAATTTCACTAGAATTCTGTCTCGATTGCCATAATAAATGTGTCCCAATATGTTTATGTAATGCAAGTTAGGGTCCCTTCACACCTCATTTTTGGTGTCTATTGCCGGTATGTGTAAGGATGCCATGAAATGCGATAACTTGATGGCCTTTTGGCTAAGATTAAGTGAAGTATTTGTTCTTATTAGTCCCTTGGTGGTGAAGGCAAGCTGTTATGGGGACTGATGTATGAACAGGTGTGGCACACTGGAGGATTTAGGAAATGGGTGTATGAGGTCTGCATCATAAATGTTGACTACAGGTGAAACATCCCCAGGATTGAAGTTATGAGGACTTTCGGGGATTTGGAAGCCCTAAGTGCATAGTGCCCAACGAGTGGTGCCCTTGGGTGCCAGAACTCAATGGGCGTGGGAAACCTAATAAGTGACGGAATGTTGCACACACTTTAATTTTTCACTTTCCCATTGAGCACACATATCTATTCCCCAGCCTTCTGAGGCAATATGAGGAATTTTTATAATTCCAGCTGGCTGTCCGGGCAGTATTCACTGTGCACATCCACATTTATTTAATTTATTTCTCATGTCATTGTGTGTTTCGTGTGCCATGTTTTATGTGTGACGATTGAGGGATGCGGTATCCTTCTGGAACCCTCCCAATGTCTAGGTAGAGAATGTGTGGCCATCTGGTTTCTTCCTGTCCTGCAACCCTGGTTCTCTTCGGGGAGCCAACTAGGTTGGCTCCCTGGTTGAGGTTTGGGCTCGTCACCCATTCTGATGCCTCTAGTAAGTTTTGGGTCTTACTGCAGTTCAGCAAAGGAGATCACTTTTCTTGTAACGTCTTGCAGGTGTCTTCTGTCCTGGAAAGGAAGCAGGATATAAGGTTCAGCAGGGTCCTATCTCTTTTAAGCGTGGGTCTGCGATAGATCACAACCTTATATACTTTTTTGTGTGGCACTGTAACACTTTTTTTTGTTTGGAGAGCTCCTTCTTAGGACTTTCAAGAAATAAAAAACAAAAAACTATGGCATAGTATTATTTGGAGTACAATTACTCTATTTTCTGAACATATACATTTTAAGTTCTAGACATGGTTCTCCACACTTTAGTGTCTGGCACATAAAGCGTACATAGTTGGAAAACAGAGCAAACATAGACCAAATAATTGCTTTTTCTATTGTTGTTTATTGTTATTATTTTCTATATCTATGCCATTGGGATAGTATTTTTTCACAGTATCTCAACAGATACCTGCAACAGAGCCTCAAACAAGGTGTGAACTGACCTTGTTTATTTAGAGTACTCTATATATTAGTGTACATAGGAGACCATCAAGAGCATATTTAGGGCAACATGTATGAACCTAGTGCCAACCTGCCAGTTCTATCTCTGTTTTAAAGGATATGTTCACACGGCGTAATTGCGGCGCGTATAATTTGGGTAATTTGGGAGTCACGCTGATCAGCGCGTACTCCCATGGCGTGGGCAGCAGCCTGCAGGGCCCATTGACATGCATTACTCACGGCACATATTCGCTGCAAGTAACTGACATGTCACTTATCTCCCCGCGCATACAATACGATCGTATTGTATGAGCGGGGAGAGGAGGCGTAATCCATAGTTCTCTATGAGTGAGAGCTATGGATTACTGTCATTTCGGCACGCATCTCGCTCATATAAGAGCACAAATACGACGCGAAATGCCTGCCGAATTTTTTCCGTGTGAACATACCCTAATACTGAACAATCCGACCGTATGTACGAAAGTGTCTCAAAGCACTTTATAAATGTGTCTCATTCTATTCTAAAGTAGCCATGCCACTTTGAAATTGGTATGGATTTGTAAGACATTTTCGATTGCCACGATTGTGGCAAGACACATCCCGCATAATTGGCGCATTCATAGTGTCATGTCTGGCGTACAATGTGCTGAGTTTTGCCGACGGTTCATACATCTATACAACAGTGTGTAAAAAAAAAATGACACAACCTTATTCAAACATGAAGCCCTTAGATTCAATGACATTTCTAAATAATATAATTATTTATAATGTTCTGTCTTGGTATATTCAGCAGAAGAGATGCAGTGTATCTGCTCATAAGCACTTACAATCTAAATAGAAGGACATATACCACAGTATGGATGCTGATACATACAGTTAGTGAATAGCCTCTCAATCTTATTCCAAAACAATTAAGAATTTTATGGTCAATAAGGTCCCAACTATGAGCCATTACTATACATAAAGCAGTGGCAAATGTGAGGGTAAAATGAAGCCAATAAAAATTCCCAACACTGAAAGCAACATGATGTTACTAATCCTTTTCTTTGATGAAGAAGCTTTCTGTAGCCTGCAGCTGGGAAGCTTTGATAGATACCCATCATTATTATTCCCCCTGATGTCACTATTTGTAGGCAGGGGATGGAGAAGCACATTGCTGCGCATCACATATTATAAGAGTGTGAAACCCTGAGGCAGCAGGGAGGTCACATCTGACAGATGCAGAAGATGCAAGCAGCATGCAAGGCATAGCATAGAGAAAGTGAGCAGTAACCACACTGCAGTCGTCCATTCACCAGCACAGACACAATACATTTTAATTAACTCTGTCTTCTTTCTTCTGGATCAGCCACTGGATCCCAGAGTCTCCTAAATGTGAGTAATGATTGTTCTCTTATCCTTCTCATATTGCAGGTGATCATCAATGCTTGTTTTACCCTGAATGCTACATACATAAGACTTATGGCAATGGTATAGTTAAGGACCATGCATCTGCATGATTCTAGTGAAATGTCTCTATTGTAATGCATATGTTTAATGAGAAGTCCTGTATGAATGAGGCTTTGTAAGTGTGGTCGCTGGCTGTGTGCATAGTCAACCTAGAAGAAACAAGTGATGACCAGAGTATCAGCATGTGCATTGCCCTCATTTAGTAGATCGAATTCTCAAGGTGACTTGACCCTGTTTGTATGACCTTGGGGCCAGTGTATGTTTTTTCTCTTACTGCTTTTTTTGCTGCAGTTTATATGGTTCATTTTGCTTTGACGTCTAGACATATATGGATGGCTTGCCTCATGTAACCTTCAGCGTTTGCTGTACTGCAGTTGACTTTCATTCACTGGGAAAATTCTAAAGGGGTGTCAAGGGTTGTCTAACAGTTTCACACCCTAAAGGGTGCATGCGCCACAAATAGTGTGTATTCCATTTAATATATTGTGTGAATTGTATTTAATATATTGGTTACTCCTTAGACTGCAGAAATTAATTTCCTTACTTACAATTCTGTGATTACAGGGGTTGCCCACATTTATAAAATTATATTTAAATGGAGCCACGGTGGAGAGAGAAAAAAAAGAAAAATTAAACTTACTTCCAGGTCCACCACCACTGCCGCCCCAGAGTTACTTGGGGATCCTCTACTCTTGACTTCCAGGTTTTCATCTCGACACACAGGAAGGACTCATGCTCTATAGCAGGCATCCTCAAACTGCAGCCCTCCAGCTGTTGGGAAACTACAACTCCCATCATGCCCACTATTATAAATTATATAAATGCATGATGGGAGTTGTAGTTTCCCAACAGCTGGAGGGCCGCAGTTTGAGGATGTCTGCTCTATAGTGAGTGAAGCCTGTGTCTAGGGACAAAAACCTGGAAGCAGATTCCAGAGCGGCAGAGGACTGGGAGGTATGCATTTCTTTCCTATTTTTCCTATTGCACCATGGAACTATAAATTTAGTGACATTTATGATACAGTAAAGCTCTACTTACACTTATTTTATCCCGTGTCCAAAATATACATATTCACATGATTGATATATATATATAATATATATAAATAAAAAAAAAATATATATATATATATGTGTATATTCATACATATATATATGTATATTCATACATATATATATATATATATATATATATATATATATATATATATATATATATATATATTTGCAAATGTTTTGTGAATGACAATTTAATTACATGCAGAGGCCTACTCTCCATAAAAGCAGGTCACATCACTCTGTCCTATCTGGACAGTGAGGCTGCCCAGTGTTCCTTCGCTTAACACTAATTTACTGTATGATGCTATATGTTTCTAGATGTGCTGAGCTCCAGATATTGTGTCCTAGCAGTGTTGCTGATCTCATTGTAGTGTAGTGCATAGGTGGGGTAGTTATTTGAAGGCCATGAGCAGTCCGGACCCATATCTACCAGGTCACCATAGGCCTCACTCAGAGGAACAAGAACTTACGGCCGTCCTAACAGAAAGGGTCAGACATCATTCTTACTGAACTCACAGAGCAGCCAATAGTGTTCCAGTTCACACTGGTTTAAGTTTGTTCCCATGTATCCTAATCACTACTTTTGGAACATAATGACCTACCAAATCTAAACTGAGAACGACATGAAAAGCTCTTGCATTTACTAAATCATAAACTATTTGGCCAGTGAACAGTAAATAACCCCATCTGATGTATAGGTATGTAAATAATATATAGGTCTGTCAATGCTTTTATTGATCTATTTGTTTTGTGTGGACATTACTGCAATACTCTGGTATTACATTTCACCTCTAGATGGCTTGTAAATCTGTCAGAATTTTATCGGTTCCTAGGGGAATATTTTATTCTGTTAACAGAAAACTAAGAAAGCTTTCTATATATTGTCCTTTCACAGCTTTGTCTCATATCCGGTGTGCTCTATTAAACACGGTACACCTTATACAACATATAATAGACAACTGCCTTGATTTATACTGAATTAAATCCAATCCATATACTTAAAAACACGAAATAGAGTGTCATACCAATGCAAAATCATGGAGTACATAAACATCATCCTACTGAAAAAATAGATGTTTGTAAGATAATATTATGAAACAAAACTTCAAAGAGGACCTCTGATACCTCCTGACATGTTTGCTTTAGTAAATATATATGTTCCCTATGAAATAACAATTCTAAAGCATCTTCTCTTATAACCCTGTGTTGTGCTAATGTATTACTGAATAAGTCAGCTGGGTGTTACGGTTCTAGTTTTTATAGGAGTGTGTCCCTGCACACACTGACTCCATCATCACTGATTGGTCACACTGTGCAGGGACAAACACTTGACTGGTAACACCCATTTGACTGATTTAATAATACATTTCCAGAAGGAATAACAGAAGAACAGCACAACTCAGAGTTATAAGAGAAGAAGCTGGCGTAGGGCAATGATTTTATTGACTGGATTTAGTTACTTTACTATGCCCTACAGCCAATGAGTATCAATGGAGAGTTTTCAGAGGTCTTCAATTAAAAAGAGGCACCAGGCCTCTTTTCCCCAGTATGTATGTACTCTCTGTTGAACCGTTAGCACAGTGTATACATACAGATTTCAATTTGAAGGGATTCATAAGGGCCATTTTGAAGAACGCATTGGGTCATATGCGGATGACATAATCTGGCGGATCTGGCGGGTCCTGGAAAGTCCCTAAATGTGTGCTCCATGTGATAAATAGGTTAGGGGAATTCTATAAGCTTAATATAAATTGGGCAAAATCACATGTAATGTCTTTTCTCGCACCTTTGAACAAGTTTTTTTTGTCTCTCCAGTGTTGTAGTTCACTACTAAATCTCAGTATGGAGATTACCAGGCATAGACCAGACTTCCAGTCTGCAAACATTACTCCCTCCTCTTGTTGAATATGTTCGCTCTGGTACCCAACTTTCCTTTGTCAGTGGTGGAATGAGCAAATTTGATTAAATAGTTCTCCTTTCCAAAATCCTTTAGATTACCCAGCAATCTCCTATATGTCTTCCACACTCAATTTAATCTTGAACTATTATGTATAGCAAGAAGAGCATGCCAAATTATTCTGGACTGTCTTGCAAAATCCATGGGATTACTGAGGAATGGCAGTCCCTGATATAGAATTCTACTACTTTGCTGCCCAAATTACGTTCTACACAGAAGAAGTGTAGAACAGCAAAAAGTTTATGCACTTATGCTTCACAACTTACCACATACCGGTAACTAACACAACTGACCCAATATTCATCCTCTTTGGTAGGTGCCAGACAGCAACCCTAACCAATGGATGCAATTATCTTTTGCCCAAAACTTGACAAATATGGTATAGAGTGATGTCAAATTTGGCAAACCAGCGGACCATCAATATTTACCTATATGAGAGAAGAATTTTAATTCACAATTAAATTTTTCTGCTTTTAAGTTTCAGGAATTCTCTATTTCTACACATATAATGGAGGGGAGTTCTAGGGGTATTATTTCTATTATATATATTAGTTTTCTCATATATTGAAGAAAGATTTTGGTGAAATTTAGTTGATTCATGTGAGAGGCTCTGGTGGGTGAAATATTAAAGGAGGACTGGGAAGAGATGCTTTTGGTGCCTACTCACATATTCCCAAAGGACCCTGAGCACACTACACAATTATAGATCATTCACCTTGCATACTTGTCCATTACTCAAGTAGCTAAGTACTTCCTGGGAAGAGGGGACCTCTGTCCAAAGGGGTCCTTGTAACTTGGCTCTTCTTATCATCTTATCTGACAATGTCCCAAAATATCATGCTTTTGAGCCCAGGGAGTACGATTTATACATGTTACTATTATCAATACCCCTCGCCTCACAATGTTGTATACTTGGTATAATTAATCTACCTGGTCTATCAAGCGTTCAACATACATCGTTGCATGAAGCCTCTGGACAAGTTTTATAAAATCTGGAACGTATGGTATCAATCTTATTGCATTTTCGTCCCCATTACTACTATTATTGCACCTTTGACTACTTACTTTTACTAGCCTCCACTTCTCCTGCAGTTCTGTTGTCCATTGCATTTCCATCTTGTTTATCACTCCCGAACATCTCTTATGTATTCATAGCAGAATCCCATAAGTAATCCTTTGCACACAAGACTTGTTTCGTGAGCTTTGCCGTTATTAATGTATTTATGATTGGCTTCTAGTTCTGGTAGTGAATGTGTCAAATGTTTGGACTTACCTTGTATGCGACATTCTGTATGTTATAAAATAAGGAGTATTATTATATATGTAGAGCCATTCAGAAGATGTCTCTTTACCTGTCTATTACTGAACACTTTTTGCACTGAATACTTCATACATTACTTGCACTCTTTTATCTCTTTGTGTAATCTCTTTATATAAAGCAATTTGTTGAATAAAAAAGAAGATAAGATGCTCCCGAATTATTTTACAGGGAACACAAGTATTTACTAATACCAGGGGCGTAACTAAAGAAGGCTGTGCCGCATAGCAATCTTTTGAATGCCAATCCCCAAGAACATTTAACATTACCTCTTAAAAATAGTCATACATCTATTTAAAATTCCCCTTAACCCCATACACAAAACATATGACCATAAATACGTCGCCAAAAAAAAAACCCCAACCTGAAATACGGGCCCAAACTTTTACCCCTTATGGCTATTAAAAAAAGGGAAACCAGTTTATTTCCTTGAAAAAATCATCTGATTGCTCCAGGCTTGGAAAATTGGGTTTTTTTTGAAAGTTGAATTGGCAGGAAAGGACCCATGGCCCCAAAGTTTTTTTGGCACTTGGGGTACTACAATGTACTTTGGTTTTTAATCAATCTGCATTTTTAAATTGATGATGGTAAAAAAAGGCTTCAGCTCCCAGAAGGGAGTATGGGAAGGGAGTTTCAAAAAATTTCCTAAATTTTCTACAAAAGTTCAAAAAATCCCATACTGGGGAAAATGGTCTTCTTTCAAATTGTACTTTCCCCTTTCCCCTAAACCTACAGTAAATTTGAAAAATGCACCTTCCCTTTAAAAGGGAGTTGAGCCCTCTTTTAAACTGCTTTTTACTATTTTCCCATAGGAAAAACTTAAACCTATCAGTTCTCTATCTTTTTTAACCCACTAAAACGAAACTTTTATTAAAATCTAACATTTTAAAACCCTAACACACATTTAAAAAACCTGATCTTAACCTCATCTTTTAAACCCCTTTTTTGCTTCTAGAGAGGGAAAAAACCTCCTTTAAAAAAACAATTTTTGGGGGAAAACCCCACCTACTAAACGGGAGGACCCTTTATTCTATAGCAAATTATTTGCTTAAAGTAAGGGACCCCAAAAGCCAACAAATTGGGCATTTCGCCCCTAACCCATAGCCCAACAGAACAAAAAAGGGCCCCCTTTGTGACACTTTTTTGCAGAGGTGACACTTCTAAAACCGAGGTGAGGAATCACAATTTAAAACTTATATTTTTGACCCCCGCCGCCCATTTCCCCGCCAGCAAACCCGGCTTTTTTTAAGGCTTAGAGGTCCGATCACAATTTTGGTTTTGAGCTCCCTTCCTTTTATATCATTTAGGTAAACACCCCCGTTGGGTGTTTCCCCCAAAATTTACCCACCCAAGGGGAACCCAAACTAAACCCACTCCCCTTCCCGGCGCACCCTCAAAAACATTTTCCTGCAAAAGGGCTGCCACCTTTCTCTCTTTGACCCCAAAAACCTTCGTAAAATTTCCCATCCCCCCAAAACGGGCTTGCCCCCCATTTTTCCCGGAAATTTGCCCGTGCCAATGCACTGCCCCAAAAAAAACCCACCGCCCCCCTGACTGGGGATGGTTTTCCTTCATTCTCTCATTTTAAATTGCAACTGCGTGGTTTCACCAAGACAAAAATTAAGAAAGACAAAGGGTTTCAAAATTCCCACAGCACCTCCCCACCCTTTTTAAAATTTTTTCCCAAAACCCCATTTTTCAAAAATTCTAATATGAAAATTTTTTCCTTGGGGAAAATTTTAAACCCCAAAGGGTACAAAAGCCCACTGCCCATTTTATCTTCCCAAAAGCTTTTTCCCCTATATATGTAATATGCAAAATTAAATTCCAATAGAGCGGGCCAACCCCCATTAAATCCATGTCCCACTGCATTGAATAGTATTTTTCTAAAGACTATATTAAATTAAAACCCTTCCCTTTTTACATGAATATTCATACTCTTTTAAATTTTTAAAAAACTGTAGGTCTTAGGGCTCAAAAATTTTCCCAAATTAAAGGGATTTTTTTTCCTACCTAACAGCACCCACCCAATCCACCCCCGTCCAATGGGGGGCATGCAAAAAAACTCCAGTACTTAAAAATCCCCATTGCATCTAGCTGCTTTCCCGCTTCCACCGACCAGGTTTGCAAGCGAAAAAACAAAAAATCTCTACATACTTTGAGTAAAATACATAAATTATTTCCCTTTTGAAAAAGCAATGGCCCCCGGGGTCCTGTAATGATGCCAGATTTTCCCATAAACGTGAGGCCAGGGTTTTCTTTTTTTTAAAAAATTGGGGATGCTTTGTATATTGTTTTGAAAGGGGACAAATTCATGTAGTCCCCTCATGTAGTAGGGATTTTTTTGGTTTTGCTTGCGGCTGAAGGGTTGGGCGAAGCGGATCCCCAGTGATGCAATGGATTTGAAGATAATGGTTTTCTTGCTTTTGCTCCCATTGGGGACTGGTGGATTGAAATGGCTAGTGTAAGCCATGGGGAGTAGAGCCTCCCTTTTTTTTAAAGGGGTAAATATGAATATTTAAAATTTAAAGGGGAAGGGGGTTTACGAATATATTCTTGAGACCCCCAATTAAAATGCAGGGGAAATTTGGATTTAAGGGGGGCCTTTCAGCTCTTTTGGAATGAAAAAGCAAAATTGCTACAATAAGGAAAGTTTTTTTTGGGGAAGTTTAATATGAAAGTGGTCTTTTGAAACAGTGGATTTTTATTTTTTTTTCCCAAATGAATAGGGCATTTTTTAAGTTTTTGGGAAGGGAAAAGGGCCCCCTTATGGGAATTGAAAAAGGGATGGCAGTGTCTGGTAAATTGAACACCAAGTCGTTTTAAATTTCAATTTTTGGGTTTGAGCCCCGCAGTTGCAAAAATATGAGAGAAGTGAGAGGGAACCCAACAGTTCAGGGCTGGGGTGCTGCTGGGCAGTGCTTTGGGCAGGGGCCCGTACTTTTAAGAAGGGGGCCACAAGCCCTTATGGAGATGGGAAAAATTTTGGACTGAAGGTTTTTTTGGCCCCTGAGAGCATGGGGGCAGTTTTTGGGCAGGACATGTTATGATTTGTGCCGCGGAAAGGGGGAGGGGGGTTTTACGGGGATTCTTGTTTGGAAAAATTTTGGTGAGCCCCGGAACGGGGGGTTTACCAAAAAATAAATTAAAAAAGGGGAAGGGAGTTTCATCCACATGTATGGGAAACCCTAAAGCCTTGAAAAATGCCGGTTGCTGGCGAAAAAAGGTCGGCGAGGTCAGAAAAGACTTTTTTTAAATTTTGGATCTTCCCCCTTGTCAAAACAAGGGTAAACCTCCCTGCAGACGGTGTCACAAGGGGGCCTTAAATTTTGTTCTGTGTTTTTTGAAAATTAAAAGGGCCGACTCCCCAAAGTATTTTTGGTTGGGATCCCTTTATGAAGTTAACTTTCCCATAATTTTAGGCTCCCTTTTAGAAAGGTGGGGTTCCACCAGATTTTTATAATAGAAAGGGAGTTTTTCCCCTTTTTTCGGGAAGAAAAAAAAGGGTTTTAATGATGGGGGTTTTAAGGGGGTCGGGGTTTTTAAATAGGGGTTTTTTAAAAGGTTAAGAGTTAGATATAAAAAAGTTACGTTTTAGTTTTTTAACAGAAAAAAGAAGATAGAGTTTAAAATTTTTTTCCCTTGGAAAAAAATTTTTTAAATATATGTGATCAAAAGTTTTCCTTTTTGGGTTCTTTTTCGAGATTCCCAAAATTTTTTTTGGAAAAATTTATGGTAAAAATCTTAGCTACTGGGCCCCATAGAAAAGGGCGTTTTTTGCTTTTCCTGGTAGTTACATTTAAAGACTAAAACGGGAAACATCAAAATGGCCCATAAGTTTTTAATTTAAAAACCCCAAAATCCCCAAATCTCAAAAAGACTACATCAGCCTGAAAAAGGAATTAAAAGCAAAGATAAAAAAAGGGCCCCTGAAATTGCCAGCCTCCGTGTTTGTTTTTTCCAAATTTTTTGGTTTGGTTTTTAAAGGGGTTTAAAAAGGGGATAAACTACTCAAAAAAAAGTTAAGGGGATTTTTGGCTTTTGGGTTTAAAAATTTCTGGATAAAACCTAGGGGAGGGACAGGGCCCAAAAACAATGCACCTTTTGTTTTTTGGTTTGTTTTTTGCCCCAAAAAAACTGTGCCCGGCCCAAATTCTCTATATAAAAGGGAACTGTAAATCCCAAAACTAGGTGCATTTTTCCGCCCAAGGAACAACACTTTTGAATGGCCTAAAGTAGGGTGAAATTAAAAAAAGGCAAAGAAAATGAAACCCCTTTTCCCGCCCTAAAAAAAGGCAATGCACCTAGATTGGGAAATCAATTTTACAATGAAGGGTAAAACCACAAAACCAGATTTGACGGTTTAAAACCTCAAAAGGGCCACACTTTAAAACTGTTTTTAAAAAATGCCCAAAAAACAAAAGGATGGGGGTTGCCTCTTTTTTGGCCATTTTTGGGAGCCCCAAAATTTTCCTTGACTTTTTTTTTTTTAAATAAATGACCAAAGGGGACCCCAAATCCTGCATTTTTAAATTTCAAAATGTCCAAGTGTTCAGTTTTTTTCAGGTGCTTTTGGTCCCTTTTTGGTGATTTTTGGGTTTATAAAGCACCCGGGTTGGAAAAACAGAGATAAAAGACAGGCGGGAAAAGGAGCCCACAAAAAGGTACCAAAGTGAATGTCCTTTTTTTTACATCACCCCCCTGATGACCGCTTCATTGTAAAAAAGGGCCCCTTCCAAAAACGGGATGATGAAGGTCACCCCAAACCCCCAGGCTCGTTTGGGAGGGAGGTGAGGGGCCCCCCAAAGGGTTTCCATTAATTCAATCCCATTCTTAAAAATTTTTAAATTTCAGTGTGGTCTGCATGCTAGAGGGCCTGGCAAGGGTAGTCCCGGGGTTACTTTACCTGACGGATGCATTGTGCTCTCCTTGCTTGGAGTTAATTTACTTTCATCACTGAACAGCACTGAGGACTAATGGTCCCTCATGCGGCATAGATGCTCCGTGGCCCTTCCCAAAAAAAGATGAGGGACATTCCCTAGCACCCCGAAAAACCCCACTTGGTTTTCTCACCCCCCTTTAAAACGTGCCTGGATTTTTGTGGCTTTCATCCCCCGGTTCCGCAGGGCAGTCTTTAAAAAGGGAAAAGCGGTCCATCGGGTTTTGTGATGAAACCCCAAAGGACATCCCCTTTTTTTTGGTTTTTTCTTTTGGCTTTTCCGTCCCCTCTTTATCTCTGTTGAAACCGCTGAAACATTTCTTTTGAAAACCCCCAGCAAAAGGGGCCCATTTTGTCTGGGAGCATTCTGTTTTAAGGCCTGGCAATGGAAAAAGGTACTGATGATAAATTTGAAAGGTTTTGATTTTGGGCAAATGATGTCAAAATTGAACACCCTTGTGGGGAAAAACTTTTTAAACCCCTTTTTAAAATTTGACCCCCCAAAATTTAAATTGGGACAAATTTCAGGGATAAAAACCCCACCTGTTTTTAAAATTTTCACCATTAAAGGATTTTGTCCCCATTTCAGGCTTTAAACCCTTACTTCAATTGGTTTGGAAAGCTTTGGGAAATTTTTGAATTTCAGGGCGTGTTTCTTGCCCTTCCTCTTCCCCTCCCCCCTTTTCCCCCTCCCCTCAGAAACACGGGACAAGCTCCCCTCCTCGGGATTTGCCAGAAAAACTTCTTAAGCAGGGGGAAGGCGGGGGGGTTTTTTGCTGCCAGAGTTAACCCTCTTTGTATTCCCTTTGCCTAAAAACTGCTTTTAAACCCATTCAAATTTTCTCCCCCCCTCAAGCAAACAAACCAAAACCCTGTGAACCATAAAAATTTTGGCGGCGGGGCGGAAAAAGGTTTGTTGTTCCCAAAATCCCCAATTTGGTTCAAAAAAAAAACATTTTGAAAGAAAAGGGACAAGGGCCCGGGGGGGGAAAGGGAAATTATAAAAACCGTTCAAAATGCCCCCCAAAAATCTGTTCTTTTAAGAAAATATTCAAAAGCCCCAACGGGGACACTCATGATTATAGTAAAAAACCACTTCACGCTGTCAACCCTTTACTGCCACGGGATCACCTAATCTTTTCTCCCCTAAATCTGGTAGAGGGAAGGGGGAAAAAGCAAAAAACCAAAACGGGGGTTTAACCCCACACAAAAACACAGAAGCCAGACCCCTCCCCCCCCTTCCTACAGAAGAAATTGGGGGGGAGGGCTCTGTGGCTCTAAACCTGTATTTGAGAAGCTAAAGGGGTTAAAACCAGCACGGGCCCAGCCATTTAGAAAAAAATTTTAAAACGGGTCCCCTCCCTATAGTGTTTTAAAGAACTGTTTGATCCTATTTCCCCAGGGTTTAACTAAAAATTTTAAAGTGGGCAACATTTGTAATGAACTTTAATTGCAAAGCTGCTTGTTTTTTAAAGATTTTAATTAAAACCCAATCATTGTAGCGAGACAACCCCTTTAAGCTTCTTGTAGGAGATCAGCAAGTTGTGCAAAAAGGACTGAAACATTGAACAGTTGGACACATGCATTCTAAAGTTAAGAGATCCTCTCATTTAGCTCATTTAAAAATATTTTCAAGAAATTTTATGTTAATCCTGAAATTTCAACCAAAAGCCACATTTTTTTAATTTTTTATGAATATGTTTTGGATTTATTTTGTCATTAATAAAGATAATTCTATGTTGTGTATGGTGCTTAGTGGATTATTGCTATTTAGCTCCATACATCTTTTAAATGTAATACTTTTTCAGGAACATAAAAATACTGTCATAGTTCCACAGCAGTGCATTTAATCCACAAGATTAATACAATTTTCAGTAAATGTGGACTCCTATTTTTTTTTGCTTCACTCTAATTTTATAGAGCAGCATGAAAGATACATAGAACATAACTGTGCACAATTTCCTCTTACATCAGTGAAATTTGAGAGCTATGCTTTTAGCACTTGAAGTCTGCAGCAGCTGTGGATTTCACTTCAAGGGTGCTTCCATATATTTATCCTCACTTATATTTCCGGACTTTGATTTGTTTGAATTTAATAGGGATGATTGCGATGTCCCTTATGGGATCATTTAAATGGAAGACATAGGAACAGACACTAGACATTTGCAAGTGATAGTATGCACAAGCATTGCTATCATGGAAGGTTTCTCGGTTGTTGTATGAAATATATTTTAAAAGTGGTTTTAGTTTGATTGTTATTACTGTCCACAAGAGGGCTGTAGGTACAAGTGCAACAAGTAACTACTGTAAATTATACAGGGGCCTTAAAAGTCATAGGAAGATATTTGTTAGCATATTGACAAACTCTGAAGGGTTTTCAGGTCAATGTTATGTTTCTTTTATTTCTTTTCACGGAGCTTATTCAGACAGGTGTAGGCATGTTATCATGAATAAAAAAAGAATAAGCCTTAAACACCCAGCTTTACCATATAATTTTATATGAGCAATTATTGATAACAATATATTGTAATATCTGAACAAAAAACACAGAGGTAATTCAAAGAGTACAGAACCTGTGGTAACAGATGAAAGCTAGATCCGGTCCATTGAAGAAATTGTGAAGTACAGTCAAAGTTTGGGCACCCCTATTAATCTAAATCATTTTTAGTTCTAAATATTTGGGTGTTTGCAACAGCCATTTCAATTTGATATATCTAATAACTAATATTGCACATTTTGTGTTAGTACAATAAACCTCATTTCAATCCGGAAATACTACTGTGTCCATCAGTTATTAGATATATCAAATTGAAATGGCTGTTGCAAACACCCAAATATTTAGAACCAAAAATGATTAAGATTAATAGGGGTGCCCAAACTTTTTCATATGACTGTATATCTGAAAGGCAATTGTTCATAAAAGATGTAATGATCTAATTTCAGCAATTCTCAGAGAAGGAAGGGAATCAAAGGGATAGCACAACTTTTATACTGTACCTCATTTCCCAAGATTTTGGTTAGGATCAAGGTACTTGAAGTGGTTTTCCCATCTGGCTGTTTCATAGAGCCTGCACTCACAGACAACTTTATACTCCCACTTCCTGTTCAGGCTGTTGGTGGTTCTACAGCACTGACTGACATTTCAGCTCTGCTATTCATAGCTGAGCCTGCTAGATGGACATTGGTAATGGAGGGACTTTTTTCAGCAGGGCACAAGGCTATGGGGCTCTAAATGTTTAAATCCTTTCAATGTGTGGTCTGACCAGTGATTTGTATAATGGGAGAATAATGTTCGCATAATGTGCATCTATGCCACTTGTAATACTCTCCATGATTCTATTTGCCTTGGCATCTACTGCCTGACATTGGCTGCTACAATTAAGTTTACTGTACACTAGGATTCCCAAGTCCTTCTCCATGTCACTTTTAACCAGAGTTTTTCCGTTTAACAAGTAATCATGGAATGGATTTTTACTCCCCATGTGCATAACCTTGCATTTATCTGTGTTAAAGCTCATCTTACACTTTTCTACCCAGTCCTCCAACTTATCCAGATCTCTTTGTATTTGTAGAATATCCTCAATGTGTTAAATACTTTACACTGTTTAGTATCATCTGCAAAGATTGATATTTTACTGGCAATTGTTCTGTAATGTCTTTAATGAATATATTAAAGAGAAGAGGGCCTAATAACGACCCCTGTGGTACTCCACTACTAACAGAAATTCAGTCCGAGTATGTACCGTTAATCACCACCCTTTGCTTTTTTCATTGAGCCAGTTACTTACCAACTTGCACACATCTTCCCCCAGTCCAAGCAGTCTCATTTTACTTAACAATGTGACACAGTATGAAATGCTTTAGAAAAATCCAGATATATAACATCAATGCCTTACCTCAATCCAGTCTAGAACTAACCTCCTCACATTTTTTTAAAATATTAGATCTTTTCATGGGATAACACTGAAGATATGATACTTTGTCAAAATAGTCAGTGTACAGCTTGTATAACAATTTGGTGTGCCTTCAAAATAACTCAACACACAGCCATCAATGTCTAAATTGCTGGCAATAAAAGAAAGTGAAAATGGATACATTCTGCCAAAAGTGTAAATATTTTGTGTGGCCACCATTATTTTCCAGCACTGCCTTAACTTCCTTGGGCGTGAAGTTCACTAGAGCTTCACAGGAATCCTCCACTCCTCCATGACAATACCACAGAGCTGGTGGATGTTAGAGACCCTGAGCTCCTCCATCTTCCATTTGAGGATGCCCCACAAATGTTCAACAGGAGACACGCTTGGCCAGTCCAGCACCTTTACCCTCTTATTCTTTAGCAAGTCAGTGGTCATCTTGGAGGTGTGTTTGGGGTCATAATCATGTTGGAATACTGCCCTATGGCACAGTTTTCAAATGGAGGGGCTCATGCTCTGCTTTAGTATGTCACAGTACATGTTGGCATTCATGAACTGTGGCTCCCCACAGCAGGAAGCACTCACGCAGCCCCAAACCATGACACCCCCACCACCATGCTTGACTGTAGGTAAGACACACTTGTTTTTGTACTCCTCACCTGGTTGCTGCCCCACATGCTTGACAGTGTGTGGTGTATTGTCTGAGCACTGACAGGCTGAACCCTTTAAACTTTAACCTCTGCAACAATGCTGGCAGCACTCATACGTCTATTTTGACGCTGACGCTGAGCATGTGCACTCAACCGCTTTTTTCAGTGAGATACTTCAGTATAGCATCTCTTAGAAAACAGTCAAACAATTTACCTACAACAGAGGTTAAACTTACCAGTCTATAGTTGCCAGGCTCACTTTTGACTCGTTTTGAATACTGGCACCACATTTACTATGCGTTAATACTTTTGAAACTACCCCATTACTATACAGTCCAAAAATATTAAGAATAGGGGGTTGTCTGTCACATTACTCAATTCTTTTAGGACACAAGGGTGTATACCATCAGGACCAGGTGGCTTGTCTATTTTAATCTTTTTAAAAGAGTTGACTATTATGTAAAATCCCCAGTGCTGTACTATACACTCTGGGCTGAAATAATACCTTCTTTGAGGCCAAAGTTGCTTTTTCAAATGTGACAATATTTTTTTTTATTATTGCACTATTTGTATCTTAACATATACATGTGCATAATATTTTTAAAATACCGTATATACTCAAGTATAAGCCGAGTTTTTCAGCACAAAAAATGTGCTGAAAAATTCCCCCTTGGCTTATACTCGAGTCACTGTCGGCGCTCGGGCGCTGCGATGGCCCTTGCGCCGACAGGGACGCTTCAGTTATATGCGGCTCCTCAGGGGGACTACACCTGCCTATAACCTACCTAGGGGACTATACCTGCCTATAAACTACCTAGGGGGCTATACCTGCCTATAACCTACCTAGGGGACTATACCTGCCTATAACCTACCTAGGGGGACTACACCTGCCCATAACCTACCTAGGGGGATCTAAACCTGCCTATCACCGACCTAGGGGGACTATACCTGCCTATAACCTACCTAGGGGGATCTATACCTGCCTATAACCTGCCAAGGGGGGACTATACCTGCCTATAACGACCTATACCTGCCTATAACCTGCCTAGGGGGACTATACCTGCCTATAACTTGCCTAGTTGGACCTATACCTGCCTATAACTTGCCTATGTGGGCAATTACCTGCTATAGCCTGCCTATGGGGACATAAAGCATCCTATACCTGCCTATAACAACCTAAACCTGCCTATAACCTGCCTATGGTGGACATTAAACTGCCTATAACAGCCTATATCTCCCAATGGCGGACATTAAACTGCCTATGTAATTTTATTGGTATCTATTTTTATTTTTAAAATTCACCAGTAGCCGCTGCATTTTCCACCCTAGGCTTATACTCGAGTCAATAAGCTTTCCGGTTTTTGTGGCAAAATTAGGTGCCTCGGCTTATACTCGGGTTGGCTTATACCCGAGTATATACGGTATATTAAAAAACATTAATCAGTGAAGGTATAAATCCTGGCATTACAACAGAGGACTTGTGATGAGCCAAGCACAGACTGCTAGTATACTTCTATGTGCCAGAATAGCACTAAAATCAGACAGAACTCTCTGACTCGTAGCTCGCTTACTGTCGGACTTGCCAGTCTGTAGTAATATCGCTCCAAACCACGGTCTCCTTCTTATCTTTAGTATACAGTCATATGAAAAAGTTTGGGCACCCCTATTAATCTTAATCATTTTTAGTTCTAAATATTTGGGTGTTTGCAACAGCCATTTCAATTTGATATATCTAATAACTGATGGACACAGTAATATTTCCGGATTGAAATGAAGTTTATTGTACTAACACAAAATGTGCAATATTAGTTATTAGATATATCAAATTGAAATTGCTGTTGCAAACACCCAAATATTTAGAACTAAAAATGATTTAGATTAATAGGGGTGCCCAAACTTTTTCATATGACTGTAGTGGATTCAAAGACCTCTGTTCATGAAACTAATCCTCTCGTCTGCTGCGGATGAGTGGCTCTGCGCCTGCGCAAGGTTTCGGGGCGGTCCCCTTGAGGTTTGGAGCGATATTACTACAGACTGGCAAGTTCGACAGTAAGCGATTAATGTTTTTCAATATATTTAAAAAATATTATGCACATGTATATGTTAAGATACAAACAGTGCAATAATAAAAAAAATATTGTCACATTTGAAAAAGCAACTTTGGCCTCAAAGAAGGTATTATTTCAGCCCAGAGTGTATAGTACTACATTGGATTTTGGGGTTAAACACCCTTGCTGGACTGGTTGTTACAGTATATGAAACATTGCTGTTTTATGAACTTTGATTAAAATCCCCAGTGCTGACTGCTCAAAGCGAGCAGGCAATGCATGTGAATGAGGAGGGCATCACTAATTCAATGCTATGGGAGCTTCCAAATATAGCCGAGTGTGTGCATCAGCTATATTTGGAAGTTCCCATAGAAGTGAATGGAGAGGAAGGCAACAAACCCCACCCTCTTCATTCACATGCATCGCCGGCTCACTGCAAGCAACCAGTCCTGGGGATTTTACATCATGGTAAAAACCATTCAAGGGGGAGTTGCATTTCACTTTTTCCTGGGTTAGAGAAGAAACATTTAAGGTGGCGTTTACCTCATCTCTCTGCTCATCAACAGGAAGGTTATTTTCCTCAGTAAATACACTGGAGAATTTTTCATAGAATTGCTTTCTCCTCATCACCCTCTACAATATCTCCCTCACTATTTTTCAGAGGGCCAATATTTTCAGTTTTAATATTTTTACTATTTATGTAGTTAAAACATATGATGGGGATAGTTTTACTTTCTATGGCAATATGTCTTTTTCTTTCCAGCTTTGCTGTCTTTATCATTATTTTACATAGTTAATTTTTTTTCCTTATGACTTTTTAGTGCCTCTTCACTGTCCTCCTGTTTAATTAGCGTAAATGCTTTCTGTTTTGTTGGTCCACATTGTTTTATCCCAGTTTCTAATCATTTTATTTCCATACAATCTCACAGTGGGCGCTTAAAATGTTTTTTAAAGGTCTCCCATTTATTATTTGTTCTTTTATTTTTGAACACCTTGTCCCAGTCAATAAGATTTAGGGTCCCTCTAAGCAGACTGAAATTACCCTTCCTGAAATTCAGTGTTTTTTTTGGCTCCTCGACAAAAAACTCTATTGAAGGATAAATGGAAATGTATTATATTGTGATCACTATTTCCTAGGTGTCCCCCAACCTGAACCTTTGGTACTCTGTCTGGTCTGTTAGTCAATATTAAGTCCAAAAGGGCCTTTCCTCTAGTTGACTTTTGCACCAGTTGGGAAAGGTCACTACATTTCGTTATTGTCAAAAACCTGTTTTCTTTATGAGAGCCACAGGTTTCAGAGGTATCATGAGCACAACAATGATGGGAGAAGGTGGATACCTCTTGCTAGTACCATTACTAATATTGAAGGGTCTGGGTAACATGATGATGGCCAACACTTTGAAATAGGATGTAGCATACAAAGCTTAAGTACAAAGCCCGGGAAGACAAATTTCTGGAGAACTATAAAAGCATAATTCCAATGCCCCCTATTGAATGCCTTCTCTGCCTATGGTTAAGTTGCAAATACTTTATTTTATTGCTCTCCGCACATCTGATCAAACTGAAGATTATACATCTTTTTCAGAAGCCTAGCACACTTCCAAACATCAAATTGAATCCATATTAATTAAGGTTCGGAGTAAAGGCAAAAGCTGGAAAGCTACATTTTGTGTCCAGAGCTTCCACTAAGCAGTGAGAATGGACAGATGTTACCTAGAGTGATGGGAGACTTGTTCATCTGTCAAGTTAAATACTACCACGAGGTAGGGGTTGAGGGACCTTGAAAAATAATTAAAATATTCATTCATTTGTTAATGACTACCTGCTGTCATTTGATCACACACAGTGCAGGTCCCCAATCAGGGGCGTAACTAGATAAGCCAGGGCCCCATAGCAAACTTTTGGATGGGCCCCCCCCCTCCCCCTCTGACCACGACCATGTACCAGGACATGCTGTTAGATAATGTAGATAATACAAGGGGCAAATACCTCACCATACATCTCACCATCATACTGCTACCAATCAATCAAATCCCACAATACTAAGACCAACATTACCAATAACGCTATTACATAAGGATCTGATTATACCACCAGAACACGACCACAAATTACCAACACATAGTAACTGAATAATACCCTACACTATTACTGATCAGTACACAAAGACCAATACTGTCTAATAATAATATATATAATAATATAGTGACCATAAGTGGTATATACTAGTGTACATAGGCTCTGCAGACTGTATATTACCTCCATACAGTGACCATATAGTGGTAGACAGCAGTGTACACAGGCTCTGCAGACTGTATATTACCTCCATACAGTGACCATATAGTGGTATATACCAGTGTACACAGGCTCTGCAGACTGTATATTACCTCCATACAGTGACCATATAGTGGTAGACAGCAGTGTACACAGCCTGTGCAGACATATAAGTGATTACAGTGCAGTTACATCTTGTGACTCACAGGTGACGTTTCTCTGACCAGTCGTTGACTTTCCCCTTTGTTCTGCATCCGGTCCAGTCCGCCATCATGATGACATCTCCCGACCACTTGTCCCTGCAGATTTAGACACAAATATCTTAGAATCCTGACTTTTCCAGCACCTGCCCCCCTGGCTATATGGGGTGCATTTAGGCAGGCAGGGTTTAGATAGGATATATGGGGCCCCAAATAGGCAAGCTTTAGGTAGCCAATAGTGCCCATATAGGCAGGCAGGGTTTAGGTAGCTATAGGGAGCCATACAGGTAGACAGGGGTTAGGTGGGCTATAGGGGCCATATAGGTAGGGTTTAGGTAGCTAAAGGGGCCCCATATAAGTAGACAGGCAGGCTTGTGGGGTATACAGGCAGGCTTGTGGGGGGTATACTGGCAGGCATATGGGGGTTGTACAGGCAGGCATATGGGGGCCGTATAGGCAGGCTGGCATATAGGTGGCTGTATAGGCAGGCAGGCATATAGGGGGCTGTATAAGCAGGCAGGCATATAGGGCACTGTATAGGCAGGCAGGCATATAGGGGGCTGTATAGGCAGGCAGGCAGTGGGCTGTATAGGCAGGCAGGCATTAGGGGGGTATAGGCAGGCATATGGGGGTGTATAGGCAGGCATATGGGGGTGTATAGGCAGATATATGGGGGCTGTATAGGCAGGCATATGGGGGTATAGGCAGGCATATGGGGGTATAGGGCGGGAGAATGGGGGGTATAGGCAGGCGTATGGGGCTATATGCAGGCATATGGGGGCTATAGGGAGGCATATGGGGGTATAGGCAGGCATATGGGGGGGTATAGGCAGGCATATGAGGGGTATAGGCAGGCATATTGGGGGTATAGGCAGGCATATGGGGGCTATAGGCAGGCATATGGGGGTATAGGCAGGTATATGGGGGTATAGCAGGCATATGGGGGCTATAGGCAGGCATATGGGGGCTATAGGCAGGCATATGGGGGTATAGGCAGGCATATGGGGGTATAGGCAGGCATATGAGGGGGTATAGGCAGGCATATGGGGGCTATAGGCAGGCATATGGGGGTATAGGCAGGCATATGGGGGTATAGGCAGGGATGTGGGGGTATAGCAGGCATATGGGGGCTATAGGCAGGCATATGGGGGGTATAGCAGGCATATGGGGGGTATAGGCAGGCATATGGGGGGTATAGACAGGCATATGGGGGGTATAGGCAGGCATATGGGGGGTATAGGCAGGCATATGGGGGCTATAGGCAGGCATATGGGGGTATAGCAGGCATATGGGGGGTATAGCAGGCATATGGGGGCTATAGGCAGGCATATGGGGGGGTATAGGTAGGCATATGGGGGGCTATAGGCAGGCATATGGGGTAGATAAAATAAGAAACAACTTACTCACCTCGCTCCACGCTCCCCCGATGTGCCGCTCGCTCCGCTCTGCTGCTCTCCCTGCAGCCCTGCGCTCAGCGCGGGCGGCGCGGTGATGTGAAGTCACCACGCGCCCACGTGACCACAGAGGGCCGCAGGGGAAGTAACAGAGCGGAGCGATCGGCGCTCCGTCCTGCTATTCCATGGAAGCAGCTCTGAACGCTCGCCGGGGCCAGCGTTCAGAGGGAGTATGCGCGGCCCCGCAGATCCCCGCCGCGCAGTGACTTTAATTCACTGCCGTGGCCAGAGCGCATACCGGAGTACGGCGCGTGCACTGCCCCGGGCCCCCTAAGCGCGGGCCCGTAGCAACTGTACCTGTCCGGTAGTTACGCCCCTGTCCCCAATCTACAGAGGTGTCTTTTGATGTTGCTAAATTAGAGGTGGGTTAGTGGATCTCTCCTGCTACTTTTATGACACAAAGGGCCACATGTATGAAAACTGTCTAGGTCTAAAATTCACTTCCCAGCCCATAGCAACCAATCAAAGCACCCCTTTCATTCTTCCAGAGCACTATATGAAATTAAAGGGGCACTCTGGTTGCTATGGGAAACAAAGTTAATTTTAGAACTAGAGAATTTTCATACATGTGGCCCAAAGAGTTATATAAATTACACATTAGTCTATATAAACTGCCCTGAAAAAATATAGTTTCTGCTGCATAAACCAAAACCACATTAAGCCATAATAGCTTTTTGGCTGCTGAAATGCAGTGATGGAAAAAATAAAACATTTAGCTAGTTTAGGTTTAGGGTCTTTCAGGCCTGGCTATTAAGGTGTTATTAAGGCCATCCAGCCCAGGGGCATTGTTTGCTTTCAGTAAGGTTATGCCCCCCTGGCTGAGGACAGAACAAGCTAGTGTCAGACCTGCTGTTTCCAGCGCTGTGTCCCTTATTCTGTAAGAGGTTGTAGTTTTCGTGTATTTAATGCTCAAATCTACAGTTTTCAGCCAGAAGAGTCATTCAAAGAGTCCTTCAGAGTGTCAGTTTTTTTCAAACTCGCTCACCTGTGGCTAGCCCCGCCCACCTCAACTGACAAACCTATTACTTTGAATAGGTAGAAACATCTGAATAACTGTCAGTGGGCGGAGCTAGCCTTTGGTGGGTGGAGCAAACACCTACTCATGAATAAGATTTGAGGTGTAAATGCTCTAAAACTGCTGCATCTTACAGAATAAGGGGCACAGTGCTGGGAACAGCAGGTCTGACACTAGCTTGTGCTGCCCTCAGCAAGGAGGGTATAACCTATGTGACAGGTTCCCTTTAAGACTTCTAACAAGCACCATAGGACATAGATGAGAGGCCAGTCTTCCAAAGTGTATGGTGACAAATGATGTTTGGGTAGATAAGGATCATGAAGTTAGATATCACATGCCCAATCCTTTTTTTGGTGGGAAGATAACCTGCCACTTCCTTTATACTGTATTATTCTATTTAAACAATTCTCACTATTAACTCCTATTCTTTGCAGCTGCTCTAAAGCACACGCACCCTGCTGTACTGTCTTTACAGAAAATGAAGGCAGAATTTGCCTCCAAAGAGAAAACTATTCTTCCGTCAAATCAGGCAGTACAGTTGCTGAGACAAACATATGATGTAGGTTCCAAAGTCTTCAACAGTAGGGGGAACCAAGCTTAAAAATTTACTTTATCCCTCCCTTCATCCAAATCTTTTTCCATCCTTAGTTGAACTTGATGGACATATGTTTTTTTTTCTCAGCCGTACTATGTAACTATCTCTAGCAGGCAAGTTTCACACTAGGGTCTATCATTTAGAATATGATCTGTTTAAGGTACTGACCCAGTGGTCTTTCTATGTCCGATGTCAGATTAGGCAGCAGAATATACCTGGAGGTACACTTTAAAAAAATAAAATAATTAAAATATTAATTCATGTTATATCTCTTCTATTGATGTAAATGAATAAAACTAACATTGAAGACATGATACATTGCCTTTAAGATTTAATTGAGCCTCTGCATAGAGAGTCTTTCTTAATTATTTACATTTTTTTTTACATACATGTAACTATTAAAAAGTTGCTGCTTTCTGGAGAGACTTTATGGAAAAACAGTGAGCAGCTGGATTCTTGTCATGTGTACCCTGAAGCTCTGTCTGCCGCGGTCTGACTGAACTGCAATGCTCAGACCACTAGGGACTCGGATAAGACATATGCTGTGGGAAATGGAGAATAAAGCAACAAAAAAATGGATGAGCATCAAGTAAAATTAGGTCACTGGAATTAAAGATAGTGCTAATGCTCATAATTTTACAGAGGGTTGATTCCAGTAAAGCTTAGCACCCAGATAATCTGGGAAAGGAAATTATTTATTTGTACTTATTATTTGCATATAGCATTTAAAAAGTAGCATTTCCAATAATGTACATTGTTTAATAATATCAAGGAAAATTGTAAAAAAAAAAATAAAAAATTCAGTTTTTCCCTTTCTTTTTAGAAGCAAAGTGATGCTAAAATAATTGTAATAAATAATAATTGAAATTGTGGAGGGTGTTCCTGTTCTGCAGAGAACTATTTTCAGAAGTCTGCTCATTGTCAGCACAAGCAGGGTCAAACTGAAGGGATACCCCAATGTGTATCGATAACACAGGAACCACCAGTAACAATAGGAGATAGTTACAGCACCAGCTATCCCCCTCCGTGGACACTGACTTCTTCCCAGGTCACAGAGAATGCATAGAAAAATCTCATATAAAAGTCAATGGGACTGATCCAGTTCACATTCTCTTTATCCATGAAGCTGCTGTAAAGCATGTCTCTAAATGCTGTTAAAGCAGTGCAGGCAAGATAGCTGCCCCCACAATCATATATAGACGACTGAATTGAGAAATCTACAATCAGAAAATAAAAATGACTAAGAAGAAAAAAAATATGGATCAAGGTCTTGTTTTAATAAGTAAAAAAAAATTGGCTTCAGATTCCCTTTAACATGCAAATACATGCATTACAGTGGTTATTTACCTGCAATGTAGTGTCGCAGCTAGTTTATTAGATTACTATACAGTTCCTGGCATAAAGGATACAGAATGGAAATAACTAGAGAGACATTTAGGGGGCCATTTTTTTACTTGGCGCCAACACACCAGATCTAAATAGATATAGAGGATTATATAATACGACAGTATGAATGAAAGTGTTATGCGCCAAACATTTTGTATGGCAGTTTTGCATAAAATTCTGGCATATTCTTGATGCATTAAAATGTGTCATGCCATCTATAGAACAGTGTGCCAGCAGTTCTATATGCCCCAAAAAAAACACATGCAAATTCCTGCTTTTCTGCAGATCCCCACTCTCTGAAAACAACTGCAACTCAGGACCAGAAGTACAGACATTTTTCTAAAACTCCATGCACATCACATAATGATATCAGTCAAGGTTACCATGAGAAATTTATCCCGAAGGGCACCACAGCTGGGGCTGTGATGGGGTCATAGGGATCTATAGTAAAAAGCAAAAATTGGTCAGCAAATCTAAGGCAATTTTAAAGAAATGAGTATAGGTGCACGCTGGCGTGGCAACAAAAAGCAAGCAAACACAACACAATATCAGCAGCACTCTACAGGCACTAAAAACAGTCAAAGGAAATATAGGAATTTTTCAAAAAGCATTTCTGCTACTTTCGAATACATGAAAATTTGAGGTTTTTAGTGTACATTTTTGATCAAAACTATAATTGCCCACTTACCGCAACAAGGTGACCTCAATACAGATAGGGACCTACTAAAATATATTACCGTATATACTCGAGTATAAGCCGAGTTTTTCAGCACAAAAAATACATATAACTGAAGGCCGAGTGAGCGCACAGAGTCCGGACGCTGCGGTGGTCCGGGCCCTGTCAGCGATCCCTTCACCTATATGCGACTCCTCCGGAGCGCACACAGGTAAAGAGATACCACTGCGGGGCAGAGAGCGAGCGGTCCCTGCTCTGCAGGGGACTCCGGGCGGCCGCAGACTCGCAGCTGTCCGGAGTTTCCTGCACAGGCAGCGTGTGTCATCATGTTGCATGCGCGGCTTGATGACATCACCCGACTGTGTCGGGAAGACCGAGGAGCGCGCCCGGGAGACGGAGCAGTGGGGAGCGGGGTAAGTGGTTGTTTTTTTATTTTTTTTAAACTGCCTACAGCCTGCCCTATACCTGCCTACAGCCTGCCCTATACCTGCCTACAGCCTGCCCTATACCTGCCAACAGCCTGCCATATACCTGCCATATACCTGCCTATAGCCTGCCATATACCTGCGTATGGAGCCATATACCTGCCTATTACCTGCGTGTGGGGCCATATACCTGCCTATAATCTGCTTATGGGGGACATATAACTGCCTATTACATGCCTATGGGGCCATATACCTGCCTATTGGGACAAATACGTGCCTTTTGGGACATATACCTGCCTATACCTGCCTATGGGGCCATATATCTGCCTATAACTGCCTATGGGGGACATTAAACTGCCTATGTAATTTTATTGGTATCTATTTTTATTTTTAATTCACCAGTAGCCACTGCATTTTCCACCCTAGGCTTATACTCGAGTCAATAAGTTTTCCCGTTTTTTGGGGCAAAAGTAGGTGCTGCGGCTTTTACTCGGGTCGGCTTATACTCGAGTATATACGGTACCTCTCTTGGTGTCTGTTCAAACCTCCATATTTTTAGGGAGAGAAGAACGTCAAATTTTCATGTATTCTAAAGTAGCAGAAATGCTTTTGAAAAATAAATCCTATATTCCCTTTGACTGTTTTTAGTGCTTATAGAGTGCTGCTGATATTGTGTTGTTTGCAGAGAGATCAATATATCAGATGCAGTAAACTTACGGTTTCTGCATTGGACACTAAAGTGTGATAGACTAATTGACTTATTCAGACTATGTTTATCCTATAGATCTCTATAGCTCCACTGTCCCGCCGTGATAGCCGTCTGATTAAATTTCTCACAATTTCCTGATGGATACCATATTTTTTGTATTCATTATGTCTTGCACTAAGCACTTTTGTAGTTGTGGAATACCTTTGCCTTCTCACCTCCAAGTTATCTGATATCAGCAGTGTCTCTGGAATAACCAGTCTTGTCCTGACTTTCAAAATGATGTGGCCACTATATTTACAAGTGTAATGTGTTGTTGTGACATGCACTTTACATGCAAGGGTTTGTTCACACTGCAGCTGCAGTGCTAATATTACTGACAAAATGAAGGAAGCTATGGCATTACCCATAAACAGCAGTGGAGTTCATGGTGTGCCATGGTAGATTCGCCATACAATGCAAAAGCCTTGAAAACCAGACTCTTGTGAGGAGAAAAAATGAAACAAATAAACATAGTTCTAGAAGCAGGACAAGACATGTCTACTATGAGTTTCTTAAATTCCTCACTTTGTATGTTCATTCACAATAAGCAGTAACATTTTTTGCTCCAGGATATAAACATTACCTCTTACAAGGTTACAGAAGGATAATGCTAATTTTGAAACTATTTCACTTCAAGCCTACCTGGACTTTCATACAACTCTATAAGCTATTGTGTATATATGAGTAGCACTATTTCTGAGTATTATATAATAGTCTATATAATACCTAATCTGAATGGGCCCCGGTTATAAGTGGTGTACTCCAAGGTTCAGTACTGGTACCTCTTTTATTCATTTTATTTATTAATGATGTAGGGGAGGTTATCAATAAGGCTATCAATAGCACTGTTTCTATATTTGCAAATTCTACCAAGCTATGTAATGTAGTGGAATCTATGGGAAATGTTCATAAATTGCAAAGAGACCTGGACACACTGAGTGTTTGGGCATCCACTTGGCAAATGAGGTAACCAATCACAGACGAGGTCTTCTATGATAAGTCATTTGCTTTCCCTTTTCTTCTCCATCTGGCCAAGACCGTCATGACGACTTCTACAAACCATGGCTCGTCCCTGCAGAATTTACCTTGCAAATATCTTAGACTCCTCAATTTTCCTATATTACCCTCAAACAGTAAGGGTCCGTGCACACGACAAGCATTTCCTGTAAAAAAAAATCCACGTGGATTAGGATTTTAAAAACCGTCAAAAAAACAACTGTAAACCATTCCCATAGCCCTCAATTAAAAATCCACTTTGTTGTTGATACAACTTGGATTTTCTGAGGTGGAATTTCAAAAGTGCCTTTTTTTTTCAAAAATCTTAGAACATGTTCATTCTTCTGCTTTATTACACTTGCAACACTGTGGAAAATTTACTATTGAAGTCAATGGGATGGCATTGAAAACTACTAGAAGGGTTTGTGAGTTTTTTTGGCATTTTTTTTAGGTAGATACTTAAGTGTCCTTTAGGTAGTTAAGTGTCCCATTAGATATTTAGCTATGTAAGCCCCCATTTGGCAGATAAGCCCCCCATTAGACAACTACATAGGCACATAGATAGGTAGACCCCCATTAGGTACATAAGTCCCTATTAGTTAGTAAAGCCCCCATTAGATAAATAGGTATGCATCCTATCAGGTAAATACACCCACCATTAACTAGGTAGTTTCCCCATTAGGTAAATAAATAAGTCCCCATGATATAGGCTGGCTTCTTATATGGAGATATACAGAGAGTGACCCATAAATTGCAAGTATAGAATCACAATCACCGTGTTACAACTAAAAATTGATGTAATTTAATTAGGAAGGGGAGTCTTATCCACACTATGGTCTATATATGGGTGTTGCTCAGTGTCGGACTGGATTCCCTTGGGCCCACAGGTGGAGTTGACTCTAGGGGCCCACCAATTGAGTTTTTATGGGCCCACCAGTGGAGTTTATTTTTGTGGCCCACCCTACAGCTGCTGTAAATGACTATAGATGCCTCCTATACTCTGCTTCATGCTTTTTGCCTCTCTTTCTATGCTTTGTTGCCTCTTCTGAGAATGTATATGGAGTTAAAAAACAACTTTAGGTCTACCATGCTCAGGGGCCATCCGGGGGTTTCCCCTATTCCCCTGTTATTCCAAGCCTGTTATTGCTGATAACTGATACTATATATTGGACACCTAAGCCTGAAACCTAATTCAATATGCCTAAGCCCTGTTGGGAACAGCCAATATTGGTACATGGGTTTTGGTGCACTTCTTAATGAAATTACATCAATTTTTGCTTATAACATGGAGATTGTGATTCTATACTTGCAATTTATGGGTCACTCTCTGTATATATCGGTTTCTGTGTTGTTTTTAACTGTTGTTATGAATAAAGATTGTTATTTTATGATCATATACTCTCTACTGGCTCTATTGTATGTGCAATATTTATGGAGAATGATCTTGCCTAAGAAATTGTAGGCTCAGCCGGAAGAGCACTGTGGGCTTTATGTATCCTTATATTGCGGCTTATTATATGGCAGATCCCCCATTAGCTTAAAAGGTTGCCAGGTCCTATTTTAGGTAACTGCCTAGGTAGGGCCTTTGCTAGTTAGACAGGTAGGACCCCTAGTAGTTAGGCAGATAGTGCCCCTGGTAGTGGGTAAGTTAGGGCTCCTGGTAGTGAGTTAGGTAATTAGGTAGTGCTTCTGGTAATTTGGTAGTTAGGGCCCTGGTAGTTTGGTGGTAGGTAGCGCTTCTGGTAGTTTGGTAGGTAGGGCCCTGATAGTTACGGCCCTTGGTACTTAGGTTTGTTGACTGGTAGGTTGGGTGGTAGGGCTCCTGGTAGTTATGTAGGTAGGTAGCACTTCTGGTAGTATGGTAGGTAGGGCCTTGATAGTGAGGGCCCTTGGTAATTAGGTTTGGTGACTGGTGGTTAGGTAGCTTGGGCTCAAGGCATTTAGGTAAGTAAGAACCTTATGGTTAGGTAGGTAGACACCCCATAGTTAGGCAGATAGGGTCCCTGGTAGCTACATAAATAACAAAAAAATAGGACTCAATTCTCCCCATTCCTTCCTAGCTTTCATAGCAGAGTGAGGCAGCTACCGTATCACGATGCCTCAACTCCTCCGGATGTCTAGTAGGCCACAGGCCTAACGAAGTCTATGGTCTACTAGCTCAATATGCAGGTGGCGTGACACAGTAATGTCATTACGCCACCTACATAAAAATACATTTTCTGATTTTTAGGCATCAGGCCTAGAGCAGCTCTGGATAGTTGTTGGAAAGGTGAGGCAAGGAGCCAATATTTCTCAACTATAGTTGAGACATTGAGCTTTGATGTATAATCTGGCCTGAGACAATATGTTATACTAAAAGGCTTCGTACAAATATTGAAGCTATATGTCCATGGAAATATATCTTTAAAGAGGACACCACAAGCTCAAAAACTACTACACACACACATACAGTGTACTCCAAATATTGTCTTAGCAGCCAGTAGGATATTCCAAAAAAAACCTTTCATGAAATGAGAACATCACAATTCTTTCTATAAAAAGGAACAAAAAAAAGAAAATACTTGTAAGATGCAAGTACCTCCACCTGACAGAGTTGTGACATGGCCTGCAATTCTAAATAGCAGTGCTACCTCATCATTGTCATAGGTGTCATATATATGGATTATTCTAGAAGATCTAAGGCTGTAGATGAAAGGTATTGTAAATCAGCTAGAGAAACAAAAGGTTGTATTACACTAATGTATGTGCTGGGCAATGCTTTGCTGCAGAATCTCACTTGCTAGGAAGTAATTATTAACTGAGTTTCTCTCCAGTGCTCTTAGATCTGCATTGCAGAATCACACCTAAAAGCAGCAACTGTTATCTGTAATCGTGCAAAATATCACTACAAACCTGGATTGTGTACATTTTCCTAAAACATGGCCACACAGTTAAATTCAACCAAAGGTGGAAACATGTGGATGAAGGGGGCGGGGTATCGGTCATTTTAAAATTTAATTTCCCCTTATTAATCCAGAATATGGAAAACATAATGCATAAACCACTTTGTCCTAAAAGGAATACGGTATTTGAGTTTATATCCCAAATCACGATCAGACTGGATTTAGCTGCAAATAACTATCTAAGTTTTTCTTGAAGCCCTCCCTACTTACTGTGACCAGCTTCTGAGGCAGCGATTCCACAAATTTACAGTTCTCATGTCACCTCTGGAGAAACCTTTTTTTCTCCAGACAGAGGGAGTGCCACATTGCTTTTTACCATACATTTTATAGGGGCCATTTATGTACTTATGATTAATATGTATATCTTCCTGTAGTAGCAGGTTTGGACCTGCCCACAGGAAAGTAGGGGAACCCCTGGTGGGCTCCTATGCATAGTGGGCCCCTAGACTGCTTTCCAGGTAGAAAAACAGAGAAAATTGAGAAAGAAAGCAAGAGGCAGAGTAGAAGAGTAATGTACGGTATTTGCAGTCATGTACAGTAGTTGTAGGGCGGGTCCCAAGAATTAAGTCCACTGGTGGACCCCTAAGAATCAATTCCTTTGATTGGCCCAGGCACCCCAGTCCAACACAGCGCAGAAGTCTCTTCTCAAAACTAATGAAGTTTATTTCTTTCAACCTCACCATGCTATATATCAGTTTATCAGTCTTTGTACTTTCTCTAACAAATGCGGAAAACTGAACTGCATATTCCAGATGTGGCTGGATGAGGCTGCACCGATGTTTTGTCAAATGTTAATATTACTTCCCTTTCCCATGAGTCGATGCCTCTTTTAACGCATGACTGTCATGTGTTTCCTACGATCAATATACAAGCAACAGAGCTGGAGCAGATTTGGGGGAACAGCACCAACCAAATTTATTGATGTGGAAGCATGAACACGCTTCACATCCACAGATAAGTCCCAACACTTGTATTTTGCTTAGGGCGCGTTTCCACGCCACAGGACAAATATTGTCCGGTGTGCCGGCCAGTATTTGTCCTGTTTTGCGGCCGTCCCCACGGCCGCAGGGCGGGCGGCTTCTCTCTGCGATGAGCAGAGAAAAGCCCTCCCCCTTCACATTGGCTTGCACAGATTCCTTCCGGAAACTGGACGGAAGAATGTGCTAGCACAATGTTTCCTGAGCGGTCCGCTGGCGGCAAAACCGCCGGACGGAAAACCCGTGCAGTGGGGACTGCTGCACGGGTTTTCCATAGAGCACAATTGTGCTCATTTTCGGCCGGTTTTTCAGGCGGTCAGAAAAACCGCTAACTAGCTGAAAAATCGTGCAGTGGGGACATGCCCTTATAGTTCTTTGAGGTGTTTATCACAGCGCAATTCCTAGCTCTAAAAAAGTCCACACGTCTTCTTCTCTCAGAGATGCCAGCTTTCCATCTCAGCTCCTTGGGTCCCTGGCCCCAGGTTCTGGTGCACATCTCAGATACCAGCCTCTTACTTCTTCACATAATATTGATTCGACTCATGGACCCAGGATCTCATTGCAACAGAGATCCCAGCCAACTTCTCCTTTGAACTGCACAGATCAACTAACTCACTATACTACAACTACTTCCTCTAATACTACTACTGCCCACATGCCCTGTTTCCTCTAGGCAGAACCCAGTGCCTCCAACCCCCAGCAAAAAGAGCTGAATGATCATAACCCAGGTCAGCACAGGGGGCATCTCCAGGGTCTATTCCGGTAAATTACACTGACTGCACCAGGAATGCTCCCCTTCCCCGTGTGATCATTTTAGGCTGAGACACAAACATTACACATAACAGACCCCCTAACAGGAAATACATGGATACAAAGTAACAAGAGATTAAAACATAGCCACAATCCAATATCAGCAGCACTCTACTAGCACTAAAAAAACAGTCAAAAGGACTGTAGGAATTACTGGAAAAGCATTTCTGCTACTTTAGATACATGAAAATTTGAGGTTCTTAGTGTTCATTTTTTTTATCAAAACTGTAATAAGCCCATCTGCCGCCGACAAAGCAATTTCAATACCCCTACTCTATATGTTACCTCTTATGGTGCCTGTTCAGACCTCCACATTTCAAGGAGCTACACGCTACTCTGCCTTGATTTATAAACAGTTTTGATCAAAAATATACATTAAGAAACCTCAGAATTTCATGTAAAGTAGCAGAAATGCTTTTCCAATTATTCCTACGTTCGTTTTTACTGTTTTTTAGTGCTAGTAGAGTTCTGCTGATATTGGATTGTGTTTGTATTTTACTGCCACACCAGTGTGCACCTATGCTCATTAAAAAAAACCAAAAACTTTTTGGATGTGCAGACCAAACATTGTTTTTCTAGACTATTTGTATGGGGGAGTGGCTGCCCCCACTTTGGCTTTTGCACTCCACCCATCTGATCGTTCAGTCCCCCACATCTATTTTTTATAGGTGTTAAATGTTTTCAGGGGTATTTTCAGGGGTATTCTCACCACATTGATTGACTTTAAACATGTAGGCCAGTGTTTCTGAACTCCAGTCCTCGACTCCACCAACAGGTCATGTTTTCAGGATTTCCTCAGTATTGCAGAGGTGATATCATTATTGTCAGTGCATTCTGCACAGGTGATACAATTATTGTCAGTGCATTTTGTGGGAGATCCTGAAAACTTGACCTATTGGTGGGTCTTGAGGACTGGAGTTGAGAAACACCAATATAGGCAAAGGTAAATAAAGACTATTACCAAATACATTGTCGTTCTGATTTTGATTCCCTCAAGAGCTAGAGCAGTTCTTATCTCCTGCATGTGTTCACAAGCTTACCAACCTCTTTCTGCTCTAACAGGCTCTTGAGTCCTAGTCAGGAAGGTTACGTAATTTGCTGCTGTGTCTTATCATCAGTACAGGAACTTGTTTATTGTTTTTACTAACAAACTTTAAGCCTTTAAAGTTCTGTAGCCTTGTGTCCTGCTGTTAAAACCCTTTCATTACCCATGTCCCTCTAACAGGCTCTGCCAAGAACAGCAGAGTTGAAATGTCAATTGCTGCTGTAGAACCACCCACAGCCTAAAAGGAAGTGGGAGTTTAAAGTTAGTTCTGTGAAACAGCCAGGATGGAAAATCCCTTTAACTGACTTTTCTTTACATATGGACAGGGCTTAAAGGAGTTGTCTCCCTTCAGAGTTTCAGAGAATGCATGAATGAAATACTCTGTCACTTCCTGGTTCAGACTGACTCATTTGCATAAGCTCCATGCTTGTACAGCTCTGTGCTCCCTTGTGCTTTCAGATGCTAATTAGATCAGATTAGCTTCTCAAACTACTAACAGGACTTCTTATCTGATCCCCAAAACAAAAGCCCTAATTACAGTTCTGTTTATTTTACATAAATCAAGCTTTTTACTGCTGAGCAGCACAGGACACTGCAGTGACCTGTGTGATGACATCACTCACTGTTATCTCATTGAACAAACAGCAGGGGGAGAATTGTTTACAGGTAGGTTACTGAGGGAACTGAAATAGCCAGGGAGGTCATAAATTCACTTGTATCTCCTTAGGGAAAACAGAGGAACAAAGCAATATATTTGGAAAATGTCTTTCTTTTGTGTTCCCTACAATTTGATAGCTATTCTTTGTAGCGAGACAACCCCTGTCAATACATGAAAATTAGGACACAAGGATGTAGTTTTAAAACATGGAAATTATGGCAATATAGGGAAGAGAACTGTAGAAGGACATTAAACTAAATAAACACATAGCTGAAAAGCATGGAAATGCTAGGACACGGCTAACAGAACAGACACACCAATAGCATATTCTTATAAAGAAATCTATGACTAAGGTGGCCACCCTAACTGTCAAAAAATCTGCATCCCTTGTCATTTATTCTGTAAATGTCTGGAGAACAGGAAGCTCTGTCTTTTGAAGGCACATATGCTTATTTGACTATTTTATAACAATGAATTAGAGTTCTTTCATGTCACTGACTGTTTCCTGAGTGTCTACATAGACACTTCTACAACAAATTAGCAGTTCCCACAGGGAGCTGGTATGGTACAGGATGCTTTGTATGGAACTGCCGAGCACAATATTTAATCGAGATATACAATTTGTATAAAATGGAACTGAGCCATATATTTCATTTACATCTTAACGAGAAGATATTAAAAAATGATGTAGGTAATTTTCATTTAGAGTAGATACTAAAACAGTAATACCCCTATTACTTGAGCATTAGTCATAGACTGTAATACACATGGTATACACACTGGTCTCATTACATACGTGGCAATTAGTCTGTTGAAGAACAGCTATATTGTTTTCCAATTTGTTCTTAATGAATATTGCTCAAAATAGTGCTACTGTCGCCTGCGGAAATCACTTAACATAATCACATCTGGATTAAGTGGAGCAGGCTGGTGGCGCAGTGGCTTGAAACAAAACGTAATTTATGGAATGAGTAAAGAGCTCCTACAACACACATATAGACACAGTGATATAGATCTCCATAGTGGTCACTTGAACAAGGCACACTGCTCACAGTGGATCTGTCAACAGGAGCTGTCAGCCATAAACTTCATCAGCCAAGCAGGCCCTTATTTTTTTGGCCACAGGTTCACATCAGCATCGGAGGCTCCATTTGGAAGTTCCATCGGGAATGATGGAAAAATGGGTGCAGCAAGTAACGCTACTTTTACCATCAAAACAACGGACAACATGGCGGAAACCCAACTGACCCATTGTAGTCAATAGAGTCCATCATTGATGTCAGTCGTGAAACGGGTCCTTTTGTATCTCTGCTATAGAGACTCCGAACTGAACATCAGACGCAGATGTGAACCAAGCCTAATGATAGATAAGTACAGATGTGTAAACAAGAAAATGGTCTTCTGTGGGATGGTCACTTAGAACTTTCTGCTCATCTCTAATGCAAGAAACCAGCAAGGAAACATTCAGGAGTTAAATGTGGACTATGAAATGTAGATGGCAGAGGAATTCTGCTTGGGACAATTATAGGGACACTGTGACTGGCATTATCACAGAGGGACTAAGGACTGTTTAGGCCAACATTATTACAGGATAAGGTAGCATGAATAGTTACAGGTGAGCTGTGGCTGGCACCATTATTTGGCATGGGCAATTGTCAAATTACCAATGTAGTTTTACTGTTACTCCTCACATTAGCACATGGACTCACGGTGGGCACTAGTATAATATGTTCTTATATTTAAAGGGAACCTGTCAGGTTTTTTTTGAGGGCAGGATATCATAGAGGGAGAGGAACCAAGTGCGGTGATAGATAGGGTTATATGATTTGGAGCAGGATTTTTGAGTAAAAACGCAAAGAAAAAAGTGAAATAGAAAGTGAGAGTACTGCTGACCCCGCCCACATACAGTGATTGACAGTTTGGTCTGTACACAAACTGATGTAGGAAAGGCTTTCAATTACTGTATGTGGGCGGAGATAGCAGGAACTCTATTGTCTCTTAAAGGGATGTTCTGGGCCCTAACAAAGCTCAATTGTCCCACGGGGTATAAAATAGAAGAGAAGAATCATACTTACCTCCCGGACGCTCCCGTTCACTCCCAGCTGCCGGTGCATTCATCCTTGCTGAAGCAGTGGTCTTATTTTATGTGACAGCTCCAGTCAATTAGCGGTCACAGAGGTCATATGCAGGAGACGTTGTGGCCTGTGATTGGCTGGCGTTGTCACGTGAATGATGGACGTTCACTGCTTACTTCCTGCTTGGGAGTGAAAGGAAGTGTCTAGGAGGTAAGTATGAGTCTTAGCTTCTATTTTACTCATACTGCGATGGACAAACCTTTAAAGGGGTTGTCTTACTACATCGATTTAGCTTACCTCAGTCCTGTTTTCTCAGTTTCATTTTTGAGTTCATGGGTGTGTGTACTGGCTACAACTGACCTGCAGTGATGAGCTGCTGAGGACACCAGGTCTGTAGCTATAGCGACCTGAGGAGCTGATGCAGCCTATACAAGAGGGGATATCTAGGAATAGGTAGGACACTGTTAATGAACACATATTACAAAGTGACTTGTGCAAGATCTTTAATATAAAAAGCAATCCTTGAAGTGAGATATTTACTCACAAATTATGCTCAAAATCATATAACCCTATTTTCACAGAGCTCAGCTTCTCTCCTCTATTATATAACCCTATATATCACAGAGCTCGGATTCTCTCCTCTATCATATAACCCTATATATCACAGAGCTCAGCTTCTCTCCTTTATCATATAACCCTATATATCACAGAGCTCAGCTTCTCTCTCTATCATATAACCCTATATATCACAGAGCTCAGCTTCTCTCCCTCTATCATATAACCCTATATATCACAGAGCTCAGCTTCTCTTCTCTATCATATAAACCTATATAATCACAGAGCTCAGCTTTTTCTCCCTCTCTCATATAACCCTATAAAAACAGAGCTCACTTTCCCCCCCTATCCATAATTCTATATATCACAGAGCTAGCTCCTCTTCTCTATCATATAACCCTATATATCACAGAGCTCAGCTTCTCTCCCCTCTCATATAAACCCTATATATCACAGAGCTCACCTTCTCTCCTCTATCATATAATCCTATATACCAGAGCTCAGCTTCTCTCCCTCTATCATATAACCCTATATATCACAGAGCTCACTTTCTTCTCTATCATATAACCCTATATATCACAGTGCTCAGCTTTTCTATCATATAACCCTATATATCACAGAGCTCAGCTTCTCTCCCTCTCTCATATAATCCTATATATCACAGAGCTCGTCTCTCCCTATCATATAACCCTATATATCACAGAGCTCAGCTTCTCTCCCTGTATCATATAACCCTATATATCACAGAGCTAGCTTATCTATCATATAGCCCTATAAATCACAGAGCTCAGCTTCTCTCTCTATCATATAAACCCTATATATCACAGTGCTCGCTTCTCTATCATATAACCCTATATATCACAAGCTCAGCTTCTATCATATAACCTATTTACACAGAGCTGAGCTTCTCTCCTGATCATATAACCCTATATATCACAGAGCTCAGATTCTCTCCTTATCATATAAACCCAATATATCACAGACTCAGCTTCTCTCCCTCTTCATATAACCCTATATATCACAGAGCTCCGCTTCTCTCCCCTATCATAAAAACCCTATATTTACAGAGTCAGCTCCTCTCCCTCTTTCATTTTAACCCTATAAAATAAAAGAGCTCAGCTTCTCTCCTCTATCATATAACCCTAAAAATCCAGAGCTCCCTTCATTCCCTCTATCATATAACCCTATATATCACAGAGCTCAGCTTCTCTACCTGTATCATATAACCCTATATATCACAGAGCTCAGCTTCTCTATCATATAACCCTATAAATCACAGAGCTCAGCTTCTCTTCTCTATCATATAACCCAATATATCACAGTGCTCAGCTTCTATATCATATAACCATATATATCACAGAGCTCAGCTTCTATCATATAACCCTATATACCACAGTGCTCAGTTTCTCTCTCTCTATCATATAACCCTATATATCACAGAGCTCAGCTCCTCTCCCTCTATCATATAACCCTATATATCACAGAGCTCAGCTTCTATATCATATAAACCTATAAATCACAGAGCTCAGCTTCTCTTCTCTATCATATAACCCTATATATCACAGTGCTCAGCTTCTATATCATATAAACCTATATATCACAGAGCTCAGCTTCTCTCCTCTATCATATAACCGTATATATCACAGAACTCAGCTTCTCTCCCTCTATCATATAACCCTATATATCACAGAACTCAGCTTCTCTCCCTTTATAATATAACCCTATATATCACAGAGCTCAGCTTCTCTCCCTTTATAATATAACCCTATATATCGTTTTTTTGTCAGACAGTGCATCATAGAGGACTAAAAGACAACAAAGCTTCTGGTCGTTTTTCATGCAAACCCATTGACTTTAAGGGTGTTTCGGCCAAGAAAAGTAGCAAATTCCTATCAATCCACTGAGAGTTGTAGTCTGAATGGACCCCCTATAGTTAACATGTTAGTGTTAGGACTCACCTGTGTGGGATCCCTTGAAGCTTTTGGGAGGTCTTAAAAAACAATTTTTTATCAAAAACGTAAATAAGAATCCCAGTTTTTCATATTTTCCTTAGCCAGTAATGCATTTTCAAAAAAATTCCTATATACCTTGATGTTTTCTTAGTTTTGTAGTGTGCCACTGATAATTTTTATAAATTATGCTATTGCCTTACCAGTGTGCACCTATGCTTACGTTTTTCAAAATATATGGATGTGCACAGCCTAATTAATTTTTATAACCCTATATATCACAGAGCTGAGCTTCTCTCCCTGTATCAAATAACCCTATATATCACAGAGCTCAGCTTCTCTCCTCTATCATATAACCTAAAATATAACAGAGCCTCCGCTTCTCTTTTACTATATAACCCTATAAATACAGAGCCCAGCTCCTCTCCCCCTATCAATAACCGTATATATCACAGAACTCAGCTTTCTCCTCTATCATATAACCCTATATATCACAGAGCTCAGCTTTTTCCTCCTCTATCATAGAACCCTATATATCACAGAGCTCAGCTTCTCACCTCTATCATATAACCCTAAATATCACAGAACTCAGCTTCTCTCCCTTTATAATATAACCCTATATATCGTTTTTTGGCAGACAGTGCATCATAGAGCACTAAAAGACAACAAAGCTTTCTGGTTTTTTCATGCCATCCCATTGACTTAAAGGGGTGTTCCGGGACCAAGTCATGCTATTTTGTCCATCGGGGTATGAGTGAAAATAGAAGATATAACTCCAAGGCGCTCCCGTTCACTCCCGGCTGCCAGTCCGTTCATCCCGGGCTGAAACAATGAATGGTCTTCATTCACATGACAGCTCCAGCCAATTACAGGTCACAAAAGTCATGTTCAGGTGACATTGTGGTCTGTTATTGGCTGCAGCTATCACGTGAACGATGAACGTTCCATGCTTCAGTCTGGATGAATGGACCATGAGTGAAAGGGAGCGTCCAGAAGGTAATTATGAGGTTCCTCTTCTATTTTTACTCATACCGATGGATGAATGAGCATTAATCAGTCCCAGAACACCACTTTAATGGTACATTTTCCGAGTGAAATCTGACGGAAGGAACGTGTTCCAAATTTTTGGAAAAAACAACGGTTTTGAAATTTGACTTCAGAAAATAAAAGTGAACACAACTCTAATTTTCTATTGAGGTCTATGGGTATGGTTTTATTGTCATTTTTTTAAGGTTTTGAAAATAAGAATACATGTAAATACATCCTGAGGTTGGCTCTAAACAGCACTGTGAAATAGCAGGGTGAGAAAACTCCTTTAGCCAACTGATTAGTTCTTCTAAATAGAGCATGCAAGTGCTTATCAATTTAAAATTTCATCACATTTTCTTTAGGCTAACCTTAGGTGAAACTTCATGGATAAACTTTAAATGTCCTGACATTTTGTCTGTACTGCCGAAGTCTTAAAGAAGCACTCCAGCTATAATTCTGCCAGTCATCAATTACAAGTTATTGTACAATCATTTTATAGTTATGTATAAAGAATAGCACTTATTGGACCACATATCCTGCATCATTATTAGCTACATGGAAACAGCGTCAATTTGGTTATAAAAAGAATCTTAAAGGGAGAGTGGTATTTTTTAGGGTATGATCACACGGTGTATTTGCGGGCCGTACTTCGGGCCGTACTTGCGCTGCAATGTGCCAGAAGTACGCCCGCAAGTACGGTAAATCATAGCACTCCTTGAGTGCTGTGATTTTCAGATGTATTCCACGGTGTGTACTAAACGCCGGGAGAAAGAAGTGACTTCACTTCCTACCGGTGCTTAAACGCCAGGAAAAGGGAGACTGGATGGGGGCCGGAGCGGAGCACTTTAGAAGTACGCGCTGGCCAGTGCGCAGTTCAAAAACAACAAGTGTATAGCGCCATGTGAACATACCTTTAATGCTCAAAAGTAACCCCCGAACTATAAGGGTATGTTCACACAGTGTTTTTGGATACATGCTTGGATCTGTGTTTCGGACCCTAAATGGACCAAAACACGCATCTAACAATGTGCAGTGTGATTACATTGCTTTCAATGTAAAACACGCATCAGCGTTCAGACGATACCTTGGTTACATGATTCGTTTTTCGGACATGTTAATTCTTGATGCAGCAGATACGCTATTTAAAACTATAGGGTGCGTTTCTGCTGCCACAAAAATGCATCCAAACACGCACAAGCATGTTGGATGCGTGATGGGTGTGTTTTGGATATGTTTTACGTAACCCTTTTGGATGCATTTTTCGGATCGAAAACGTATCCAAAAAATGCAGTGTTAACATCAGTGGCTATCTTCTTTGTCCATCCTTCTTCAAAGTCCTGCCAGCTTTGCCATCATATTAAGTAGAGAAAGTACCCCTCATCCAGATTCTCATCTGATTTATTACAACTTAAGGGCCGCTCACACGGCTTATTTTGGGCACGGATTCCAGCCGTATTGCGCGCCGTACTGCGCTGCAATACGGCTGGAATCCGTCCCAGCCATTATGGTAATCCACAGTTTTCATAGTTCATTATCCCGGCAGGATACGCGCTGTGGATAATGAAAGTCTATGGGGCCGGGGAGCTGCGCCCCCACCTCTTATTCAAGCCGTAATTGCGGGCGAAAACCGTCCCGCAATTACGGCTTGAATAAGCCGTGTGAACCGGCCCTTAGGATGTTATTTCAGGTTTTCTATTCTGTCATAGGAACAGAAAGCCGAGAGTCACAGCGGTGTTGGATCCATTACATGATGGACACCAATGACGGCTGATGGATTATAGTGGGGTCTGTCGGTTGTATGCCATGGTGCCAGTCATTTAAATTGCATTGCAAAAGTGCATTGTGCTGCGCTGTTTTTTCCATCATTTCAGAGATAATCTGTGGAGGAGGCTCCTAATAGGACACCTGATGCAGATGTAAATGGGGCCTGGGGGTGCTGTTTTATGTGCTAGTCTTAATGAAAATAGCGCCAGAGAAAGATGCACCTGAAAATGAAATCTGCATAAGCTAAAGATGTAAAAGTGTCTGGCTGCAGAAGGCCAGGGCGCCTCTAGCTCAGCCACCCCTAAGGCCATGTCCCCATGGAACTTCACCTGGTTTTTCAGCTGGTTTTCGGTTTTGAAAACCGGCTGCAAACCAGGTGAAAGCTTTTTACACGGACCTCTATGCAGTAGTCCCCTTCTGCACGGGTTTTCCGCCCGGCGGTTTTTCAGACCGCCGGCCGCCCGAATAGCATAGAGCATGTTCATTCTTCCGTACGGTTTTCGGCCGGAAGATGAATATGTCTATGTTAAAGGGGAGAGCTAACTGCGGAGAAAAGCCGCCTCCTCCCCCCACTCCACGCGGCCCGTGTACATGGCACAAAAAAGTGGAAATACTGGTCAGTATTACCAACCGGTATTTGCACTGTGCCGGGTGAACGGACCCTAATTGTTCATAAAGTGGCCTAAGTGATCTGAAGACATACATTTTTGTTTGTGCACTTTTTGGATGGCAGAAAGCTGGCATGCATCAAGTCATAAATCGCATTTCTTCATTTTCTGTTAAGCAAGAATTGCTCATAAACGGCTCCATCTGAATACACCGCAAGCCAGTGTGTAGTGAGAGATCACTTTGCTAGAAAAGTTCTAAGTGATCTGATGATACTCCAGAATTCATTGATTGTTGTAAGCTAACCCCTCTATCTCCAAGGCCCTGAATGAAACAGCTAGTTCATGTAAAAGGCTTCTGCAGAGTGTGCTTTGCTGATATAGCTTTGGGATCTGAATGTGCAGAGCTGATAACGACAGCATTGCTACTGAGAAAAGAAACCGACAGATTGTCCACATTCGCTTTATTGTACTGCGTGGGCATATTTTCAGATGATATGGTGAACAAGCTTCAGTAAGGTCCTGCTGTCTCTGGATCTAAGATAGTCTCACGCTATCAGGAGGAGACACTGAGGTGCTTAACACGTAGTGATGGGAATTTACAAAATACAGGGAAATACACCAAAGAAGTAGCAAAATGTGCATTAGAAAATATGGAGAAATGTTGTGATGTGGATTCTATCTAACAAAACAGAAAATGCCAAACCTCAGCAATTTCATGTACGTCTATTTGCTGTGTAGGCCTCGGCCATGAACCAGCACCTGCACCACTGCACTGTGAATATACCTTTAAATATATGAGCCGCTTTTAAGGTGCCCATAGATGCTAGGTAAAAGGTGGTAGAACCCAGTAATTTTGGCAAAACTGATGTGTATGAGGAGTGTAGGGATGTTCAAATCCTCCCCTGACTACAAATGTCACTGAAAAGGAGGATCAGGCACGTTGGATTTCATCATGCTTGATCCCATGTTCCCGCAGCAGATAAGCTGCTACAAGAGGAGACTGGCAGCAGCTTATTTCTCTGAAAACACATGCAGGCTGGTATATAAAACAATGCATGAACACTTTCAGTGTCTCTAGCGCTACTAAAATGTGCTATGTGATATCCTATACAACAGTATTGACCACAATTAAGGTTCTATATTGCACAGAGAATTACAGATCACACAGTTATGCGTATAAGACCTATTAGACCTATAATGCTGTTCTGGTAACATTGTAAGTATGGGAGCCCCAGTACCTCGCAAACAAAGGAAATGTTGAGAACACAGTTCTGTCTTAGATGGTGTAGAAAATATAATAAACTGATTGATCTGTAAACATGAAGGGCGACATGTCAGAAAAAAGGCGCCGCCATGCCAGTTTTAAGACGCATTAAATGAGTGTATAGTGCACCTGAATGAATAAACCTGTCAAAAATCTTGCACGTGGTGTACCTTGCATAGTAAAATTGAGTCGCTTAATCTAGGCGCATAGCATAATTTAGGCACATAGCATATCATTGCTAGCATATTTGATGCGCCTACTTTAGGTGCATTCAAATGTGTCATGCCTGTTGTATAATGTGCCTAGTTTTGGTGTACTGCAGTTGATATATATAAAGACTATGGCGTCAACAGTTTTTAGGCACATAATACACCGAAAAAATGGCGTTGCTCTAATCAGACATGTCACCCGAAGTGTCACAAATTCTCTTTCTTGAGTTTCTATTACTTCTGAAGAAGAGAATAATTAAGAATATGTTCACACAACATATTTGCAGGGTGCTCTTTGGCATGTAATTGCACCAAAATACGCCCCACAAATACGGTAAAATCTTAGCGTTCATCGAGTGCTATGTAACATGCTCGTATTTAATGGCAGATATTGTGTGTCCATAAAAAGAAGTGACGTTACTACTTTTGGGTGCTTAGGCGCCGAGAGATACTAAACTAATAGGAGGCAGGGCTATAGTGCTGCTGAAAGTAGGTGCTGGCCAGCGTGTACTTTCAACAGCAGGCATATTGTGGTGCATAACCTGTGCGCACCACAATACGCCGCATGAACATATCCTAAGGGGTACAGACAAAATTAGTCTCCAGTGCAGACAAGCAGTAGAGAAAGCAGGTTGAATGCTTGGCTGCAGGGCTGGGACAAGGCATTTTGGTGCCCTAGGCAAGTACAGCCAATGGTGCCCTCCCCCCCCTCGCTCCCCAAAAAATGGCCCGCCCCCACACTAATTCCTCTCGCCCCTGCGCCAGGTCCTGTCACTAATTTTCTGCACATTCCACATAGCTCCAGTGCATCTCCTCAGCAGTCACTGCACAATGAAAATCAGCGCTGACAAATTTGCGTTTTCAAAATCGCTCACCTCCATATGACAGTGTAATACCCCTAAACAGTCACCAAAACATATACCTTCACATGAAGCAAATATACCGGACAAACGATTGTTACTAAAAACCCTCCTACAAAACCAAGACCCAAAACTATTACTACTTAAGGATCAAATAATCCTGCCAGACCCTGACCAAACACAACCTCCACATGTGACTACCAGCTGTACACAGGCTCTGATTACATATACCACCGACATACAGTGACCATAAAGTGGTAGACGCTCAGGAGAAATATAAGTGATTACACGGCAGTTACATTTTGTGACTCACCGGAGACGTCTTTTCTGATCACCGTCGTTCACTCTCCTTTTTCTTCTCCATCCGGTTCACACCTTCATGCTGATTTCTTCCAGCCACAACTCATCCCTGAGGATTTGGACACAAATATCTTAGAATCCTCACATTTCCAGCAACCCCTTACTTATAAGTATATAAGTCCCTTTAGTTAGGTATATAGATATGCCCTCTCAGTCAGACAGGTATATATTGTCCCCTTAAAAAGGTAGGTATATAAATATAGGGGCACTCAGGCAAGTATATAGATATACGGTCACTCTCAGGCAGGTATATAGATATAGGTCACTCTAAGGCAGGTATATAGATATAGGGCACCCCAGGCAGGTACATAGACATAGGGTCACTCTCAGGCAGGTATATATGATATAGGGGCACTCAGGCAGGTACATAGTATAGGGTCAGCTCTAAAAGGCAGGTATATATTGGGTATAATAGGGGCACACAGGCAGGTATATAGCTATAGGGGCTCAGGCAGGTATATAGGGGCCACAGGCTAGGGGTAGTAGGCTATAGGGGCCAGGCAGGTTATAGGGGCCCACACAGGAGGGTCATAGGGCCGGCAGTATAGGGGCCTCAGGCAGGATATGGGCCACAGGCTTAGGGGTACAGGTGGCCACAGGCTAGGCGTATGGGGCCACAGGCAAGCTAGGGGCCAGGCAGGCGTATGGGGCCACAGGCAGGGTATGGGGACTCAGGCAGGCGTATGGGACCTCAGGCAGGGTATGAGGCACACCAGTATATGGGGCCACAGGCAGGCATATTGGGGCCACAGCAGGCATATGGGGGCTCAGGCAGGCGTATGGGGGCTCAGGCAGGCGTATGGGCGCTCAGGCAAGCGTATGGGGGCTCAGGCAGGCGTATAGGGGCCAGAAGCAGGTGTATGGGGCCACAGGCAGGCGTATGGGGCCACAGGCAGGCATATGGGGCCACAGGCAAGCGTATGGGGCCACAGGCAGGCGTATGGGGCCACAGGCAGGCGTATAGGGGCCACAGGCAGGCATATGGGGCCACAGGCAGGCGTATAGGGACCACAGGCAGGTGTATAGGGGCCACAGGCAGGCATATAGGGGCTCAGGCAGGCAAAAATAACAACATTTATACTCACCTTACCTGCTTCCCGGCTGCGTGCTCCTCTTCTGTCTTCTTCTTTCTCGGCCGCGCGCTCCTCTTCAGTCCGACACTGGAGGCGTGATGACATCATCACGTCTCCAGCACCGGGACGCTCCTCCGGCAGCTCCTCGGGCGTACGGCCTATGACGGGCTGTGCGCCCGAGGAGAGGCAGCGTCATGATGACATCACGTCATCGCGTCGCTGCCAGCTGAGCAGCACGGGGCCGCGGCGGGTCCTCAGTGCTATGAGGACCCGGCGACCCCACTGTGTCGGACCTGCGGCTTACCGGGTCCGACACTGTCTGCGGGGCAGAGAGCGCTCGCGGACGCACATACAGTGGCCGCCGGCGCTTCAGGCCCATGGCAGCGGCCTGGAGCCCGCCGATGTTCGGGGCCCCTGTTTGCGCCCCTTAGAGACAGGCAGAGGTAGGTACCCGTCGTCCCGGCCCTGCTTGGCTGCATAGCTAGAGGTATTAGGCTATGTTCACACGGCTTATTCTGGGACATATTTCAGCCTGAAATTCGCACCATACTGCGCAAATTACGGGCTGAAATACGTCCCAGTCATTACGGTATTCCACAGTTCTCATAGAGAACATGTCACTTATCTACCCGGCCGGCAGATTCGCTGAGCAGGGAGAGGAGATGTAATCCATAGTTTTCTATGAGGACTGTGGATTACCGTAATGAATGGGCCGTTTTCAGCCCGTAATTTGCGCACTTCGGCGCGTAATTATGGACCGAAATATGGCCCATTTTAAGCCGTGTGAACCTGGCCTTAGGGTGCTTTCACACGGAGCATTTTTGGTGCATTTGTGATGCGTTTTTGATTGCGTTTTTTGTGTAGAAAGGCAGAGCAGTTAATGCTGTACATTTCTGCACAAAAAATGCATCAAAAACACACCTAAAATGCACCAAAAAAAGCTCCATGTGAAAGCACCCTTAAACTTAAACAGACACTTTTTCAAGTTGAACTAAACTAATAAGGGGAATGGAGCATCTTAGTTATGAGGAGGGTTTAAAAGAATTAAACTTATTTCGTCTTAAGAAAAATGATTAATTTATATAAGACAATGAGACATCCCTTCGTCTGGAGAAAAAAGGATTTTATCTCCAGAGGAAGAAAAGCCTTCTTTACCATAAGAACTGTGAATCTGCGGAATAGACTGACTGAGGAGCTGGTCACAGCAGGAACAGTTCAGGATTTCAAGAAAGGCTTAGATATTTACCTAAAACTAAAAAAATATTGGTACGCAGGTAGCCATATAAAATTCTAGAGGCAACTCTGGGATCAGGGGTGAAATTTTCCTTGGAGCAGGTTGGTTCTTGCCTTATGAGTTTCAAAATCTTCATTAGTAGGGGAAATGAAGCTTAAAAACCTCCTTATCCTACATCCACATTTTCCCACCTTTGGTTGAACTTGATGGACGTGTGTCCTTTTTCAACCGTACTAATTATGTAACTATGTAACAAATACGTATACATTACAGTATACTTTTTTTTTTTTTTTAGTGTATGCCAATGGAAATCTTTTACTAGTGTCTGTCCTCACATTGTAAAAGTATCCGTTATAAAGATATAAACTAACTTACCCAATCAAATTACAAGGACAGTCAATATAAAAACCAGTTAAAAAAAAAGTCAAATGTCTGCTCAAAACAGTGCACGTTTGGCATACGTTTAGCGCATACTTCATAACATACAGATTTTGATGTATGGTCAAACGTAGTGTGCACACAGCCTCTTATTTGCTTAGGATTTCACCTAGGTGTTCCAAATTTGAGTTAATTATAAAGACACATGCGTATTTGTTCCAGTTCAAAAATGAGATGTTAACTGCAGCAAAAACACCCTGTATGAAGCCAGCCTTGTATACAAATAACAAAATATCTGCCCCAACACATATTAGCCTCGGTTCATTTTCACATGTAGTGGCTTTGATATCAAATTGGTTAAAAATTGTCATACATTTGTTCAGGTTGTAATAGCAAATATTTGATGTAAAAATAGGTCTGCGTATACTGTGCATGGTAGTAATGTAAGATAGACTGTAACACTGCTGTGGCCAGAGCCACTTTCTAAGAAAGATGAGTGGTGTAATGGCATGGCACAAGGCAGGCAGTAGGGACTGATCATTGGCTGACACTCCCCACATCCCTGCACCTCCCTCCCTGGCTGGAGCTGACAAGCTGTTAGTGATTGTGCTGAGAGGAGCCTTTCACTCTGCAGCTGAATGAGGACATTGGGGCTGATCTTTCACAGGACTCACATCAGTGGCTTTTTTGAGATGCACATGCTAGGATGAAGCCATGGAGCACCAGTGAGTAGCTGCGCCAGCACACAATGCATTGTTACATAGTGACCTGACTTTCCATTCAGAGTTTTCCCTAGCAGCTGTTACTGCACTATGTATATGCTCCACTTCTTGCATCTTCATCTATCACTATGGGGTCTGCTCACTTACTGTATGTAAGGCAGCTTGATCTGCAATGTTTGATTTGTCTGGTGCTTTTAGTACTTTGTTTATTGTAATCACACATTTCTATGCCTTTCCCCTAATGCCATTATTGCTGATGCAGGGTGGGGGACTTCCTGAGCACTAGGCTGTAAATTACCATGATCACATGCAGCGTGATATACCAGCAACCGTTAGCCTTTACTACATTGTGGCTGTCAATGAAAATTGTATACATTCTAATAAAAGGGGTAAGCGGACTTCAACAGCCTTTGTTGCTAAATATATAAAAACTCTAAATTTGGGTCATTATGCTTGTATCACTTTTATTCAATTCTTACTTGGTCTTGTTTTTTGTTTTCTTTCTGATAAAGCTGGGTGACAGCCAATATGGTTCCCATTACAGGCTCCACGGGGGCTTACCTAAAATTCTGAACTACATGTCTGATTACTACATGGTAATGGCAATAGCGTAGTCACACTAAAAGAGTATATGATATTTATGGGACTGTTTGACATAGAATCATATCATGAAAAATCCAACAGTGTTAAATGTTTTTGTGATTATTGTAAATCACATGCATTTAATCTTTACATTGAAATTGCATTCTCTTGCAATTATTTACTAACAGGCATTTAATTTACTACTACTGTTGTGGTTATTAGCAGTATTTCTTTTAACAATAAAATGGATTTCCCTAAGGCTATGTCTCCAAAGCATCGGACAAAAAATGGCCCGAAAGCAGACGGTTTTTTTCCCAATGCAGGACACCAGTTTTTGTCATGGTTTGTACAAAAACCGCAGTCGCTTCTCGTTTTTTTGCCGTTACCCATACAATTGTATGGGAAGACCCCAAGAAAACTAAAAGCGGTGGAGTATTATACCACACGTTGTATAATACGCGGGTGCCAGAAGACGAGCAGAGTAAAGGCGAGCTGTGGAGACTGCAGCTCGTCTTTTCTATTGCCGCCTATGGAGCTGCAGGGACGATCGTATCTTCAGCGTTTTTAGTTTTTTTTAAAAGCGCTGAAGATACGATCGTATTCCTGTGCAGTGGAGACATAGCCTAAATGTAAGGAAATCCCATCTAATATGAAAAGATACCTTCTAGTCCCCCCTGCAATTACTTAAAGGGAACCTATCACATTGAACATGCCATCTGATCTACCAGCAGCATGTTATAGAGCAGAACGAGCTGTGCAGATTGATATAGAATGCTGTGGGGAAAGGTTTAGTAAAACTTGTATTTTATTCATTTAAATCCCTGCTTATTCTGGCTTAAAGGGGTTGTTTCATTACAAGGATTGCTTTCATGTTAAAGATCTTGCAAAAACAAGTCACTTTGCAATATGTGTCCATTAAGGCCTCGTTCACACGGCTTATTTGGGCGCTGATTGGAGCCGTACTGCGAGCCGTATTTGCGCTGCAGTACGGCTCCAATCCGTCCCAGTAACTACGGTAATCCATAGTTCTCTATGAGAACTGTGGATTCCATCTCTTCTCCCCGCTTGGCGAATCCGCCGCGGGGGGGAGAAAGTGACATGCACATTATTTATGGCGTGTACGCACCGTAGATAATGACAGTCTATGGGGCAGGCGAACTGCCGGCCCCCCGCCCTGCTGTACGTCTGCCGTCCCCGCAATTACGTCGGCAATAAGCCGTGTGAACATTGTCTAACGGTGTCCTACCTATTCCTAGATATCCCCTCTTGTATGGGCTGCATCAGCTCCTCAGGTTGCTATAGCTACAGACCAGTTCAATCTCTCCTGATAGGCTCCCAGCATTGGTTGCTATAGCTACAGACCTGGCTTCTACTGCAGCCTAGTAGAAGGCAGTAAACATGCCCCTGAATTCAAAATGAAACCAAGAAAACAGGACTGAGGTAAGATGAATCAATGTAGTGAGACAAGACCTTTAAGGAGTCCAGTGGGAGGTGTTATCAGTTATTGACCACCATCTCTTTATGCAATTTGATACAAGGAAGGCTGGCAGTCACTGATAAGTCCGCCCACTGGACTCCTTAACCCAAAATAAGCAGGGATTTAGATGAATTACAATAAAAGATTCTACTAAATCTTTCCCCACAGCTCCTCTTGTTCTATAACATGCTGCCAGCAGATCTTATAGCATTTTCAATGTGACCGGTTCCCTTTACCAACTACTATGGACGTATTGCATGTGATTTTTGCAGTGCAGCGTGATGTGGGATTGCACTGTGGTATATTGCATGAGATGCAAGGTAAGGCGGGGGCGCCACAGCATTACAAGTAAGCCTTTAGAAAGTTAGGCAAAGATTTGTGACAATTCCCACAGCTGCTGCAATGTTGTATTGGTTGTCACCCATCGTTGCCCAAACAAACTATGGGGCAGATTTAACAAAAGTGTCTTACTTTTAGACAGTGTAAACTTAAAATGCGCCAAATTTATCATAGTGTTGATAAATCTGGCGCAGGTTAGAACTGTCTAGTCTCAGTTTGTACCATCTTTAAGTTGGCTTACTTTTATGCCACAATTTGGTCGCACATCCTGGCGCATTTTTTGTCACATTTAAGCCACGCCCCCTTTCTGTGAAACCACGCCTACCTTGTCGGATGTGGCGCAGAAGCGCCTGAAACTGTCTAAAACACATAGTAAAGTGGCAAAAACCTTGTTTTTGGCACAAATTGAGCCAGAATTCTGGCGCAACTGCCTTGATAAATCTGCCCCTATATATATGAGCTGTAGCAGGATTTTAAGAAATGAATGAAAAGCACTCTTTATTTTATGTATCATCCCATGCTTTTTAAGGCAATATGTGCATTATGTGAGTTGAAATGGACTATTTCACCTAACCATATCCTTTGGAAGAGAATGTAAAGTGATGTGCATGTCTAATTAGCTATAACAGGGCTCCTGCTGAGCGTTCACTTTGCTTGTTTCATAAATGTCAGTTTCTAGTTTTCCATGGGCAGTCTTAATTCAAAGGTCACCTGTTTTTCATCCCCTTTCAATGGCTTCATTCACTTGTGCGCTGATATTTTTTGGAAGAAATCCTTGAGAGAAATGATGCTGGTATTGTTGTATAAATCTGTGGGCCCTAAATTGACCATCTAACCCCAGAATGTAGGGTTTGCATAACACAGCTAAGAAAGGGGCTATAAGATTTATGATCCAAGGGCACAATGGATTCATTGACAGTAAGAAGTGGTGGGAAAATGTTTGCTGTTTGACCTTCCGAATGCTTTGATTGTTTTCTGTGCTAGTAAGGTGAAAAATAAAATAAAGGGGAAAAAAAACAATATCAATAACCTCTACAAATTCTAAAACTAGCATGGGTCCATACTGTAATATATACATAAACACGAGAAAAACCATATGATTCATCCCATGTCATAATATAAAGGTACAGTCTCTGAGGTGTTAAATCTAGATTATATGGATGAGGGCATAATTAAATTAAAAAAAAAAAAAAAAAAAAAAAATTATCTCTTTAATCATTTTAAAGCCAGGAAGCTAGATAAAAGTTGCACTGTAAAACATTAATAGGAGCCTGAAGCCTGGCTTCACTTACAGCATATTGGTGCACAGTTTGCATTTTTTAAGGTTTTTGAAAAACCCCAGATGCTTGTTATTAGTCCAGAAAAATATCTGAGCAGATTTTCATATATAGAAGGGTGGATTAATACACATAATAAAAGACCCTTTGTAAACCTGTTAGGATATATTCCCACGTCAGATTGTCCCAATATGGAATTTGCATGGAATGAGCATATAAAATCCACACCTTTTTCGTGTAGATTTTGACAGACTGTAAAATTTAGTGTAAGATTTTGTTGTACCATTTCAATGGATCTAATCCGTGTTGATCTTAAAATTCTGCATCATAAAGAAGTAACGTCAGCCCTTTTTTTCCCGCAACGTGATTTCGGGAAATCCTGAGTCAACTGCATATACTCCCATATTTCAGTGTAATGGGATTAATGGGATGCAGTTTACAATCAGATGTTGATGCCAACCTAAATTCTATGTCAGATAGCACATAAAAATCTGGCAACACATTTTTTTTTATAACCAGGAAAATAGAGGTGGAACAAAAAAATAACAGAGAATCATGCATTTTGTGGAACCTGTTATTAAAGGGGTTGACTCACTACATTGATTCATCTTAAATCAGTCCTGTTTTCTTGGATTCATTTTGAATTCAGGGGTTTGTTTACTTGCTTCTACTAGGCTACAGTAGAAGCCAGGTCTGTAGCTATAGCAACCAGTGCTGGCAGCCTATCAGGATAGATCAAACAGACCTGAGGAGCTGATATGTCACTTTCTCCCCGCTCGGAGAGGAGACGGAATCCATAGTTCTCTATGAGAACCGTGGATTACCATAATGACTGGGACGGATTTCAACCATACTGCAGCGCAAATACGGCGCGCAGTACGGTTGAAATCAGTGCCCAAATCAGCCGTGTGAACGAGCCCTAAGGTGTGAACATCTCTACGTTGTTTTCTCTTCTGTTACTTATTAGTAACCAACTCCACATTCTCATTATTTAGAGATACTTAATATTCCGATCTTGTGTTTTAGCTGTTTGAATTTTTTTTTTTTACTTGTGAATTCCTATGCTTTGTTTGGCTGCCTGCCTTCTTATTTTATCACCTTTTTACTGCTGTTATTAAGCACTTAATCATACATTTGATGAACCAAAACAACATCTAAAACCCTCAGTACATACATTACTGCCCTCCAGGGTCAACATAATTATGAAAGTTATAAAACTTCAGAAGGTGTAGACTCAAAGAACAGGTTAGCAGTAATGACTCCTATCAATCTGATGTCCCTAGTAGTCCAGTAATTTTTGCATTCATTACACTGGTTCAGAGTGTAGGACTACTTTGGCGGACAGACAATGACTTTTCTTTTCTCCTCACTGAAAAGACCAGGTTACAGATCTGCACATATTGTTCACATGGAAACAATTCCTTATAACTCATGGGAATTTCTGAAAAGAAGCGCGATTCATCTGACGGATACACTAGAAAATCTGTTCTCTGTGTTACAATCATTGAAAAGGTGAATGATGCCAGTGTTTCAGCTGTACCAGTTTGTACTTTTAGCCGTCAAGCCTCAATACAACTTAATCAAACCTACAACGATTTATTTTCAATTTCAACAGCAGATCTTAAAGGGGTTACTCGGGAGTTTAAAGATTTCATTGAACACTATGAACAGCATTTATATTGAAAAATAAAGATAATCCACTACCTTCATTTGTTTCTTTTCTTTTGCCTCCTTATTCATCTTTCATAAGATCCACTTTTTGCAGTAAAACTTCCTGCTTATGGGAGTGTCCGTAGTTATCCAGCATCTCTTTCCTACAAGTCCCAGACTGCATTACAATCTAGGACTTCCCTACACAGTTATCACTGCTAGACATTATGCTGATATATCCCGCCCCCAGCTCTGTACTTAACGTCATGATAATAGTTAGGACTCGAGTCACTGTGTAAACTGTGCAGAGCTGCAGTCATCAATTTCATGACAGCAGTGCACAACCTCCCAGCTCTGAAATGCTGTCCTCTGCTACCCTTACTAAGTCCTGCCAGCAGGACTCAGATAAACAGTTCCCCTCCCCTGTAATTACTCTAATGTAATTCTATTCACTTGTAAACTACAGGCTGGAAAGAGTGAATGCAGTGAGATCGTTCTCTGCTCAAGTCACACCCACTATACGGGAGTGTTCCTGATCTAAGCCTGGCTTCAAAGCACACCCACTGAGTGATGACAAAGCATTCACAGAGGCCATGTGATCAATGAACATCAGGTGGTTTGCAGGGGATAGTAGGGAGGGGAAGACATGATTCTTTGCCTAGTTTTCCCCGAAGTTTAAAGGGGTTGTGCCACGAGTGGGAGACATGTTCCCCACTCACAGCACAGACTGGAGAGCTGGCCACATTTGTGCAGTTACTCCCCACTCTGTTTTATGGGAGTTCCGAGTACATCTGAATGGTGAATTAAGCTCTGCTCGGAACTCCCTTAAAATAGAATGGAGAGCTGTGCGAGATAGGTGCAGGACCCACACCTATCAGACAATGATGCCATGTCCTATATCTATGTCTAAACCCCTTTTATATAACGGTTGTGAGCCCTATAACAAAACCCCATTAACATTTTTCATTATCCTAAGTGGATTGGCAGCCATTTTGGACTTTTTTAACCAATCACTTGACCTGTCACATTGTTGTACCAAAAATAAGTATCACTAGAGTTGATGAGCAAGTATTTACCTCTTCTCCCTCCATAGAGTTAAGAGGTACATTTTCCCAAGACAAGTTAGTATTTTGTGGAGGGTATTAAGGGTGGTAACTGCTGGATAATAGTTACCAGTCCCACACTTATTGTTTGTCTACTTCCAACTTTGCTTCAAGGCATGTAGGAATATAGAAAAGATTTGTCAAAAGTGAACTTGCAGGCCTGGTTTGTTCAGTTATGCATTTATTACGATTAGCTTGTATATAACTAAAGAGGACATGTGACCTGCTCAAAAGATGGAGATCCAGCGATGCAGCCAGGCCCGTTGGGCCCCGTACTTTGGTGGGTCTTTAAAACAATATGGGCCACATGTATGAAATTTGACTTTTAAATGCCAAATTTCATGCGCATTAAAATAGCATAGAATGCGCCTGTTTTATGAACCTGCTCTACAGCGGGTCGTAAATCAGGTGTATTTTAGCGCTTTGAAAGTGCTCTCCCTGTTCCAGCAGCAATGCCGTAGTGAAGCTATGAAATCTATAGCTTCGTATGGTCCTAGTGCATCCCGCCTCCCGCACGCCCCCCGAAATCAGGCGCATTAAAAAGTGCCACTTGTGCTCTGTATTGCGCATGATAATGGCATTCGGGAGGTTTTTCAGTAATGCGAACAGGGCTGCGCCTGATATCAGGCTGAAATACGGCAGACTTCTGGCACAGCCCCATTCATACGTGTCCCCCTATGTGTGCATACAGTTGAAGTCTGTGACAGAGTAGGGAGCCATCAGCTCCCTGCAATACCGACTGTTGATGTGAGCCCCAAGCTAGGCCTAAGGCCCACATGAGTACACAATGGGTGGCGTGATGTAGAAATGGCTGTGGCGGGGGACAGGGATAGAGGGGGAGAAAAAAAAAAAAAAAAAAAGAGTATAACTTTTCATTTTTTTTTCGCAGCCTGGCCCCATTTCATAGGAATAAGTTTCTGCAGCATGCTACATCAGACATCCATCACCCCAAGTAGGCAACCTGTTGTGGTCCACAGCCATTGTTCAAGGGGAGAGGGGTCCCAGCTAAAGTTTTGCACCAGGGCCCACAAGCCTTTAGCAGCCCCATTCACATGTATTATCAGCGGCGCATAAGTGCCGCGAACAATTGACATGTCACTTCTCTCCCCAGGTGTACAATATGATCTTTTGAAACCCCCGGGGGGGGGGACTAGGTTTAATTCATAGCTTCTATGAAGCTTGAATTACCAAAATTGGCGCCGATTTTCGCTGTGTAAAAAAGCGAAATACGCAGGGAAATACGCGTCGCAGTTATGCCGTGTAAACATACCCTTTTAGAGAGCTGTAGTTCATGCCCATTGTACAATTTAAAAGTTACCTCCCACATAAGGTAAACTATTATCATATCAGGTGCCAAAATAAACACCACAAATTGAAAGGGAAAAGGGGTAAAATAAAAAAATCATCTGCATCAGTTTTTGCAGAAACTCGTGAATAATCGACCTTTTTTTGCAGCTCAGAGGTCTTCTTTAAGTTAGTAATGGTAGCTTATATATAAGGAGCAATTTTCTTTAGTTGTGTGAATTATAATTTCACCATTACATTAAATCTTAACTATGGATCTTAAAATCCTAACTCTGTCCATGTAAAGAAAACAAAAAATGATGAATCTGCATTTTATTTTTACATGAGGCTGATATAACCTAACTAATTTGAAAAATGTAGTAGAACTTGCTGTGACTTTAAACGGCCCAACAGAAAGACCGGGGCCGGACATGGGGGCCACTTAAGGGGGGCCCCCACAAAACCCGGCGCCCCGGCCTTGCTCAGGTCAAAGGGGCGGAGTCGTGGGGGCGGAGGGGGAATATATATCCGGACCCCGGGCCGCACGGGAACATTTGCGGGCACGGTGAACAAGCAGTCAGTGCTTGCTGCCCCGCAGCTGTTCCTTCACGTAAGGGCTGATAAGGCAGGCTTTGGCGGCATCGAGGAGCTGCGCGAGCTCAAGGGTGTACGGGACCGAGCGCGGCCCCGCTTGGCTGGACGGCAAGTGCGGGGCCCCGTTGGGGGGTGTTGCGGCCTTGAGGCCTCTATTCCCGGTGGGGGTACCGGTCCGGTGGCGCTGCTAGGCGCAGGACCCGCCTCCTGAGCGGTTGAGCCCGAGGTGCCCCCCAAGGGCCGGTTTCGCCCGGAGCCCCTGGGGACCCGCCGGGCGGCACGACCGGGGGGGTCGCCTGGCCCCGGCCCCCGGGGGGGAACCCACCTCGGCGGGGGGGCCCAGCGGAGCCAGTGGGCCCCGCCGCCCAGTCCAGGGGTGGCGCCGTTTGGGCCCCAGTCTTCATGGTTCCGGCGGGGGCAGGTTCCCCTGGCGATGTTCGGGTTTGGGGGACCGCCAGGGAGCGGCAGCGTGGGGCGGCCGAGGATTTCATGGGGGGGACCAGCGGTCATTTGGGGGCGGATCGTGGAGGGCCCGGGCCCGGGAGGACGGGCCCCGGAGGAGCATTAGTGGCCCAGAGGGGGTCCACCGTCGAGGGATTCGGTGATCGTCGGCTTCGGGGGGTCCATGCTGCAGGACAACCAGTATGGACGGGGAGGGATGAGGGGGGAGGGGGCTATCAGAACATAAAGAGAGGCTTCGGGGATCGGGGGGGCCCCGGGCTGGCGGATCACAGCCCCGTGGGGGTGAGCCCATCTTTTTTTTTTTGTCTCCGCCGGGGGGGCGTGCAAGCGTGGCGTGGGATTTAGCTCCGTGGGGGGAAAAGGGGGTCCTGCGTGGCGGGAGTGGCTATAGTCTGAGGGAATTTTTAGCGCGGTTTCCAGGTTCAGGTGGCACGGGGGGGAAAAGTTCCCCCTTTGTGGCCCCTTGGGGGGGGTGCGCCGGGAATTTTTCCCCTTTTACCTTTCTCCCAGGGGTTTTGGGGGATTTGGGTAGGGGAGCCCGGGGCGCGAAGTGGGGGGGGTTCCCGATCAGTTCAAACGGAACGGGGATACGGTGGATAGTGACGTTTAGATGAAAAACCCCCGGGGGTGAGGTACTTCTTTTTTGAGGGTCCATTGGGGGTCCTTAAAAAAAGGGGGTAAGGGAAAATCGGAGGACAGTACTTCAAAAATTTTTTTCCCCTTTTCCTTGGAGAAATTTAACCTACGGGGGAAAGAGATGAAGTAAAAAAGAGGAGGGGGAAAAGGGGAGGGGGGCGGTGATAACCGCAGCCCTTTCCCAAAAATTTGGATGGGCCTTTTTTCAAATTTTTGGCCGTGTAATTGGGAAAAACATCCGGGGAACATTGTTCCGGGCTTTTTTTTGTTATTTAGATTAAAATTGGGGGAAAGCGCAACTTTTAATGGGGGCCGGGTTTGGCTCCTTTTTATGACGAAAAATTTTCGTCAGAGGAAAGGGGGGTTAAGGCCGTCCATCCCAGGGGACCAAAAGGACAGGGGGTTTTGGGCTGGGGGTGAGGGCCCCCGATACGATACGGCGCCTTTCGGGGAGGGCCTGGGGGGGCTCGGGCGGGCAGGGGGGCACGGGGTTCTTTTTTGGCTAGCCCCCAAGGGGGGTTTTAAGGTGGGGGGTTGCGGCATTTCACGAGAACCAAAAATGAAGGTTCGGGACAGGCTGCCGTTTTAAGCTGTCTGTTCAGTCGCAGCCCGTTTCCCCCATGGCGCCTCTGGTTGTTTGCGCAGGAAAAGGAAAAGGGCAGAAAAGGGGCGGTTTTCAACAGGGGGGTGACGCCAGGAGTGGGGGCCGCGAGGGAACCGTACCTAAATAGATACCCGAATCGGGGGGCACGGAGTATTAAGGGGGGCTTTGGCGGGGGTTTTCAGACCCCATCGCCCGCCCTCCATGGGGTCCCCTTTTCAACAAAAAATTTGCAGTCGGTTTTTTTTTAAAACACCCGGGGGGGGTAGCGGACAAAAATTTTTGGCGAAGGGGGGTCGAAAAGGGGACGGTGGCGGGGCCCCATTTGTTCTTACCAGCACCGATTTGGGGGTGTCCCCTCTGGGGGTGGTTCCCCAAAAAAAGCCAAACAAATTTGGGTTAATTCTCACCTATTCCTTCCCCAAAGGGTTTATCGGTAAAAGATTTGCTTTTGCCCGAAACTATTTCCCGGGGTTTATACATCCTTGATGCGGCGCTGGGGTGGGAGGATCGGAGGGGGGGCTCTCAGGCAAAAACGGATATTGAATCCGCATTTGCTTGTTGCCGGGCATCCCGAAAGTCCCGGCTTTTGGGTTGTTGGAGGGCTTTTTTTGCGATCGGTTTGCCTATGGGCTGTTCGATCCATGTTTTTATTTCAAAGCATTCTTTTCCTTTCGGGAGTGGGTGGTTCGGGTGTGTGGGGATATCATCCGTCATCCATTATTTGGATGTTTTTTGTGCTTGGCCCCCGGCCCTCGGGGGTATTTGGGTCGCGTTGGCATAAATGCAATGGGTCAGGGCAGTTTTGGGTTCTTTAGCCCCTAAAAAAACTGGGGGCCCGACCACAAAATTTAATTTCTTGGGGTTTCAGTTGACTCGGTTTTAATGGTTTGGCCCCCTTTAAAGGACAAGTTAGGGGATATTGAGAAAAGATTGCCGGGGTTGTTGTCATGAAAGAAGGTTTACGCGCGGGAATTGCAGCCCCCTGTTGGGAAAGCTTAACTTTGCTTGTAGGATAAGCCAATGGGCAGAGTTTTTTTCACGCAAATGGGAAAGGGGGGACAGGGGGGGGTTCAGGCCCCACATCATTTTTTTGGTTGTCGGCAGGTATAAAAGGAAAGATTTGAGGGTATGGGGTTCATTTTTGGGGATTATAATGGGGTGCTTTTTGGATAAGGGGGGTTAACAACCGGACATCGAGGTGTTTACAGATGCGCAGGGGGCATGGGGTTCGGAGCCCTTTTCAGGGAATGGGCCAGGGCGTTGGCCGGGGGATGGATGGAATCGGGTTGGGTTTAAAAAAAGCGTTATTAGAGTTTTTACCGATAGTTTTAGCGGTTCTTGGATTTTTGGGGCAACTTTTTGTGACAAGAAAAATTTCTTCAAATTTTGATATTTGGGGGGTACGGCCATTAACCCTCTATCGGCCTCTTTCCCCCCCCCCCCCCCCCCCCCCGAGCTTTTCCTACTCGAGGCTGGTTTTTAAGGGGCCTGGGGCTTGATTTTGTGGGGGGTGGTTGCATGACCGGGGGTACGAATGTTTTTTCTGACGCTCTATCTGCTTCAGTGGATCGTTTTTGGGGGGCTGGCACCCCCAGGGAGCGGCGGAAGGGTTGGGGTGCCCAAGGAGCTATGGACCTTGGTTTCAGTTCCGCACCAACGGTCAGGTCATCGTTACTAAGGGAACCTGGGAAACCCTCGCACGTCATGGAGGTTTTTGGGAGAGTGGTTTGGGGGGGTAGGGCGTTTTCCTCGGAGGAGAGAGAGCGGTGCTTTTCACTTTATTGGGCATGCGGTTTAATTGTGGTTGGTTCGGGCCGAAGGTGACACGGTTCGTTTCAGGTTTGGCTTTCAACTTTAAGACCCTGGGGGGGAATTGGGGGTAACCAAAACTTTGGGTGGGTAAAGCGTTAAGGGTTTATAGGGAGGCGCAAAGGGGGGGGGACAGGCACAGCCCGGTAGTATTCCAATATGGAGCGGCTAGGGGATAAGTTGAAGGAGGTTCGATTCGGAATTTGAGGTTGTTTTATTTCGTCTTGCTTTTCGTTGGCTTTTTTTGGGGGTTAAGAATTGGGGAATTGGGTTTGTCCGATAGGAAAGGGGGCAGGGGATTAAAGGGGGCCCCGTCTGCGCCCGGGGGGATTGTTCGTAGTTTAGATCGTAAGCGAAAAAGGATAGCTTGGAAAGGGGAAAAACCTTTTCGTTGGGAAGGGTCGGAAAATTCTCCTATGTGCCCAGTTCGGTTTTTTTTTTACGGGGGACCAACGACTTCGGGGGGGGGGGCCCTTGTTGACCCACAGTGGGAAATTTTTTTTCCCGTTTTTAAATTTTCCCCGGTTTTTTTGTCGCTGTTGGGGAATTGGGATTGGTCCGACTCATTTCGCGCCACATTCCCTTAGGGTCGGTGCCCGCCACGGGGAAACGGGGAGGGGGGGGGTTAGATGCGGAAGCGGTAAAGAGAATAGGGAGATGGGGGGTCCGATCGATATAAGTTATATATCCCCCCGCCTTGATTCAGGGCTCTTTTTTAAAGAAAAAAAATGACACGGGCGGTGTAAAGTGTCGGTGTTTTCTTTGTTGTTTTCTTTTTTTAGGGGTCGAATTTTAAATTTGGGGTTCGGCCACTGTTTGTACCCTGGGGAGCGGAGCGGGGGGAGGCTGCGAGGAGCGGTCGGCAATGGGTATCCCGGAAGGGTTTCGATAAATTCGATGGATTGGGGAAAAAGGGCTTTGTGGAGTCAGGTCCCACCGGGTTTTTCAACTATTCATTTCCTGGGGAACCGGGCCCCGATATGGTTTTTTTCCTGTTGGGGGTAATGATTTTGGGGTTTTCGCCCCTTAGGGGGGTTGATTTTGGGAATGCGTTATACTTCCTCGGTGTGGTCCCCATACCGGGGAGGTACATTTGTCGGACATTTTGGGCCCCGGGTAGCGTGGAGGCATCGGATTCGGCGGAGGGGATTAAAAGGGCAAGAATTAAGGTGAACAGAGCGGTGGCTCCTTTTTTGATAGAATGGGGGTTTTTTGGTTCGTCTAGGGGTTGGAACCGGGTGGGGGGGTTTTTTTGGCGGGGAGACTGTGTGCAACTGAAGCCGCGGGTTGGTTTTGTGGTCTTGGGACATACGTGAAGGCTTGGGGGCGGGCCCTTTGGGGGTGTGGGGGGTCCCTCAGAGGAAACATGATCGCTAGCTGGGCGGGTTGGGGTCCTTGGAGTCGGTGAAAAGTTGTGGGGGAGTCAGGCTCAGCTTTGGGTCCCAGTGTTCGGGTGGTCAGGGGTGCGAAGGTTTTGGGGCCCACAGGGCAGCGTCCTTGGGCAGGTTTACTGTACGGTTAGCCGCCTGAGGGGGCTTTGGGTGCCCGAAGCCGGGGGTGACAGTGGGGGTAAAAAAAGGATGTCGAGGCCGATCCCATGGTTTATCATGGTCCAAGGACCCTCGCCCCAATTGGTTTTTGGTTTTTTCAAATGGGGATTTGGCTATACTCATTTGCTTTATGTTTTATGTTAAATAAACGGTGCTGTGGCCATTTTAAACCAACCCAGGCTTGGGGTCTTTCCCTTGGGGGAAGAGGTATGGGAGGGGGGGGGAGAGATTGGTATGGGGGAGCAAAGGGTAGGCATTGCCTAGGGGCAAGCCCCGGGGGGGGACATGGGGGGCGCAGCCCTAAGGGGAGGCCCCACTGACCCCGGGCCCCCGGCCCTTGCGTCAGTCAAAGGGGGCGAAGTCGCGCGGGGCGGGGCGGACCGGAAAATATATCCGGACCCCCGGCCGCGCGGGAACAGTTGCGCGGTCACGGTGAACAAGCATCCACCCCCCCTCCCTTTTTTGGGTAGGATTTAGTTATTAATAGGAGGGTTTTATCAAGTGGGGGCGGGAAAGGATCAGTGGGGTACAGATGTCGCAGTAGAGGGGGGTTGGGGTCCCTTGGGGTTGGTGAAAAATTGTGGGGAGTCAGGGTCAGCTTGGGTCCCGTTTCGGGTGTTCAGGCTGGCGAAGGTTCGGGCTCCACAGGCAGCGTCCCTTTAGCAGGTTACTGTAGGTTAGCCCCTGAGGTGGCTTTTGGGTGCCCCGAAGCCGGGGGGGGGACGGCGGGGGTAAAAAGAAGGGTGTCGCCAGGCCTTGGCCCCATTTTTATCATGGGGTCCAAGGACCTCAGCCCCAATTGGGTTTTTGGGTTTTGGGGGAAAAGGGTATTTGGCTATACTCATTTGCAATATGTTTTTTTTTGTTTGTTGTTAAAAAAACGGCCTGTGGGGCCTTTTATCCAACCCAGGTCTTGGGTCCCCTTTTTGGGGAAGGGATATGGGGGGGGGGTGAGAGATTGGTCTTGGGCAGCAAAAGGGTAAGCATCAGAACCCTCCATGCCCGCCCACAAAATTACACGTGCGGCACAATTTCTCTGGGGAAAATGCTACCCGCGGGCGTCAGGCACATTTACAACCCCCACAGTTTTTAAGAGGGGGCCCGAAAAAAAATCTTCTCGGGTTTGGGCCCAAACCCAAAATCCCTAAACTGTATCCACACAACCCGCCTCCTTGCTCTTTGGAACCACAGCCACTTATCGTATAGATGTACGTCAGGGTGGGCAAAGGGCACCATTTTTATGTAAACCACCCCCTTTTATGAACATGGCTGGACCATTGTAAACTTGGGACTTCTTACGGTTTTTTACCCATACACCCAATAGATTGTAAACTCTCACGAGCAGGGCCCCCCAAACCCTTGTGTCTCATTTGTAAGTACTTTTTAAAGTGTAAGACTGTATGTTTTACCCTTGAAATTTTTAAAGTGCTGCGAATATGTTTTGGACTATAGAAAAAAGTTTTTTTTATTATTATTTTTAGCCTAGGATAAGCTTGTGAAACCAGTTTTTCAGAATGGTCTTTTAAAAATTTTTTTTAAAATCTTAGGATATGTTCACATGGCTGCACTCTATGTAGCAGAAATGAAAAGCTTACCCTTAGATCTGTGATACATCTTGTACTTTGTGTTGCTGCGGGCTTTGCGGCAGTTTGGACATGATTAGCCCCATTCAATGAGGCTAATCAGTGCCATGGGTACATGCAGCATTTTCTGAATGTGCATTGAAAACACTTTAATTAGTGACTGAAAAAATATAAGCTATAATTCACTGTGAACTAATGTTCATAACACGATTGAAATCAATGTTACATGGTTTTTATGTATATTCCCACTATGATTTTATTTAAGGTCCACAAATCTGTGCTGATCCATATAATGTTTTTACTTTTTTAAAGGGCCCAAAGGCCCGGTAAAATACGCGTGCCAAATCACATGACCCACAGAATTTTAATGATGGAATTTGTGTGATTGTTACATGACTTTTCTCCAGCCTTGGGGAACCACTGGGGTCCTTCTGAGAGTCACCATAATGCATTGGTTTTACCATTGTTTGAAGCTGACATAGAGCCCTTGCCTTAAAGGGAATGTGTCATCAAAAAATGAGTCATTGTTTAAGTCCCATTTTTATGTTAAACACATTTTTTAGGAATTTTTTTTTAAAAAAATTTTTCATATCACTAAATATTTGTTAATAATTCTTAAATTTTGCAGTTTTCACTTTGGCCACTAGGCCTTGTTTGCACTGCTTCAACAGCAGTCAGAGAGATGTTTTACAGCAGCTTCATGCACATAGGAGACTTAAAAGGGTTTTGCCACAATCTAATGTTGACGTGGGATCCTCCAAAATGGTTATTTAATCACTTTTCTAAATATATGTAATTAAAAAAAGTGAAGCCTCTGAGAGCTGCAGCCTGACCAGGAGCTGATCTGTCAAGCTTGTGGTGTTTACACTTCTTATCTGATGGCAGGGCACAGGAATGAGCTTTGAAAGGAGGGGGAGAAAAAAAGCAGTGTTTTTGGGCATCTGCACTAGCTTTGTTTCTGTGTCAGAGTCTGTGTCTGCTTTATAGAGAATCCCCTGGTTGTAATGCAATTATCTGAGTAAACATGCAGATGCTCCTTGCTCGGCCCTCCTCCTCCCTCCCTCCTCTGTAGTCAGTGAATGCTGCCTGCTCAGAGCTTATCTTTACTCCTGAGCAGATAAGAAGGAGAAAACAAAACTGGTATATGTTGTGCATAATACAGTTATCCTCTGTGGTTTAGCCAAACATGTTTGCTCAACTACAGACTGAATATAAGACTCAGTCCCGTTCACTTCTATAGGAGAGTTTTCTAGTCATGCTCTGTGACAAGGGAAGAAAACAGTGTGCATGGAGGTGAAAGGGTGAACTGGGACTATCTCCTCTTGTGACTGGTGGATCCTGTGTTATCTATTCACACTGGTGTCTCCTTTCAGTTTGACCCTCTTTGTGCTGATAATGAGCAGACCACTGAGATCTTTCTGTACAGAACAGGAAGTGTCAGACTATTATTAGGCTTAGTGGCTAAAGTGAAAACTGCAGGACCTAATTATTAAAAATATTGAAAGTAATATGGAAAATTAAAAAGAAAAATAACTAAAAATTCTTAAACGTGTTGAACGTACAAATGTGAGTTAAACAAGAAGTCATTTTTGATGGCACATTCCCTTTAAGCTCTTAGCGCTATATTTTTTGCTTAAAGAGCTCTAAATATCCTCCTTCCTTTCACACCCCTAAATTCACTTTTCAAATGCTCTGTGATCTATTAGGAGTCATAATTATCAGACCACTTTTAGCAGCAAGAGCTAAGTTACACCATCGAGGATCATATCCATTCATTAAAATAATTTTCAGTATTTTCTACTAGAAAAGAAAAGTTTATCTACATAGCTACCTGACTATAGAAAATTTACCTGTAGTAGTGCTACTATATTCCAAAAACGTACAAAAATGGTCCACCTCAATATTAGAGGTTTTCTATTGAATATAAGGGCTTGTCCCCATGGCAAGGGTTATTTGTCAGTTTTTCAGATGGCTTGCGGTTTTTAGAAACCATCTGAAAACCAACATGCAACGTTCACCATAGACTTTGATAGAAAATCCGTTCAGCAGTCCCCACTGAACGGATTTTCTGCCGGATGTTTTTTCACACCACTGGCAGCCTGAAGACTTCGAACATTCTTCTGACCAGTTTACAGGCAGAACATGAACATGCAAATGTAATGGGGGATGGCTTTAGTCCGCAAACCGCGGACAAAAGCCGTCCCCCCACGTGTCAAAGACAAAATACTGGTTAGAAAATCAGAACAGGATTTTGTCAGTGCCGTGTAAAAAGCACCCTTAGGGCTAGTCCCCACTGCACTGTTTTTCAGCTGGTTTGCAGCCGGTTTCTGGTTTTGAAAGCCGCCTGTAAACCGGCTGACAAACTTTTACACGAACCTTAATGGAAAATCCGTGCAGCGGTCCCCACTGCACAGGTTTTTCCGCCGGTTGTTTTTTTAGACTGCCGGTGGTCCGAAAAACATTGAACATGTTCATTCTTCCGCCCGGTTTTCATGTCGAACATGAACATGTCAGTGTGAAGGGGGAGGGCTTTTCTCCGCAAACCGCAGAGAAAAGCCGTCCCCCGGCAGGCATGTGCACGGCCCCAAACAGTGCAAATACTGGTCGGGATTTCCGACTGGTATTTGCATCGTGTCGTGTGAATGGCCCCTTAGGGTTGTTTTGAGGCCCTGCACACTTATATATGTGAAAGACTTCCAGCATGAAGGAAATAATTTAGTGACTGTTGTGGTTATGAATTTATGCCTATCATTTATTGCTGTAAAGCAACCATTTCAGCTTGTCTTTACTGCTTTTTTATGTGTTCATAGCCATGGAATTTTTGGACATCACACTCTACCAAAGGCTTTGGATTTAGGGCTACTGCTGTGTTATCCACACAGGAAGTATGAAGCCCTTTTAACAGTGTTTATTTCCTGTTAAGCAGCTATGGAAGCTGACATTGCAGTAATAATAGTTACAGTGGGTTGCAAGAGTATTCATACCCCTTTAACTGTTCGTCATTTTTAAACATTACAGCCACAAACTTAAATGTATTTTATCGATATTTTATGTGATAACGCAACACGAAGTAGCAAGTATTTGTGACGTGAAGGTTATTTTTTTTTTAAGTTTTTGCAAATTGAAAAGAATATTGTGCATATGTATTCAGCCCCCAGGTCAATACTTTGTAGGACCACCTTTAGCTGCAATGACCGCTGCAGTCTGTTGGTGGATGTCTTTACCAGCTTTACACCTTATATTGCTCACTTTTCTTTGCAAAGTGGCTCTAGCTCAGTCAGATTGGTTGGCGTTTGTGAACAGCAATTTTCAAGTCATGCCACAGATTCTCCATGGGATTTAGGGTCACTTTAATCTCACTTTACTGTAGTTGCTGCTTATCTCTATGTAGTCTTACTACAAATAGCAGCTCATGACCTAATGATCACTCGATTGTTCTTTAGAAAGGGATTGATAGGATTAGGGCAATGAACAGAGCAGTACATAAAAGAATGAGTTAATATTTTCCTGTACCTGGGAAGGGAGTTTCACACTTATCAGTCCACAGCTGATTAGCACTTACACCTCTCAGGCCATAGCTGGACAGAAAGTAAAACCTTCTCACTGCTGTGCTATTAGGCTATGTCTACACAGCATAGCAATAGAATTGTATTTTTGGTGCTTTTAGGATTTTAAAAACGCTGTTAATATGATCATTCAGGCAGCCCCATAGACTACAATAGATATAACAACCTGTAGTCTCCAGAGGTAATTTTTTTCTCCGATCGTCTTTCGGCGCCGGCGTATTATACAAAATGTTGTATAATACACCGGCAGTATTAGTTTTTACGGAATCTTCCCATACAATACAAATGTATGGGTGGCAGCAAAAAAATTAAAACAGAGCACGTTTTTTGCGCAAAAGTGACAAAAATTGTGGTCGAGCATCGCGAAAAAAAAATTATACAGTGTAGACCTAGCCTTAGGCACTGTTCACACGGCTTATTGCCGACGTAATTGCGGGGACGGATTTCGCCCCGCAATTACGCCGGCAGCCGTGCAGGTGGGGCGGGGGGCCGGCAGCTCGCCGGCCCCATAGACACTCATTGTTCACGGCGCGTACACGCCATAAATAATGTGCATGTCACTTTCTCCCCCCTCGGTGGATTCGCTGCTGTCAAGCATGAAGGTGGAAACACATTGTTTTGGGGGTGTTTCTCTGCTAATGGCACAGGACTACTTCACCACATCAATAGGAGAATGGATGGAGCCATGTACCATAAAATCCTGAGTAACAACCTCCTTCCCTCCACCAGGACATTAAAAATGGGTCGTGGCTGGGTCTTCCAGCAAGACAATGATCCAAAACATACAGCCAAGGCAACAAAGGAGTGGCTCAAAAAGAAGCACATTAAGACCATGGAGTGGTCTAGCCAGTCTCCGGACCTTAATCCCATAGAAAACTTATGGAGGGAGTTGAAGCTCTGACTTGCCAAACAGCCTCAAAATCTCAATGATTTAGAGACAATCTGCAAAGAGGAGTGGACCAAAATTCCTCCTGACATGTGCGCAAACCTCATCATCAACTACAAAAAACATCTGACTGCTGTGCTTACCAACAAGGGTTTTGCCACCAAGTATTAAGTCTTGTTTGCCAGAGGGATCAAATACTTATTTCTCACTGCAAAATGCAAATACATTTATAATATATACAATGTGATTTTCTGGATTTTATTTTGGATATTCTGTCTTTCAATGTTAAAATTAACCTACCCTTAAAATTCTAGACTGTTCATGTCTTTGTCAGTGGACAAACTTACACAATCAGCAAGGGATCAAATAATTATTTCCTTCACTGTATTAAAAAAAAAAAAAAACACAACAAATTTTAAAAGAAAAAAAATTCATGTAATAGTTATATATTACTGTCAGTATGTGATGAGAAAAATTTTGATGGAAGTGTCCCTTCTGCTGCAGGTGTAGTAAAAAAAAAAAAAAGCATATTCAAATCTACTGACTTCTTCCTCAATGCAAGTGCTGGCCCTCTTAAGTCTTCTGGCTCCTGTGGTTTGCTAATGTGCACTGCAGCCACTGATTGGCTTCACTTTCAAACTAGGACATTGGGCAATGTCACATGTCTACTGCATGAACCAACCACCTGCAGCTTGAAGACCTGGGGAGACGAGCGGCAACAGTATTAGGCCATGTCCCCACGGCACGGGTTTTCGGCCGGTTTTTCAGACCGCCTGAAAAACCGGCCGAAAATGAGCACAATTGTGCTTTATGGAAAACCCGTGCAGCAGTCCCCACTGCACGGGTTTTCCACCCGGCGGTTTTACCGCCCGCGGTCCGCTCAAAAAAACATTGAACATGTTCATTCTTCCGTCCGGTTTCCGTCCGGAATATGAACACCTCAATGGGAGGGGGAGGGCTCATTGCTGAGAAAAGCTTCCCCCCCTCCCTTTCCCCCCCGTGGCCGTGGGACGGCCGCAGAACAGGACAAATACCGGCCGGCAAACAGGACGGTATTTGTCCTGACCGTGTGAACGCAGCCTTACTGGGCTGGAGGTTAGTACAAAGGTGAGTATTGTTGTGTTTTGTTTCTTTTTTCCCTTAGATCCACAGTAGGAATTTTTTACCTTAAAATGTACAGGTGGACAACTCCTTATAAACAGTTCGCACATGCATCTTTTAGGCTGGGTTTGCACATTGCATTTTTTAGGTTGAGGTGTCCTAAACAAAATTCATAAAAAAGATAAAAATACATGTGGCATGTATTGTTAAATTAACTCAAATTTACTAAGGCTTTTACCTTCATCTTATAAATTTGAGTTTGTTGTAAAAACACCTACATCTTTCAAAAATGCAATGTGCATAGAGCATGGGCGTACCTCTAGCCATAACAGCCATATCAACTGCTAGAGGTTGAGGGGGCCACTCGGGTACAAGAACATTGTGAGGGAACAAGTAGTTGGTGGTTTCTGCTATCTAGCAATACTATTTGGGTTCTCTACTATATGGCAGCATTATTTATACCTCTAGTTATTGCTACTTATGCTGCTGTTTCAGTTTGTTATTAGGTGGTGGGGCTCCATCTCATTTTGCTATGGGGCCATGCAGTGTCGGGGGCTCACAGGGGAATTGATCTTGGGGGGCCCACCCTACTGTACATGAAAATATTACCGGCCTCTCGGACATAAACGCGCCCATTTTACCACATAATACAGTGTGCAAAACAGAACTGTATTGTGTAGTACAATAGCAAGAGAGTCACATATCTGTCAGTCTAACATATCATAGACACATGGCTAAGTAGCTCCATCCATATCCCCCTCCACCCACATACAATATCCCCCTCCGCCCACATACAATATCCCCCTCCGCCCACATACAATATCCCCCTCCGCCTACATACAATATCCCCCTCCGCCTACATACAATATCCCCCTCCGCCCACATACAATATCCCCCTCCGCCCACATACAATATCCCCCTCCACCCACATACAATATCCCCCTCCGCCTACATACAATATCCCCCTCCGCCTACATACAATATCCCCCTCCGCCTACATACAATATCCCCCTCCGCCTACATACAATATCCCCCTCCGCCCACATACTATATCCCCTCCACGTTTCTCTAAGTCACGCACCTCACCACCTTCTAAAATAAACACCAGCAAGAAAGTAAAAGTCCAACTCCTATCACAGGGTCAGGTGTTCCCTCACTCTTACAATCAGTGTACACTGCCACTATACTAACGCCGATATAACCTACAACCCCGCCATATAGACACCACATAGAGGTCAGACACCAGCTCAGATAGAACCTACAGCACTGCCATATATAGACCACATAGAGGTCAGACACCAGCTCAGGTATAACCTACAACACCACCATATAGAGAACACATAGAGGTCCGACACCAGCTCAGGTATAACCTACAACACTGCCATATAGAGACCACATGGAGGTCAGACACCAGCTCAGGTTACATCACATTACAATATAAAAAATAACCCCTGAATGAGGGACTCACCGGAGACGTCTTATCTGATGCGTCGTTCTCTTCTCTTATGAGCCGTTCTTATTCCCTTTTCTTCTGCATCCGTTCCACACCGCCATGATGACTTGTCCCGGCCACAACTCATCCCTGCAGAAATTACAGACAAATATCTTAGAATCCTTAATTTTCCAGCATCTCTTTACCTATTCCCACCACTGTACAAACTACCCAGGGGTGGGAGAGCGGGTAACAAGCCCAATAACCTAAGGGTTGGAGGGTGGGGAGAGGCCCCATGTAACTAGATAGGCGCTATTTAGGTAGGTAGACTCTCGCTGGATAAGTTGGTAGGCCAGCCCCAGGTAGGTTGGGTGGGTACCTAGCCACAGGTGGGTAGGTAAATAGCCCCCAGGTAGATAAGCAGGCCCCAGTTAGGAAAGTAGATAGGCTACAGTTAGGTTGGTGGACCCCAGTTAGGTAGGCTGTAGGTAGGTAGGTCCTTTAGGTACTATACAGTTAGGGGTCTCCTTTAGGTAGTATACGGACAGTTAGGGGTCTCCTTTAGGTACTATACAGACAGGGGTCTCCTTTAGGTAGTATACAGACAGTTAGGGGTCTCCTTTAGGTAGTATACAGGTAGTTAGGGGCCTCCTTTAGGTAGTGTGCAGGAAGTCAGGGCCCCCCCTTTAGCTACTGTGTAGGTAGTCAGAGCCCCCTGAGTATTTAGGTAGCCAGGGCCCCCCAGGGCCACCTGTAGGTAGCCAGGGCCCCCCCTTGTAGGTAGCCAGGGCCCCCCCTTGTAGGTAGCCAGGGCCCACTTTCTTTTAGCCAGGGCCCCCCTTTGTAGCCAGGGCCCCCTTTCTTTTAGCCAGGGCCCCCCTGAAGGTAGTTTTAAAAAAAAAAACAAACAACAATACTCAATCAATCACTTACCTTGCACCCGCTCCGGCTCCTGCTCCGGCCGCTCCGAGCTGCCGCCGGCTCCGTACTGCCGCCCTGCATAGGCGGCGCGGTGACGTGACGTCACCGCGCCGCCTACGTCCGCAGTAGGGGCCGGCGCCCGGCAGGCTGAAGGCCTAACACCTTCAGCCTGCCAGGCAGATCAGCGGAGCGCTCCGCTGACACCGCGCAGCCCCGGGAGTCGAGGACATTAGTCCCCAACTCCCGGGCCGGTCTCCGGGCATTCAGGGACCGGAGGCGCGGCCGTGCCCCGAGGAGCGACGGCACTGCCTCCGGGGCCAACAGCGGCTCGGGGGGGCCCACCGGGGGATTCTCCGGTCCCCCGGCGGCCCAGTCCGAGCCTGGGGCCATGTGAATTCTAGTTACACCCCTGCTGAAGGCTTAATGGTAATTGTCATTTGCCACACTCGGGTTGCAGTGTACCTGTATGATAGGGTGAAGGAAGGGTTTACAGCATACATGCCAACTCTCCCGTTTTTGGCGGGGGGGGTCCCGCTATTTGGGGTCCCCTCCCGCCCTCCCGGCGGGGGCTCTTTAAATGGCCGCGGCGCCGGAGTAGCCGCTGCGTCCGCTTCACCCGCCCGGAGTCTCGCTGTGCAGGGAGGAGGCAGGAGGGATCGCTCCCTCCTCCCTTCTCCCCCCGTATGTACGGCGCCGGTGTGTGCGCCGCACATACAGGTCAGTGGCGCAGGGGGAAGTGACGTGCGGCTGCAGGGGAGTGACGCGCTGCTGCTCTCACTTCCCCCTGCGCCGCTGAGGAGATCGTCCGGAGCGGCCGTGCTGCAGGAGCCTGGTGAGGTGAGTGGATTTTATTATTTTCTTTTTATTAGCTATAGGGGGAGGCTCTGCCTGGCAACAGAGGGGGCATCTACCTGGCAACAGAGGGGGGCATCTACCTGGCAACAGAGGGGGGCATCTACCTGGCAACAGAGGGGGGCATCTACTGGCAACAGAGGGGGGCACTACCTGGCAACAGAGGGGGGCACTACCTGGCAACAGAGGGGACATCTAGCTGGCAAACAATGGGAGCACTAGCTGGCAAACAATGGGGACACCTACCTGGCTACACGGGGGCATCTACCTGCCTGTAAGGGGCACTACCTGGCTATAAGGGCATCTACCTGGCTTTCTTCCAAAGCCGTTATGCAGTTAGGTGGAGTGGGTGTGACTTTTTGAAGGGGGTGTGGCATAGCGGAAAGATGGGCGTGTCCATGCAAATTTTTGCCGCGGCGCTGAGCGCGCCGCCGTCTAAAGTCTCCTGCTTTTTCATTTTCAAAAGTTGCCAACTATGGTTTACATTAAGTGAAAAAGTAACTTCTCCCTGTTTTAATGCAGCAAATTCTGTTGCTGTTTTGTCATTCATGTCGAATTGGTGCTGTCATTTGCAGTCCCCCTCCTGAGGTGGGTCGCATCTACAGGCTCTATGTCACAATTGGTAGGACAACAACAGAGGCGTAACATGAAGCTCCGGGGCCCTAGTGCAAAAAATAAAATGGGACCCCAATAACCATGTGCCTCTTACAATGCTGATGTCTCTTTGTGTGGCAGGAGGGCTTTTGGGCCCCCTCAGGCTGCAGGGCCCGGTAGCGACTGCTACATCTGCACCCCCTATAGCTATGCCCCTGGACAACAATATTCATCACAGTGCAGAAGAAAACCTCCTGCCTGTGCCATCCAGATGTGCCAGAGCATTAAAAGATTAAACTGTATTAAAATAAAGATTTGAGGGAAGAAGGATAAACCTTTCTTTTGGGAAATGCTGCAAAGGGATATTGAAGGCAGTGGAGGGGAATCACTGCAAGGCATCCAAATAAAGTATTAGAGTTACAGTTTTCATTTACACGTTCACAACATTCAGAAGCTGCAGTTTTCCCACTAAAAAGAACAACCACAAGGTTCCCAACTGTCTGTAAATTTATGGAAAGTCTATGAACCTTTTTCTAAAGGAATAAAAAAAAAAAACTTTTTACTTGTAAGGATGACTGTGCTGAGAGTGCACACTCCCAACATTCAGGGAATGATCAGTGAAAACTACGCGCCAGAATACGTTGTGTGAAGTACGTGCCAAAATACACTTTAAAGAGAACCTGTCACATAGGTTATGCCACCCTTGCGGAGGACAGCACAAGCTAGTGTCAGACATGCTGTTTCCAGCGCTGTGTCCCTTATTCTGTAAGATGCTGGAGTTTTAGAGTATTTAATGCTCAAATCTGCAGTTTGCAGCCAGAAAAGAGTCATGAAGAGTCATCTGAGGCTAGCCCCACCCAACTCAACTGATAAACCTATTACTTTGAATCAGTGGGTGGGGCTAGTCTTTGGTGGGTGGGGCTAACACCTGCTCATGAATAAGATTTGAGGGGTAAATGCTCTAAAACTGCAGCATCTTACAGAATAAGGGACACAGCGCTGGAAACAGCAGGTCTGACACTAACTTGTACTGTATTCAGAAAGGGGGGCACAACCTATGTGACAGGTTCTCTTTAAACACTGTTCACTTAAAGAACTCATTGAGTGCAGGGTAAAATCATTGTTGTCTTGCCAATGACAATGATTTTTGTCCTGAATTTTTCAGCTGAGAAAATGAAAAGTATAGGAGGCAGAAATCTAACTCAGGCTATCATGCGTTGTTTTCATGTTGAACTTACGCACTTGCGAGTGCGGTAAACAAACGTGTATGCGCTGGAGACACGCTCTGTGAACTTACCCTTAGAGATCGCAAAGAGGGACACATCAGGTCATGCCTCGAATTACACCCAAGCTTATATCACATCACCCAAGGCCACTCACAACCACATGGCATGTCGTCAGGACACGCCTCCAACTACACCCCATGAACAGAATCATGCCCTGCTTCCTGGGTCTGTAAATATGTATTTATATAAAAATATATATTTAATATAAATAAATCCATACAAATAACTGTAAGACAATGTTCTATGGATAATACGTTACCACATAATACCAATATGCAAGTAGCAAATATCACCATAAGGGCATGCGAGTAAGGGGGTCGGTGCAGTGACGGGCATGTGAGTGTGGGGGGTCACTGTAGTGATGTGCACATGAGGGGGGATCAAAGCAATCACAGGCTCAAAAGGGTGGTCAGTGCAGTTAGGGGCAGATATGGGGAGTCAGTCAGAGGCACATGAGAGGGGCTTCAGTGCAGTGACGGGCATGCTTGATAACAACTCTGAGTCTAAACATCGTTTTTTTGGGCTGGGATTCTACTTTAAATAGAGAGACACCTATGCTGACGCCTTTCGTGGAGTTATTCATGGTAACATGAGGGGGTCAGTACAGTGATGGGCACGTGATGAAGGTTTAGAACAGCACAGCCTCCTGTGACTCAAGCCAGCAGCAGAACATTTGGGAGGGACCGAACTTACTTGGTGGTAGCTGGAGTAGTTTATCTGAGGGGAAGGTGAGCTGACAACACAGAGAACACTGGAGCACATTGGGGAGGTGATGCTCTGCACAGCAAGCCGACAGAGCTGCTGCGGGTCTACTCCACACAATGACATGGTGGGGGTGGAGCCCATCAAAACAGTATAAGGATTCATATACACTGGACTGGTTGAAAGTCCTTTTTTTTTTTTTTTTTTTTGCGGATTCACTATTTAGAATCTGCAACAATCCGTCTGTAAATCATCCTCTTAGACCTCAATAGAAAATCCGAGCTGTAGTCTACACAACTTGGACCTAAGGTTGGATTTCGAATTCCAAAATCCATTCAAAAAATTGAGAACATGTTCTGTAATCCATCGTATTTCACTTGACAATGGCGGAGTACAGTACTGTTCCATGTTCAGAAAATGAAAACTGACTGTAAAATACTGGTCAGAGTCTATAACAGAATCCAACTGTGTTTTACAATTGCAATTTAGACGTAGCCTAAGATTGTCTGGCTGTTAAGAAGTAATTAACACTCCTGCTCAACCTATGTTGTGAGCAGGAGAGAGCAGTGTGTGCAGGTTGTGGCAGTAGAGTGAGGAGGGAGCATGGCTATGACTCCCTACAGCCTCCGAGCGGAGAGCCGGGACTTTAAGTATCCCTACAGGGACCGTGGGACATTGCCTCTAATCTGGGAATGTCCTGCTGCAATCGGGATGGGTGGGAGGTGTGATGGTGCAGTTCACAGTAAATGGAGATAATGGCATTTCTTTATCAAAAGGGTATAGCAGCAGTTAGACCCTTTGTTTTCCATAACAACCAACCTGATCTCGGCTTTATTTTTTTCAGAGCAGTATAAGAAATGAAACCTGCGCTCTGGTTGCTGTGAGTAACAGACAGTCCTACTGTTAGACAGTTTTGACCGACCCAATGCATCCATATCATTCACATTATTGCCATATTTTACTTGTAATGTGCAACCCTGACAAAACACTATGGAGGTGGCATCCAGACTGGTACAAAGGAAAGGTGAAGTATTTGCTAAGATCAACCCATTGGATGCCTTTCATCTTGCAGGGGCTTTTGGGAAATAAGTGGCAATCTAATTAGGTGCCATGGGTAACTGCACCACTTTTCCATTGCACTAGCTTTGTTACATTTTCCCCTTGTATTACTAGCCTTTTTGGTGCTAATAGGCTGTCATGGCAGCTGGGAACTAAGGCCCCTACATCTGCCGAGTGAATTTGACTAGTAGGCTATAGGTTGCCTGTTGTTCCCCTTAACCCGCCACTTACAATAACTTTTTTTTTTTTTTTTAAGAATAGCCCAAAAATTTTACCACACAAAACATAATTTGTGTAACTGGAAAAAAAACATTTTGCTATTTCAATAGAAAAATGTGAAATAGTTATGATGTTTGGAAGGCAGGGGTATAAAGCAAGCATCCTAAAGGCCCCAATAAATTACAATCTAGTTCTATGAAATGATATGGATCTCACATAACCCCTCCAAGTCATTTACTAGCTCTGAAAGAGATCAGGTTACATGGGCTCCCGAGTGCCCCAGGAACATAAAAAGCCATAGCCTGTATTGGGATCCTTTTCAGATTCAATTACTGGCCGAGAGGGATCATGTGCTGCTTTGTGTAACTGCAGAACTAGAAAGCTTTCAACCCTTGGTTGGGCACTTATGAGGGCTGTTTAGTGTTTGTAATTGTGCCCACTAGTCTCATTCAATTACTATGCCAACTGTCTGAATTCTAATGGGTTGTGTACTGTAAATTATTATCCGTTTAAAAAGGTTGTCTAACTGAGCTGATGCCTTTCTCGAGAAGCCAGTAATCAAAGGTCTTCCTGGACCAAGCTGCTGGCACGTACTTATTTCTCATACACAGTGACATGGCGTGTAGTCCAATCTCCATATTGACAATTACTATTTGCGGTGACTCTTTGATTTAGTGTATGGAGGGGGTTCTGACCTTCTATGCCATGCTGTGTACTGGGCTTGTTTTGTGCCAGTGACCTTTATTGTATGCTGGCATGGTATGTGTTAAAGCGGTGTTTCCACCATCCACCTTTGATGGCATATCTATAAGCTATGCCATTAAAGTCTGATAGGGGCAGATCCCACCTCTGAACGTATTGAAATATAAATGGGTATTCCCATCTTTAAACATTTTTTTAGAGATTGGTGACCACCCATTTAATAGCAAAAATACGTGAAGGGGTGTTTCCACCATAGACTTGGATGGCATTTCGATAGGATAACACATCAAGTCTAATAGGTGCGAGGCCCAGAGGTGCGATCTGTACCTATCTCAGGAAAAAACCTTTGGAGGCTTTAGCCCAGAATGGAGAGCCCATCATGTTTTTAAGGGTCTTATTTCGATTGCTAGACTTGAGTCAGGAAGTAATTTTTCCTCTAAAATTAGTGCAATTGGCTTCTTCTTAATGGGGCTTTTTGCCTTCCTCTGGATCAACACCGCAGGACAATAGGCTGAACTGGGTGGATGTCTATCTTTTTTTCAGCCTTACAAGCTATGTAACTATGTCTGCAAACAACTCTCTGTTTTCCTTTTATGAGTATGTATGGATGTACTTGGAACTCTCATAGAACAAAATGGAGAGTTGTACAAGCATGACTGGCACTCCATTCTAAGCCGACACTTTTGAGGACCTATTCTAGAGATAAGCCCAGGTACCAGAGGTGGAACCCACACCTCTCATACTTTGATGACCTATTAAACGTGTAGGGCTATGGTCGCCAATCTGTAAATAAATGTTCAAAATGAGAATACCCATGTACCTTTCAAGAGTGTCAGAATGTTATAAAACATCAACTCTAAGCAGTGTAGGATTTGTAGTTTAATAATGGTTGTTTAAAAAAAAGAAAAAAAGACGGGAATACTCTTTTTTTTAACAAGTGCATAATTAGAACACACAGGCCTCCATAGCAAAATAAGATGGGCCTCAACCACCTCAGTCTCAGACAAGAGACTGAAACGGCAGCATGAGCAGTAATAATTTAAAGTGTACATAATGTAGCCATATGTAAAAAAAAAATAAATAAAATCTAAATAGTATGTCTTGATCGAAAAAAGCCACAAACTTTTCATCCCCTGCAAAAAAGTACAATCTTTTTACACCTAAGGGTACGGCCCTTAGGTGACAAAATACAGGTCAGATTCTGTTTAATGAAGCCGGATGGTATTTTATCGTCTTTCGATCGGTTTAGGGAGACGGCTCTGTCCACGGCTTGTGGAACGCCGATGGTGTTAAAATCCACCCAGTAAAAACAACATGCGGTATAAACTCCTCATCAGATTTTCTATTAAAGTCTATGGGGATGGGTGACAGTCAGTTTTCAGACAGTTTCCAAATCCGAAAACCGACTGAAAACTCTTGCGGTGTGGACGTCCCCGAAGTGTGGCCCCTCAGCCTCTGTGGCACAGAGCAGCTGCTATGGTTATGGTTACGCAAACATATATCAATCCGAACAAAGTGAATAGTAAAAACTCACGTTTATTCAAAGTCTTCATTCAAGTAAAAACAGTCCGTCAGACATACTTGTATTCCTTTTCAATAATCTGCAACAGCAGTATCCACGAGCAGTGAAAGACTCGATCCAGCTCGGATTGATATATGTTTGCTGAAGACGGCACTAGGAGAGTTGCCATATCCAGACCACTATACACACGAGGCAGTGTGCATTGTATATTAGCCCAGGTATATGCTATTACGATGGTTATGGTTACGCCCATGTGCTTTTTTGAGAAAACTGTGTTTCTGATAATAAAGTCAATTCTTCATGTCACAAATGAAATGATGGGATCAGGAGTTTTTGTTAGAAGGTGGTATCTGGTTGTTTTTTATATCTCTATCTTTAGGCTGTGTCTCCACTGCACTGGGAAACGATCGTATTTTCATCACTTTTAGTCTTTTAAAAGCCCCGAAGATACGATCGTTCTTGCGGCCCCATAGACGGCAATAGAAGAGACAAGCTGCAGTCTCCACAGCTTGTCTTTGTCTTCTGGCGTCCGTTGTATGGGTGACGTCAAAAAACGAGAAGCGACCGTGTTTTTTGTACAAAGCGTGACAAACCGCGGTCCTGCATCGGAGAAAAACGGCTGGTTACGGGCCATTTTTTGTCCGATGCAGTGGAGACATAGCCTTAAAATGGTTGTCTCACTACATTGATTCATCTTACCTCAGTCCTGTTTTATTTTGAATTCAGGGGCGTGTTTACTGGCTACTACTAGGCTGCAGTAGAAGCCAGGTCTGCAGCTATAGCAACCAGACTGGCACCCTATCAAGAAAGACTGAACAGGTCTGTAGCTATAGCGACCGGAGAAGCTGATTGAGCCCATACAAGAGGGGATATCTCAGAATAGGTAGGACACTGATAATGGACACATTGCAAAGTGATTTGTTTTTGCAAGATCTTTAACATAAAAAGCAATCTTTGTAGTGAGACAACCCCTTTAATCCAGCTCCGGTAAGATATCATCTTCGTGTTCTTACTTCTCTCTGCTATACTCCACACATGTTTCTGCTTGAACTTGAGCAGGGGTCTGAAATAATAATTAGATGAGATAAACGTTGCTGGAAAACACATGACTTAATGCAGTTGTAATGAGCCAAGGGGACCTACGTAGTTGATCCCTTTGCTGAAACTGGCACTGAAGTTGTTAAGTGCGAAATGCAAGGTAGGAGGGAATTTGTCAGCTATTTTTAATATGCAAGCGGTTCATATTAGCTCAGCCTCCCGTGTCAGTGGAAGGAGTATGTGCTTCATCACAGATGACAAATCTGGACAGGGATAAAAAGAGGCCGGACTGTTATGATCCTCGTCATCGTGTGTGACCGCATAAACAAGACCCTGTGTGGGGGGACGGCTGCTGACACCCCAATACTGTGCTCCTAGGTAAGCCTCACCCTGTAGACAGGGAGTAGAAGCCCACTAGTGACTGCTGTGTTCTCCAGTCCCCTGTGACCGCTTGTTTTGTGGGTACACCCAGGAATGTCTGATTGTTGTCTATAGCTTTAACACGCATAGTAACTTTTGATGTTCCCAGCAGGGTGTGGTGCTGCACTGTGAGGACTGTTTTTATATGTTTTATGTGTAACCCTTATAAGTCGATACAGATAAAAACATGGTAACGTTTCCTGTTCCATTAGAAGCGATCCATTCTGTGTGAATTCAGGGGACGATGCTGGAAGGAGGATCAGGAAACAAGGCAGACTTCTGTATGGACAGGGACATGGCAGTTCTTTGTTATCGCTCTGTGTACTGGTATCCCCCTGGTGTCAACAGTTTGTTCAAGGCATTTGTACTAGTATTATGTGCAGGGATGTATCGGCTTTTAGGGTTAAATATTCTGAATGCTCAGAACAGTACGGAGAATCAAAATAACCCTTGTGTGTTTTTCCACATATTCTATTTATATAATTAAAGGGGTCATTTAGGCTTTTTATGAGGTCCATGTTTACATCTGTTGAGCAATTTATGTGTATATAGTAGGACTCTTGAGCAATGCAGCCAGTCGCTGGCACTGGCATGCCCACATGCCATACTAGTGGCATCATCACCATGGCTAGTGATTGGCGGTAATGAATGATGTCATTGCTGCTGCAGTGTAAACAAATTGTCGAAGCATGGAACCATTTGCATTGGTGGTTGGGATTGAAGACATATTTTAAAGGGAATGTGTCATCAAAAAATGACTTATTGTTTAACTCACATTTTTATGTTAAACACATTTTTTATGAATTTTTGGTTATGTTTTTTTTTAAAATTTCCAAATCACTTTCAGTATTTTTTATTGATTATTAAATCCTGCAGTTTTCACTTTTTCCACTAAGACTAATAATAGTCTAAACCTTACTGTTCTGTAGAGGGAGATTTTCAGTGTCTGCTCATTATCCGTAAAAGTAGGGTCACACTGAAAGGAGACACCATTGTGTACAGATAACATAGATTCCACCAGTCACAAGAGGAGATAGTCACAGCTCCTCCTCTCTCCTCCCTGCACAGTGATTTCTTCCCAGGTAACACAGCATGACTAGAAAACACTCCTATAGAAGTCTATGGGACAGAATCAGTCTTAAGGCTCCTATGTGCATGAAGCTGCTGTAAAGTATCTCTCTGACTGCTGTTAAAGCAGTGCAAGCAAGAATGTCTTCCCCACAATCATATATAGACGGCCGAATTGAGTAATCTACAATCAGGAAATAAAAATGGCTGAGAGGAAAAGAATATGGATAAGGGTCTTGATTTAATAAGTAAAAAAAAGAATTTGCGACAGATTCCCCTTAAACAAAAAAACAGCTTTCGGAATATATGTTTATTTGATTTTTATTAAACCTAGTTTGCAATACATTTCTATGTCTACACAGCACTGGATTTTGGTTGGTTTTCCAGTGGATTCAGTATTTTGAATCTGGCGAAAATAGGACTGTACCCAGCGCTGTGTAGCCCTCAATAGAAAGTCCATGCTATAGTCTACACAGCACGGATTTCCTAAACCTAAAACCATCCGGCGGACTATAGAACATGTTGTGTATATATCGGATTCCCATGGCCCCAATGTACTGGGCTGCTGGGAATCCAAAATTCGACCACAAAAAAACATTGCAGTCCATTGATGTGAAAATGCAGTCGGATTATGGACGGCATTTTCAGATTGCTTTGTAGATCTAGGCTAAGGGTACGTTCACACTGCAGGGTTTTCATTTAGTTTTTCGGATTTGAAAACCGACTGTCAACCATCACAATAGACTAGACTGCACGGTTTTCCTACTGGGTGGATTTTCACTCCACCGGCGTTCCTAAAAACTCTGAACATGCACAATCTTCCACTCGGTTATCAGGTGGAAGGTGTGCTATTCAGTGGTTAAGAGTGGTGACTGAATCCGCAAACCGTGGACAGAACTGTTCCCAACACCCATTCAAAAGACGATAAAATACCGTCCAGATTCTTAAACAGAATCAGATTGGCATTTTACAACTGCCGTGTGGCCGTAGCCTAAGGGTTAGGCACAGTATATAACAAAATATCTCTATAATATTAAAAAGATTTAGGGCAACATGGATGAAGACCTAGAAAGTTTTCATGCATGTGGCCCTAAGGCCCCGTTCACACGGCGGTTTTGGCTGCGGTTCTCACAGCCAAAACCTCGGCGGACCTCGCCGCAAACTCGCGTCTCCCGACGCGGATTTGCGGCACGGGCGCTTGCCGTGGTCTCGGCGCGGTTTGCCCCCTGCTATTAATTTGCATGGGGGCAAACCCTCGGCGCAAGCCGTGCCGCGGCCCAGCTGTGCCCCACCCGCGATGCCACCCGCAGCAGTACCGTGCAGCCGCCGTGCAGAGCACTCCCTGTCAAGAATTGACAGGAGAGTTCTCCACACGAGCGGGTTTGGCCACGTCCCCGAAGCTGCGGCCAAACCCGCTCCGTGTGAATATTAACGCGGTTTCCCATAGGAAACCATGTTAATAAACTAGGCACGATTTGGCCGAAGTTTTGACCGCGGGAAACGCATCGGAACCCGCGGCCATAACCGCGGCCAAATCCGTTGTGTGAACATGCCCTTATTGTCACTACTCAGTGGATCCTTCGGGTTGGCACACAGACTTTAGCATACAACCACGTTGGGAAGTGGAGTTTTAAGAGCCTCTCATTTCTTACCCTTTAATTTCTGTTCAGGGATGTGGTTTTTGCTTCACAGGATCCGCAGGTCACTACTCCCAAGATATTTACATGTGGAGACAGCTGATGCCAAGGGAGCAGGTGAGAGATGTAGTGGATCGAGGCGGGCAGAGTTCTTGTGTGGCCAAAAACAAAACCAAAGGTCATGGCAGGCAGCAGCCAGGCTGGTAAGCTGAGGTCAGATTCCAGGAATTTATAGACCATATTTGCTATAGATTGCCAGGAAGCGTAACTGAAGAACCAGCACAGAAGTAGGTGAAGTGTCCCTTTAATAGACACTGGAGACCTGTGGTAGGAGAGGTAGCAGATTGATGGTATGGACTGCCCCTTCAAATGAGAGGAACCGTGTATGTATGCATTAGGGAAGGCCATGGGGGACGTGACTGGCCAGCGAAGTGGTCACAGTAGGGGTAAGAAACCGCGAGGTGCAGCGTAGAGATAAGTGGCAATGGACCCAAGCCAAAGCACAGCTGATGACAATTATACAGCTACTGAGGTTCTCCTAAATCTGCAGAAGAGTCACTGTGGAATTTGCCCGTGCAAAATTGAAAATTGTGAAATCGGTGGAAAAAATTAGCAGAATGTGGGTGAGATTTATAAGATCTTATGTACTTGCTTGTTACTGCAATCTCCTGTAGATCTTCTCTGCAAATATTCACAACATTTTCCCCATATTCAAATTTGCCTTGGGTTACCAGTATGTACTGTAAAAATATATAACACCCCCATTCTCTTTTGAATATTGCCTAAACCAGTAGGCATGTCATTTCAGTAAAACTCTTTCAATGTAGAGACTTGGGAACAGCATGTTACAGATTGAGTTGGCTAATTGTACACATATCGCCCTTTGGGTATGTTTGTTTCCCTACTGAATAAAATCCACTCTTTGTCACAAATTTAGTTTCACGATAAGGGGCCACACTGCACAGGAGAAATACCGGTCGGAAATCACAACCAGTATTTGCACTGTTTTAGGGCTGTGCACACGGCCACAGTGGAATGGATTTTTTGCGCGGTTTGCGGAGAGAAGCCCTCCCCCTTTGCATTACCATGCTCATATTCCACCCAAAAACCGGGCGGAAGAATGAGTATGCTCAATGTTTTTCGGACCGCTGGCGGTCTGGAAAACCACCCGGCGGAAAATCCGTGTAGTGGGGACCGCTGCACTGATTTTCCATAGAGGTCCATTTTAAAAGTTGACACCCAGTTTACAGACTGTTTTCAAAACCAAAAAAACAGTCTGTAAAACCAGGTGAAAACCTGTGCAGTGGGGACAAGCCCTAATTCTGTGACACACATTATATTCTGCGGAAAAGCCTGCAACAGACCCGCAGACTAAAATCTGCATGCAAAAACCTGCACAGGTCGGTGCAGATTTTCCTCATGATAAATCTGCCACAAAATCCAAGATGTAGATTTTTGCCTTTGTGCTTCATTCTGCAGGACCGCAGAAGAGCAAATACTGCTGCAAAATGCGCATAAAGACAAACATGTTAACCCGGTGTTTTAAAGAACCAAGGATCCTTTTAGGTTGGCAGTTATCAAGATGTGTATCTAAAAGGGATCGACATTTGCTTTGAGATAGTGGCTAATAAAAATGTGGGATTGCATAGGGTCCCATTGTGTGTTCTGTTATCATTCTATCCACAGTGTGTTAATAGCGCATTGGCTGCAAAACATTTAGCCACTCTGATGGTTGAGACTGAAACCATTTCTGTGGAGAACACCAGTTGACTACCAGTGGTAATGCAGGCGTGAGGTCTGTTTCTTTTTAAAAGGGTTTTCTCACATTGCAGATTTGCTGAGTCACAGGCAACTTTGGCTTCATACTGTCTGATCAGTCTGTGGATGGTTCTGTAGCAGTGATTCTGAATAGAAACCAGACCATACTCTGGTTTCTATTCAGACCTAACAAATCTTTCCCCTTTCTGTATCAGTGATTAGCATATCACCTCTGTTATACCAAGCTAATAAACCAATCTGTAAATAAACAACACTACTGACAAACGTCTCCTACCCATTACAATATCAAAAGAGCAATGTATTTAGTAAAAGTCTTAAATTACTATTCCCTACACGTTGAAAGTTAATCATTGTATTGAGAAAACCCCTTTAAAATTGGATCAACCCGTTGATGTGACTGAAACTTAACAGAATAATAAAAAATATAGATTTACAATCTTATTTTATGAAAAAATTAGAGTTTAAAAACCTTTGATAAAATTCAAACAGAACAAAATAAATCTACGCAGATTTATTGTACAAATTTTTGCCAATGAAGGTCCATTCCATACTTCTAAATGGGGTTGTTTCTGCAGCATTTGCATGGAGTCCTGCAAACCCTATTCAAATAAATGGGACAGTCGAATCTACCAAGTTTGAGTATACCCTTAAAGGGGTTGTCTCGCTACAATGATTGGGTTTTAATTAAAAGATCTTAAAAAAAACAAGCGCTTTGCAATATAGCCCATTACAAATGTCCTACTGTTTGATTTTACCCCTGTTAGTTGTAGTAGTAATCAGTTTCTCAAATCTCTTAGCAGCGACCGTTGTTTTTATCTCATGGCGTAGGTTGGTGACTCATCTTTTTCTGAATACAGGTTTCAGAGCACAGAGCCCTCCTGCCAAAATTTGCTTCTGTAGGGGGAGGGGGGGGAGGGCTCGGGCTTCTGTGTTTGTCTCCCTGGTTAACCCCTGTGTGTGCCTGCTTCCTCCTGCCTCTACACAGATTGAGGAAAGAGAGGGGATTGTAGTCAGAAAATGTGACAGAAATGAGTGTGTTACTAAAATCATGTGTTCTGTGGAGTCTGACTATTCTAATAGAACAGATCGGGGAGGCTTTTGTGGGGAAGGTTCATCACCTCCTGCTTGCTGTATTAAGTGACACATCCTGATTATAGAAACCCACTTACAGTCCCCTGTGTCTGTTTGACAGGATTTTTTGTTGCGGAGATGTGGGCTTGTATGCTAAGAAGGGGGTTATAGGAACATTACACCCCCCCTGCTCTGCTATTTCACAGCTTCACAGCCTCTCCACACTCATAGTCACCCTTCCCTGCTTTTCCCCCGTGGAGTGAAAACAGCTGACAAAAGCAGAAGAGCCTGCAGAGACCTAGGAGGCACACACATTTTTTTAAAACTCTGGCAGCAAAACCCTCGCCCCCCCCCCCCCCACCCCCTTTGCTGTATAAAGTTAGGGAAAGGAGAGTGTCTGGGTGCTGAGGGGAGGGGGGGAAGGGGAGAAGAAGAGGCAGACAAAAAGCACGCCCCCCAATTCAAAAATGCTTTGCTGCCAGAAGCATTGAAGTAGGCTGAAAGCTTGTAATGAGACAACTCCTTTAAAGCAATACTAAGACTATGCTAGAGTATACAAAGGAGCAAATTCCTTTTAAAATATGTAAAGTGTTTAGCATACATTCTTATGAATCAGAGGCTCCGTGTAGCCACTCAGTCTACATGTACTGAAAAGTTTCAATTAAATTCAAATTGGGCCCCCAGACACAAAAATTTAATAAAAATACAATAATCCTTCAAGTTGGCTTTGGGACACAATATTTTCACCATACAGTGGTCATTCCCGGGACATTGTATGTTGAGTGTAGTTATAAAATATTGTCACAGACACTGAACAAGCAATTTTTAAAATTTTTTATGTGAAAACCCTGTATTAGTGAGTGCTCAGTGTTTGGAGGTCTAGAGCGCCTCTCTCAGTACGCTTACTGTTCTTTAGCTCTTTACATGTGCCTAGTAAGGGGCTTTTTGGGCAAGGTGAGACCCTTTGTTTTATAGTCATGCCCCAAAGAAGCTCCTGTCCTAACATAAAAAGGTTTTTCAGCTTCCCCGCAATTTCTTCTGCCCCGCTATGAAAGGCGGCTTTATGTGTATTATTTTAATTTTATTTTCTTTAACCTTCATTTTGCGTTGTATTGGGTATTATTTTGGGGCCTGTGCACCAATTACCAGTTTTCCATCGAGTTATGGTTTCAACATCCAATGGTTGTCCTGGAACCAATTAATATGGTAAGTTGAGAAACCAGTGTTCATTACCAATACCAGTGTTCATTACCAATACTGTGTGGGGAAAACAAATATACTGACTGAGCAGCATATAGGTTGCCATATTTGGTCCTGTATGGATTTTCTTTTGCTTTAAAAGACTTCAAGAAAGAAAATTTTTAAGCATGTTGCTTTATAAAGCTACATATGTATGAATCTTCCTTTTTTTTAACAAGCATCTGTTACAATGTCACATACACTATCCATCACACACTCTTGCCTTTTTAATTCTCTACCAGTTTAGCACTGATGCTGCAATGGTTCCCCAATGGTCTTTGTTTACATGCGGCAAACAATCATTGGACATTTGGGCCATTGGCGCTGGAGTGGAATGGGGTAAACAGTCTGACTATCCAAAATGTAAGAACATATCAAATGTTATCTATTTAATAATAATATTGAGGCTCAGTTCATATCTAGATTATGCTTTCTAAATAGATGACTTTTGATGGAGTGGGTCAGGTTCGGTTCTTCTTAGGTGTCTGCATGCAGTTCTGTTTTTCTGTCAGATTTGATGAGTTCGTTAAGGCAGTGTTCACATGGCTTATTCAAGCCGTAATTGCGGGCCGGATCTCGCCTGCAATACGGCTTGAATAAGGGGCAGGGCCCGGGGGGTGTGTGGGGGCGCGGTTGGTGCTTGCCGGCCCCATGACTTTTTCATTATCCACGGCACGTATTGCGGCCTGGATAATGGCATGTCACTTTTCCCCGCCCCGGGGATGCCGACGGGGAGGGGAAACGACAGAAAACCCCCTGTTTTCTGGAACGGTGGGTTCCATAATTTCTGCGACGGATTGGAGCCGTTTGCAGCGCCAAATCTGCGTCAGTCCGGCTCCCAAACGCCCTGAAAATAAGGTGTGAAATGGATAATAGATCCACATAGACCATTGGGGGAAAATAGTCGATGAAAGATTTCACAAATTTTGTTAAAGGGGGGTTTCTACTAATTGATTTATTTCCTCAGTCCTGTTTTCTTGGTTTCATTTTGAATCCGGGGGGTTTCTGGTCCTATAGGTGCAGAGAAGGGGCCAGGTCTGTAGCTATAGCAACCAGTGTGGCAGCCTTCATGAAAGATTTTTAACAGGTCTGTAGCTATAGCATTGAGGAGTGAGCAGCCCATAAAAGGGGGATATCTCAGAATAGGTAAGATACTGTTAAGGACATATATTGCAAAGTGATTTTGCAAGATCTTATATAAAAGCAATCTGTGTGAGCGACCTCGTTAAGACCTTATGAGAGTAAAGGGTCATTTTGGGCCACATGTATGAAAAATGTCTAGGTCTAAAACTCATTTGTTCCAAAAAACCCAAACAGAGGCCCCATTTTTCCTATAGGCTCTAGAAAAAAGAGAGGGCGCTCTGATTGGGTTTCTTTGGGAACAAGATAATGTTTTTACCGTTTTTAGCCATGAAGTAGGAGAAGAGTGAAAAGAGTGGGCAACAAGGTGAGTTTTAGAATTAGACAGTTTTCATACATTTGGCCCTATGTTTCAGGTCTGTACTATGGGTGCAGAAATGCCCTTAAATTGAGCTTATGTGAAAAATTATTTAGCATCAGTTTCTCAGAGTAAAATATTCTACAAGTGTAGGCCTTAGAATGGAATACCCTACTTTGTACTTTCTGTTTTCATCTATGCTATCATCTACTTGGTTTTCTCCAATAGTGGTCAGGCTGCAACTATAAGCTTATCTATGTCAACATTAGAAAATTAAATATTATGTTAAAACTGGAATGAATCTAACCATAAAGCACTTGTTAGATGAGTGTAAAAGTCCTTGAATGATTCCTCATACATTGCTGTTCCTTCATATTGCTGCATTGTTATCTTATCAAAACGATCTATGCAGGGGTGGGTACACACTTCTTTTTTCTCTACAATGCAGGTATCTATCAGGGTATGGGAGGGGGGGGGGGCAACGATCAGGGACTTCAATAGGATTACATTTGCTCTATTTTAATGCTTTCTATGCAGGGCACACTTCTGTGTCCAGTACGAGAAACCTACACTGCTAGCAAATAGAACATACTCTCTTTCCCCGAAAATAAGACAGTGTCTTATATTAATTTCTGCTCCTAAAGACGAGCTAAGGATTATTTTTTTGGGGATGTTTTTTTTTTTTAAAAGAACAATAATTACTTTTTTTGTTGAAAAAAACTCAAATGTATTAATATACTGTGTGATTTCATCACAAAAATCGCATCAGCAGCCCAAACTTGAAAATTTCTCAAAAAAAAGCACCATGTTTTTTTCGGGGAAACGGGTACATAAAAAATTTTTTTACGGGTTTGCTCTGTTACTGTCTATGAGCTGTTCACAGCTACATCATGATATTGGACGGTGTATCTTTTTTTCCTCGATAGCCCAACTAATACCTGCAACGTAGAGAGAAACGAAGTGTGCACCCACCCTTACGTTTATAGGTTGACAGGATTCCAATATTATATTTTGAGCAGTTTTTTTTTTTTCTAAAGTGGGAACTATCCAGCAATGGTTGTGTACTTTCTATGCAATGTGTATTGGTCCCTGAATTGCACACCCATGGCAATCTAGAAGACTGACAAAATAAAGGGGAAATTTGGCTGTGCAGTATGTTGATGAGCTGCCTTTACATCCATCCTTGTAAAGTTTTATTGAATGGATAAATGAGACATGTTTATAGTATTATGCAAATGACTCAACTCTTTTTCATTCATGTGATGGACATAATGATATTTATGACCTACAGATCACATATGTGCTGCTAATTGCTCTTACAGTATAAATCACATCCATTGTTTGCCCTTTTCGTTTTATGGGGCCCGTTACCTTTCAAGCATTTTTTGTTTTTATTATTCCCAAATTTACCCCTTTTTTATTAAAAAAAAAAACTGAAAATGATCCAAATTTTCCATTAGATACTGGAACATATATTAACAACATAGTTGCCAACTTTTGAAAATGGAAAAGCAGGAGATTAAAGAGGGCGGCGCGCGTAGCGGCAAAAATTTGCATGGACACGCCCATCTTTTTGTGTGCCACGCCCCTTCAAAAAGCCACACCCACTCCGCCTAACTACATAATGGCTTTGGAAGAAAGCCAGGTAGATGCCCTTATAGCCAGGTAGTAGCCCCCCATAACCAGGTAGTGCCCCTTACAGGCAGGTAGATACCCCCTTGTAGCCAGGTAGTTGCCCCCTCTGTTAGCCAGGTAGTTGCCCCCTTTAGTAGTCAGGTAGTTGCCCCTTTAGTAGTCAGGTAGTTGCCCCCTTTAGTAGTCAGGTAGTTGCCCCCTTTAGTAGTCAGGTAGTTGCCCCCTTTAGTAGTCAGGTAGTTGCCCCCTTTAGTAGTCAGGTAGTTGCCCCCTTTAGTAGCCAGGTAGGTAGTTGCCCCCTTTAGTAGCCAGGTAGTTGCCCCCTTTAGTAGCCAGCCAGGTAGGTAGTGCCCCCTTTAGTAGCCAGCCAGGTAGGTAGTGCCCCCTTTAGTAGCCAGCTAGGTAGTGCCCCCTTTAGTAGCCAGCCAGGTAGGTAGTGTCCCCTTTAGTAGCCAGCCAGGTAGACACCCCCCCCCCCCCATTGTAGCCAGGCAGAGCCCCCCATGTAGTTAATAAAAATAAAATAATAAATTCCACTTACCTGACCAGGCTCCTGCCCGATCTCCTCAGCGACGCAGGGGGAATGAGAGCAGCCGCGCGTCATTTCCCCTGCGCCGCTGACCTGTATGCACGGCGCGCAGCGGCTGCTGTACATACAGGGGGAGGAGGGAGCGCTCCCTCCTGCCTCCTCCCCGCACAGTGAGACCGCGGGCGGGTGAGCGGACCCTGCGCCCGCTTCACCCGCCCGTGGGAACGGACCGGCGGCGCCGGAGTAGCGCACCAGCGCTACTCCGGCGACGCGGCCATTTCAAGGACCCCCGCCACCTGCTGGCGGCGGGAGAAATGCCAACTCCCCCGGGAGGGCGGGGGGGGACCCCAAATAGCGGGACCCCCCCGCCAAAAACGGGAGAGTTGGCATGTATGATTAACAATTGTTGTTCACTAAGCAGATCTATGAAAAACCTGTGTCTTATAAAATGCATACATGTTTCCCTAGGCCTAAAACTCTGTGTTGAGATGCGGCAAGTGAATAATGTTGATAAATGATATAGTGAAATTCAGGTTGCTTTGCACAGGCCTACCACCAGTGATGCCAGAGAGTCTTGGACCCTTCTTGCCCTGGTCTTCACTTTTTACACTCTATCTGATCATTGATGCCGGTGTACAAGGCCTGATGTAGCATTGTTGATGTGTGTGTATGTGTATCAATAGTGTATTGTGGAATGTATGGAAGTCCATATAATGCGGACCTGCTGCCCTAGAGGGCTTCTGGCTGATGCTGGATTTACACATTTATTAGTTAGTTATCAGTGCTCTTACTTTTGGCTATCACTATGCCGGATATAACAAGTCTAGAGGGTCAACAAAAACTGTTATCCTGTTTATGCAACTGATTTATTAGTCCGGGAACAGTAAGGCTATGTCTACACAGCACACGAAAACAGTTGGATTTTCAGCGGGTTTGGTATTTTGAAACTGCTGAAAATCCAAAAGTTTATCCAGCCCATAGACTTTAATAGAAAAAAAACGACCTGTAGTCTACACAAATCGTTTTTTAAAAAACATTTTCTGGCACCGGCGGATTTAGGAACATGTTGCATAATCCACCAGCATTTTGTGTTTTGCAGTCAGTTTCCTGTACATTCAATTGTATGGGCAGACGGCAAAAAAACGAGAAAAGACCACCGTCTTTGCAAAAACAGTGACAAAAACCGCGGTCGTGCATCGGAAAAAAAAGTTGACTTTCCGATGGTTTTTGTCTGATGCTGTGTGGACCTAGCCTAAATGAGTCCATTCCAAGACCCTGATAAATCACACTATAGGTCTTTTAGCATAGGAGTAATTCAAACTGATTTTAGGGTCCATAACATTGCTGCATCCTCCAGCACTAAACTCAAATCACTGTAGATCATGAGTTCTTTGGAAGTCTAAGGCTATGTTCACACGATGTATTGCAGCGCGTACATCATGTCTTTCAGGAGCTCTTGCTAATGCGCGCGTACTCCCGCGGGGGGGGTCGGTGGCAGCTCGCCAGCCCCATTGACATTCATTACTCGCGCCGCGTATTCGCCGCAAATAATTGACATGTCTCTTATCTCCCTGCACGTACAATACAACCATATTGTACGAGCGGGGAGAGGAGGCGTAATCCATAGTTCTCTGAGAACTATGGATTACTGTTATTTCGGTACGCATCTCGCCCATATTAGAGCGCAAATACACGCCGTAATGCGCGCCAAAATTACATCGTGTGAACATACCCTAAGGGCCACATGTATGAAAACTGTCTAGATCTAATTGGTTGCTATGGGCAAGAAAGTGAGTTTTAGATCTAGACAGTTTTCATACATGTGGCCCTAAATTCTGTTTTGTGAAAACTTCTTAACTCGAAGACTGGGAGATTGGTGTTAACTGGACCATAAGCCGTACGTACCTCCTGCACTAAGCTTGTTCATTGTGTGTGATATGCAATAAACCAGAGATGGCCAGGAAGTACATGCAAATATGTGATGATACAAATTCACATGTGCACTCAAGACTATGGATCGGGAACCCTACTGCAAACAATGGTTTGTAGAACCTTACCATGGTTTCTTAAGGGGGTACACTATTGCTGCTTGCCGGGTGATAAAAGTGAGCCACTAGGTCTCTTTTGGTTATGTGATAATTAATGGTAACGAAAAAACAACATGAAATGTGCTGACATTCCTTCTTGTACTTATCGTCTGAAGTAGGGACGGAAAAAAAAAGCAAATTGATTTAATAAATTTTGCAAGAACATCGTCAATAAATAATTAAGCATTTAACAGTGTGACTTCCTAAGAATCTCTTCAAGGCTTGGAATCTAGCCGGGATTTTTTTTTTTTTTTTTTTTTTTTTTTTTAATTGCTGCCAAATAAAGTAGATGTGACCTATTTAAACTGTGAATTCTCACTTCTCATAGAACAATTTGTTTCTGAGGATCTCAAATGTGTCTCTGAACTGTGATTCCACAAGTGGAGGGGTTATATTGATAACTTTAGTACCAAGTGTTATAACAAAGGCGAAAGCATCACAAAGTAATACGTCATAATATACCTCCTACTGTAACGATAGATCACTACATGTAAGAGATGACGGTGGATATGTCAATAATCAAAAAAGCAAAAATTGGTTGGGACAGCCAAGACTATTTTAAAAATGTCTTTTTGCATAGGTGCACGCTGGCGTGGCAACAAAAGCTTTGCAAACTACACAATATCAGCAGCACTCTATGAACACTAAAAAATAGAATTGTTTTAAAAAAGCTTTTTCGCTTCTTTAGACTACTTTAAAATTTGAGGTTCTTAGTGTTCATTTTTGATCAAAACTATAATTGCCCATCTGTTGTGAGACAACATACAGATGGGGACCTACTCTAACACTTGGTGTCTGTTCAGACTTTCATATATTCATGAGAAAATGTCCCAGCTCCGCTCTGCTCTGATTTAAAAACAGTCTGTGTAGAGGGGCGGAATGCACAGCCAAATATATGTAAATACGTTTTCTCGAAATGGAAGACTGCTGTAAGTCCAGACTGATGCATTAAACAGCCCCAGAACATGACTGGGAATTTAAGCCAAACCAGAATTTCCTCCAGAAGAGTTTGCCTACAGATATCCTTGTGTTTTTTTTTTTTTTTTTGCTTTTTTTACAGAGCATCGCATGGCCTATAAAATTCCATACACTATGTTGGTGCTGTCCACAAGGAGAACACTTTTTATCTTGGAGATAAATTGCAGTCAGAAAAGAAGGGACTTTCTGCAGAACAAATCTGACATTCATAATAAATTACTTTGACTTTATCAGTTCTCATCTCTCCTGGGAACAAAGGATCCTTTTCTTTCTCAAAATCTGTTCTTAGGGGAGCTGGGAGACACCCATGCTTATCAGTCTGTCCATTTCACTTAAATTGTTGGTTTCAGGTGACTTTAAGGATGTCTCCATTGCACACATTTTTGGTCGTTTTTTTTTCAGCTTTTTTTGTTTTCTGAAACTGCTGAAAAAAAAGACTGAAAACAGATCCCATAGCCTTTAATAGTAAAATCGTTATGTAGTCTCCACAGAAAGTTTCTTTTCTGCTTAGTCGTTTTTTGAAATATGTTTCAAAAAACGTCAGAGCAGGACAGAAAATTTACTATTGAAGTCTATGTAAACGGCCGGACGTTTTTCGGCGCATTTTTTTTGCAGAAATCCACAGCAATTAACCACACACACCAAAAAACACGCAAAACGTGCCAAAAAACTGTTTGTTTGTTTTTGAGCTGTTTCGACAAGCACTATACAAAAAACTCCGTTTTAGAAACAGTTTTAGGAATTGTTTTCAGCAATTTTTTTTTTTTTTTTGATTTTTTTTTGTCCAATGTCGTTTAGACCAAGCCTAAAGCTGCAGTAAAGCATCCAATAACGTTTTGCACCTGTGTTTTTTATGTGCATCTTGTAACTTATGATTCACCCTCTTAATGTGTTAACATCTGTTGCTCTGGAACAATTCACAGGTGTACTGTAGGGGTTACTCTCACCAGAGCTTTATCTACAATCCTTTTATCTACAATTTTTGTATTATTACTTTTGGTAATCATTTTGATTGCTGAACTATTTTATTAATTGGTACTTTTTAGAACCATAAAAAACAAAAATTCTGCTTCCCTAAGTGCTCTTATACTGTACCTTCCTGTGATGTTTTTTGTGCTATTTTTTTGTATTTCTTGTGCTATATGTAGTCACCCTTCTCAAGCAGCAACATTACTTGTCTGAAAACTTTTTTCTTTTGCCCTGTAATATTACAAGCCCCAGAATCCTTTCCCGTGCTTTGTCTATCTTTCTCACAGCCTTGGTCTGTGTATCACCCTCTATTTACTCCCTCATGTTGAAAGCCTTGAGAGGGAGGACCAAATGGGTGTGGTTTCACTCCTTTGATCATCTGGGCTCTACACAGAGCTCAAACTGTTGTTGATGTAAATGACTGTGTATTTATCAATATTTCATACATAGCTCTAATATTTTAAGGACCCATTCATACTGCATTTGGGCAGAGCCATAAGAGTCTACAGGAGTTTGTACAATGCTCTTGCCTGAAAATCAGGTACTAGAAACGGGCAAGGATCTGATTACCGATTCACTATGATTGTAGTTTTTATCCCATTTATCAGTACACCAGGTAATATTAGTAAATCAATCCAAGGTCCATCTATTCAATTACATACACAATATCGCCAAGTCAAATAACTGTAAAAGTGTGTCAATTCTTATGTAGCATCTTTGGGGGAAAAATGCACGTTTGACCTATTTCCACAAAAAATGTGTCCACAGGTGTTACCTGGAAGTCAGGAGGGAGTTATAAACACGGACTTTTTTTTCCAAGGCATTTTCCTTTATTTTGGGTGCGCTCTTCTTCCTTAAGGTCTGATGTATTTTTCGTCTGGTTTGCGCGGTTTTCCTCCCATAGACCTCCAATGTTTTTTGTTTGTATTTCCCGGTTTTCCAAAAAAAGGGTGTAAATGTGTTTTTTTTCATGTGATAATTTGTTAGAAAGCATCAAAATAATGTATGCAGTGTGTGACTTAGACTGTACATTTTGTAGTTTTAGGTCTTCTTACAAATGCATTTTAAAACCCACCGGCTATCTTCACAAAAAATGTTTGTACAAAACTAATAAGACATTTTTCCAATTCTCTGCACAGCCAGCCTCCAACGATAGTCATGTGCCATGTAACCACTATAGCCCTGTGATTGGCTGCAGTAATCACCTGGGATGTGACATTGTTGCTGGAGGCTGATTGTGCAGAGAATACTGGGGAACATAAGACACTTCAACATGGGAGCAGAAGGGGAAGGTCAGAATACGTTTTGTTTTTTTTCTGATTTTTATGCTCCTGGTGAGAAGAGCACAATAGCTGTGGACATCCCGCACCACTACTGCCTACAGTTCATTGCTGTGGGTCAGATTTGTCGGCACACACAGGTTGCTATGTCATGGATTCTTTGGCAGGTTATTTAAGTATTTCAAATGCTATAGTAGGTAGTAGATGCACATCATACTTGTGATGTATGTTTAGTGTGTATGCCGAAAAATCTCCCGGTGTACATGCGAAACGTGTCCAAACGATTAAGTGGTCAATGGAAGTCAAGTGTCCTGTATATCTCGCAAAAAATATAGGTGCCAAATGGCATCCATCAGAGGCATCCTTTAACTTATATGTTAAACAGGAGTCGTAAATGGGATTTATCTCTAGCCTTATAGATGTATTCAGTTCTCAAAGTGTTGTTTCTTTGGGAAAATATTGTACTTTACATAAAATGATATAAATGAGAACACGCATTATCCAGCACATTAAGAAATCATCCTTTTATTGAAAGATATATTAACCTTGTAGAGTCCACAAAAACACTACAAAGAACAGAGTGGCTGTGCTTAGATGTTTTCAGATAAGACCGATCCTTGTAAACATACGCTCTGATCTGAAAGCAATCGTAAGCCTCTACGAGGGGCGTTCATTAAAGATTTTCCTTGAGCCACTTCATGTGGACTGAGGGCAATGACACTTGGCACAGTCCTTCTCTACATAGGTGCCGCCTAGGGACATCCCACTTTTTTGCCAATCTCTTTAAGCAACTGTAAACACCTCGCTTGTAGAAGTTGACAAGTTGCTCCAAAATCCACATCATGACTTCGGAAATCAGAGTCTCATCATCTGGAAAATGTTTGCTCTTCAAAAATAACTTCATTGATGGAAAGAGGTGGAAGTCCGATGGTGCGAGGTCGGATGAATAAGGGGGAAATGGTAGAATTTCAAAGCCACAGGATTATGCTTTCATTTGGGCAACATGTGAGTTGTAAACTGGTGCATTGTCTTGCATAAGGCAGACACCTTTGGAGAGCATGCCACGTCTCTGGGTTTTGAGGGCCTCCTGCAACTTCCGCAGCAGTGAAGCACAGTATGCCCCAGTGATCATGGTACCCTTTGCTAGGAAATCCATCAACCCTAATCTGTGCTGGTCCCAACATACTGTGAGGATGACCTTGCCTGCCGAGGGTTGGGCACGTGCCTTGGAGGCAGTGAGTCATGATGCTTCTATTGCATCAACTGGACTTTAGTCTCAGGATCATAGTGATGGACCCAGCTTTCATCCTGTGTGATCAGTCTGTTGAAAAAGTCCTCCTGGTTTTCATGGCACATCATCAATAAAGCCTGAGAGCATTTGACTCGTTCCTGCTCCTGGAAAGGTGTGAGCAGCCGGGCAACCCAGCAAGCGGATACCTTATGCATGTGAACATGGTCTTGAATGATTTTTTCCTCACACTAATCTTTGATATTTTACGGTGGTGAATGGTGATTTTCCCAAATGGTGACCTCCACTTGCTGGATGGTTTGTTCATCAATAGGAGAGTGGGGTCACCCTGGAATTGGCGTTGTTTGCACCGAAGTCCGACCACATTTGAATTGACGATGCCAGTTCTTGACTACATCATGGTGGGGAATCATCACCATAAACCTCTTTCATCTCATCGAACGCCTCCTTTGGTGTGCGGCCTTTCAAGTAAAGGAACTTGATGACTGCTCTGTATTCCACTGGGTCCATTATCAAACCTCACACCACTTCAGCACCTGTAAAATCAAGACCGTTATCAGTTCTGAGTTGCAAATTGGCACATAACGTAAAGAGCCTTATACCATTACACATGTGCAGTGATACATAGAAGTGGGTCTAGGAAATCTTTAATATATGGCCCTCGTATCAATATGTCATCAATGTTTGTGATGGCAAAACCCTTTTAAGGTATTTTTTTTTTTATTGAAAATGCAGTGACTACTAATTTTTCTCTTAGTGGCCCATAATCCATCTTTTATACTATACTGCTCGTAAACTGGGCATTTAGGTGTCTGGTCCACAGGATTGTTGTTCAGCAGATTTGGAATTGCTTTGCTAAATATTTTCCTGGTTCAAAGCTTGACGTCTGCATGTGATCTGCTGCTGGGTGATTTTAGGCTTTATTGGCTTTCTTTGTGTGGCTCGCAGCTTCTGCAAATTCGCCTCTGTCCCTTTAGGGGAACTTGTGTGGTTATTGTTCCTTGACTCAGCTCCTTCTGTTAATCCTGTAATAGCACCCTCCTCCGCCCCTCACTAGCCCACTCATCTCTCTCCCTCAGCTGATGGATGTGGTAAGGGTGGGACACAACAACGAATCTCTTGGTTGCTCACTGCTGCATCCCTATCCCACAATGCTTTGCATAGGCTGCTGCAGTCTTTCGGTACCAGCTTACGAAGGTACAAGATGAACTGAATCGGGACTGGCGAATCCTTTCGGGGAATCCATTGTCATCGATGACCCAGAACTGATTTTTTTCCCCTCCTCACCTGATGACGACACATCGGCTGTCTGTCTTCTAGCTGCTTGGTTTTCCTTGTACGTCACTCCTGTACCGGGAATACAGCCCCTCTCATTAATGCAGCCTCCTCTATGGATATGGCTTTGATACTGTGATCTGCTGGTGCTGCCTCTCCCATCTCTTGTAGCAACAATAGTTATGCTGAATCCACTGGGATTTTTTCGACCTTCTATCTGCGACAGGATTGCTGCACTGGCTGATTGCTGACTCTGTGTTTCTCTACGACGATGGGTAGGTTACTGCTGTTTGGGTGACATTGCAATTTTGCTGGATAATGGGGTTTGTGTAAGTGCACCTGCCTGGTTTATTGCAACTGCGTGTAGAAAAGAGGGACTGATGTAACAGCCTTAGGCGGAACATATTATGGAGTCGTATAGAAATAAGTGGAGCTATTGAACACATGAATATAATGCGATTCATTCTCTATATGCTGTTTTTTTTTTTATAAAGCATTGCAAACAAAAAACGGCTTCCACCAGGGACTTCCACCCCTCCCTCTTTTAATTGCCTGTCTTGCACAGTGGCGTGTTGGAAGCCTCCCTATTCACAATAGCATGTTAAATGAATGGAGATAGCAGCCCCCTGACCTTGGTAGCCTGACTCACTGATGTGCCTGGGTGGGACGCAGCTGGCAGAGCAAAAATGACAAGCTCTTGGCAGATCCCTTGCATTCCCTGAGAAGCCAGTGGAATTTCTTTGGGTACACACTATGATTGCTTTACATAATATTTTAATTGATGCTGTATTAATGATCTTTAAAGGGATTTGTAAAACAGTAGTCTAAAACGCTAGTGCAGCAGTGTCAAATTCATTTTCACTAAGGGCCACATAAGCATTATGGTTGCCCTCAAAGGGGTGTTTGTAACTGTAAGACAATAGAATGGTAACTGCTCCTTATCATATTGTTAGATAACATGAGACCATATGCACCAAATAGAAGTGGCCCATCAGGCTTTCTAGAGTGTATATATCTTTTTTTTCTGGGCTGGAGATAAAGAAGTACAAATTGTTCCACCAGAGATTCTATGTTGCACCACATGGTCTGTAGAAGGCCAAGATGTCCTCTTAAAGGGGTTTTACCACAAGGTAAAAACCAATGTACTGGACGTTCGCAGCCTGCTGGTCATGCACGTGAAGGAGGAGGGCATCTATGGGAGCTTCCAAAGATTGCCAAGTGTGTATGCGCTCTATGTACGGTGGCTCCTGTGGAAGTGAATGGAGAGGACGGCCGCAAGCACCGCCCTCTTCATTCACATGCATGACCGGCATGCTGCAAGTGGGCAGCGCTGGGGATTTTACCTTATGGTAAAACCCCTTTAATGTTATACAATAGCCAACCCCTTTCACCTCTCAAGCTCTAAGCTTCCTTCTTTGGAAGTTGGCTAGCGTGTCTTGGTAGGGCTGTCTGAGCTTTGTCACCACCTGTGGGTTGCTAAACAAAGTAGTTTGGAGGCTTGCCCTAGAGCTCAAAATCCAAGATGGAATCCACCACCTGTGTTGGTGGTGCTGGTGTGTTGGTGGCGCTGCCTCTGCCAAGCGCTGGCTGCTTTCTCCGTGGAAAGTGGAGAGCCGATGCTTCGGTGTCTGAACTTTGTCCGCCCCTGCTTGCTATATCTAAGCTCTCGCAGGCCACATGAAATGACATTGTGGGCCTCTTTCAGCCCATGAGCCTTGAGTTTGACACATGTTCTACTGTGTACATGTACCTTAATACGTGGTAGTAAATATCATCAATCAGACTCTTGCACCCTTCTCTGTATGCACAAGAGACTTTATACTATTAGGCTTGGTGCACACAGCAGTATTTTGGTTAATATTTTGTATAAGTATTTGGAAACCAAAACCAGGAGTATATCTGAACCACATGAGTTGCAAATCTTTATACCAAATACCAGGGGCGTAACTACCGTGGTAGCAGGGGTAACAGTTACTCCGGGGCCCGTGCGCTTAGGGGGGCCCACACCCCGGGGCAGCTGCTACCGCGTCCGCTACCCCGGTAATGCCGCTCCTGGGCCCGCCGGCAGTGAACTTAACAGTTCACTGCGGCGGGCGGGGAGCTGCGGGGCCCGGCGTGTGCTGCCTCTGAACGTGCCCTCCGGCCCGAGCGTTCAGAGGCAGCGCTACAGGGAGGTAGCAGAGCGGAGCACCGATCGCTCCACTCTGCTACTTCCCCCTGCTGGTGCTCTGTGATCACGTGGACGCGCGCGGTGACGTCACATCACCGTGCCGCCCGCGCAGAGGCTGCAGAGAGAGCAGCAGACCGGAGCGAGCGGCGCATCGGGTGAGCGTGGACCGAGGTGAGTCAACTATTTATTGTTTTACCTGCCCCTAAGCCTGCCTATACACCCTCTAAGCCTGCCTGTATACCTCCTAAGCCGCCTGCTGTATACCCCTTAAGCCACCTGCTGTATACCCCTTAAGCCACCTGCTGTATACCCTTTAAGCCTACCCGTATACCCCCTAAGCCACCCGTATACCCCCTAAGCCTACCCGTATACCCCCTAAACCTACGCTGTATGCCCCCAGCCCCTGCGTATGCCCCTAAGCCGCCTGGCGTATACCCCCTAAGCCGCCCTTTATAGCCCCTAAGCCGGCCTTTATAGCCCCCTAGCCTGCCTAGATACCCCCAGCCTGCCTGCATAGCCCCCTAAAGGCTGCCTATATAGCTCTAAGTCTGCCTGCCTAAATATCCCTATAGCTACCGTGAAGCCTGTCTGCCTATATAGCCCCCTAAAGCTTGCCTACCTATATGGCCCCTATAGCCCACCTAACCCCTGTCTACCTGTATGGCTCCCTATAGCTACCTAAACCCTGCCTGCCCATATAGGCAGTCTTTTGCCTACCTAAACCTTGGCTATTTGGGGCCCCATATATCCTACCTAAACCCTGCCTGCCTAAATGGACCCCATATAGCCAGAGGGGCAGGTGATGGGAAAAGTCAGGATTCTAAGATATTTGTGTCTAAATCTCCAGGACAAGTGGTCGGGAGAATCATCAAGATGGCGGACTGGACCAGATGCAGAACAAAGGGGAAAGTCAACGACTCGTCAGAGAAACATCACCTGTGAGTCACAAGATGTAACTGCACTGTAATCACTTATATGTCTACAGAGCCTGTGTACACTGGTGTCTACCACTATATGGAGGTAATATACAGTCTGCAGAGCCTGTGTACACTGGTGTCTACCACTATATGGAAGTAATATACAGTCTGCAGAGCCTGTGTACACTAGTATATACCCCTATATGGTCACTATATGGCGGTACTATTGGTATTTGTATACTGAAGAGTAATAGTTAGGGGTATTATTCAGTCACTACGTGTAATTTGTGGTCATGTGGTATAATCCGGTCCATATGTAGTAGGGTTATTGGTAATATTGGTTTTGGTATAGTGGGATTTGTTTGGTAGCAATATAATAGTGATATGGAGGGTGAGGTATTTGCCCCTTGTATTATCTACTTTATCTAACAGCATGTCCTGGTACATGGTCGTGGTCAGGGAGGTGGGCGAGGGGGGAGAGGGTAGGGGGGCCCCATCCAAAAGTTTGCTTTGGGGCCCTGGCTTCTCTAGTTACGCCCCTGCCAAATACTGATGTAAAATGCTGCCAATTGAACCCATACAGGTCGTGTCCGTAGCGGACCCACAGTATAAAGATCTGCCCTTAGACTTGCTAAGATACATTTCCACTAACAAGGCTAAAAAAAAGGGGTTGTATTGGAGTTTAAGAAATAATCACAAAAAATGTTCTAAGAATAAGAAAGCGTTCTTCACCTTTCAACTTTCCATCACTCAAGCGCCAATGCTTTGGTGATCCTGCTGATCTTCGTGTACCTTTCTCACAGCGTGCATCCATATGGCCATTGCAGCCAGTTATTGGCCTCCACGATCTTATGTTGCATTTGCTTTTATCACAGCTAGCGCCAGTGAGTAGCTGTAGCAGTCATGTGGATGTATGGTACGTCATTGCTGCAGGAAAATGAAGGCCAGTGGGGACCACCGGCTCATTGATAGTAGAGAACCATTAAAAAGGTTTACTAGGGTTTAATGATGTTGTACTTAAAGGGACATTTTTATCTGAAAGGGGTATTTTTGTTAAAACCAATAATACTGGGAAAAAAAAATTTTTTTAATTTTTGGCAGTTTTTATTTTTATTATTTTGGCAGTCCTGTGCAATTAAAAATTACATATAAAATTTTGTCCTTTTCTACCTGTGATTAGTAAAGAGATAAATCTCCTGAATGGCAGGGTAGACAAATCGCACTTTACTGTTGGTGCTGCTTATTTCTATCCATTTCATGACAAATAGTAGGTAATGACCTAATGATCGCTGCATTGTTCTCTGGACTGGGATAGAGGAGTATAGACTTTTTCTGCACTGGGGGAGTTTCCAGCTTTCTTCACATGTACCAGGTCCTGCTGATAACACTTACACTTCTCAAGCAGCCTGGAAGAAGAATAGTCCAGCAATTTTCACTACTGTGCTATCAGAGCTCACATAGGGGAAGTCGGAGACAAGCCAGGAAGTCATGTACATAGGAAAACTAAAAAAAAAAAAAAAAAACCACCACATAATTAAAAAAAAAAAAAAATCAATATAATAGGAAGATGCATATTGCTTGTCAATATGTAAAAAGAAGATTTTAGTGTCCTTTTAAGGTTTATTCACACGCGGTTGCTTAGCCATGTTTTTTTTTTTTTTTATCCAAACTCGGTGAAACTGTAACATTTTGCCATTATTACAGGAAAATTGGGCAAAATGACAAAAATATGTGAATTAACTTTAGCAGCAGAACTGCATCAATATTATTAGAGAAAATAGAAGGTAGTAAGAACTGCACAAAACAGCAATAGGTCTGATGTCTGTCTGGCCTGGATTCATAAAGAGAAATGTAAGGCCACATGTGCACATTTGTTACAGATAATGCATGGAAAGTATAATGCGTGTGAATTGGGTTTAGAAATTGGTGCATGGAAAATATGTGGTAGATTTGAGGGCATGTTCTACTTTGCAATGCAAAATGTAAAATATGCATCAAAATGTGCACCTAGGTGTCATGGCCTACGTCTTCTATTATATTTGTCCTCCACTTTGGATCTGCTCTGAACCTAGCTTTAAACCTTCCTCTGTGTACATAAAGCAAAAGCCAAATGTTAATGGGATTTGTAAAATGTGGTTCATCTAATTCAGTTGAAAACTGCTTGCTTTTAGGGCTCATCAAAATGATTCAGAGCCTTGATCCTTTATTGATTGCAGTGGGTGTGGATGCTGCTAAAAGAATGGAGAGTTTCAGAGGTTTCTTATAGAGACACCCCACAATTATATACACTTAGGGCGACTATATGAATGCACCATAGTTTTGACTCCATATTCTCTATATAAATGAACGGTAATATACCAAAACTAGTTGCATTATACACCGGGCACGACCCATTGATAATGCACCTAAAAAGGTGCATTAAATATAGTAGCAATCATACGCTGTGCGCCTCCATAACGAAATGTGCCTATTGAGGCGCATTAAATACACTAGTAATCATACATTATGCAACTCCGTAACTCTATGCGCCGCGATTGCGCAATAAAAAAGGCGTATTAAGTTTACTATGCAAGGTATACCAGACGGCAGATTTTTGTAAGGATCATGCTTTCAGGCGCATTTTACACTGACTAAGTGCGTATAAAAACTGCTGCGGCGACGCCAATTTTTAGGTATGTCGCCCTTAGTGTACCCACTTTCTAAAAACAGGCTGAACAGACCAGATTTTACCTTTTACATTTAAACTACAGCTTTTACTCAGAGTTTAAGAGCTCTAACCCCACCTGAGAGTATAACTCTGCCAAAGCCTCCCTACTAGTGTAGCACTTTGGTTATGTCTCCACTGAACAGGAATACGATCGTATTTTCGGCGCTTTTAGTTGTTTAAAAACGCTGAAGAACCACACCCCGGAGTTACTCCACAGATTTAACCCAATGACTTCAGGAGCTTGCTGGAGATGTGGTGCCACCCCGGGGTCGCTGACTCACATATTCTGGGATTGCCCCAATATACAACAGTTTTGGTTTCAGGTTAGCGGGGTCCTGGAGGGGACATTTGGCCGCAGAGTCCCGACTGATCCATCTACATTCCTTCTGAATCTCCCACCAGGAGGTTTCTCAAAATTAGAAGCCAAGCTCCTCCTACACATTCTAACGGCCGCCAAGTGTTTAGTTTCGGCCTTCTGGAAGCAGACTCTTCCCCCCCCCCCCCCGCCTCCACGCACGACCTACACACAAGGATTTGCGAAGTTCAGCGTATAGAGAAGCTCACCGCTTGCCTACACAACAAACTGGATCTTCATGATGCGGTCTGGAAACCATGGGTCTCTTACTGGACCCAGTTGCAACCTTAGGTTGTCATGACTCATCTGGCGTCCCCCTCCTTTAACCCCTCCCCCTCCTCCTCCTGGGTGCTTGTCCCGAGCCTTGACTTTATGACTCTTGAGTCATGCTCTCACTCCATTGCCGCATGGGACTTGGCATGGACCTGAGTGCCCGGTGCAAAATCATGGTCATACCTCCTACACATCCGCCATTAAATGGTCTCCCCCTTTCCTCCCTGTCTGACCCCTCAAGTCTAGTCTTATTGTCTGTCAATTTGTCTTATTGTTTGACCTCCCTCCCATGTAAAACCGGAAGACATTATCTCTCTACATTATTCCCAATATTGTTTTCTTAACAAGTGCATTTGGTACACTTGTGTTATCATTAACTGCACTGTTGAACATACATAGGTGTAAATCCTTCCTAGGGTACTGTCTTAGGGGCCATTTACACGGCAGTGGACAAATTAGCAGCCGGTTGCCTGGCCGTTATATGTCTGTTTTGCTTGTTCCGTCCAGGCGTTGGGGGGGACGGCTTTTCTCCGCGATGAGCAGAGAACAGCCCTCCCCCCCACCCAATGTGATGCACATGTTCCGTCCGGAAACCGGACGGAAGATTGTGCATGTACAATCTTTTGTCGCCGGTCCGCGGAGACAAACGCCGTGCGGAAAACCCGTGCAGTGGGGACTGCTGCACGGGTTTCCATAGAGCACAATTTGTGCTAATTTTCGGCTGGTTTTTCAGGCGGTCTGAAAAACCGCAAACGGCTGAAAAACCGGCCGAAAACCTGTGCAGTGGGGACATGCCCTTATACTCTAGGACAGCTGCCAGAGTTGTTGATTTGAATGCTATGCAATGCCTTGCCTTGACAATTATCACTGACATTTGCATTGTATGTCTAGTTTCCTTTGCTTTTGTTTAGTGAAAATAATTGTGAAATACTTTAATAAAATACAGTTATAAAAAAAAAAAAAAAACGCTGAAAATAAAAACGTTCCTGCAGCCCTATAGGCGGCAATAGAAAAGACAAGGTGTAGTCTCCACAGCTCATCCTTTCTCCGCTCGTCTTTCAGTGCCGGCGTATTATACACATGCATGCCAACTTTTGACAGTCAGAAAGCCGGCGCTTTGAAGGGGCGGCGTGCGTATCGTACCTCGCAAAAAATGTGCATATCCACACCCATCTTTCATGTAAGCCACACCCCCTTCAACAGCCACACCCTACTCCACCTAACTGTGTAATGGCTCTGGAAGAAAGCTAAATTAGGGTTTTAGCATCACCCAGCTTCCCTGGACTGATGGATTGTCTATTCAGCATCCAGGAGAGCTGGGAGATACTGCCAAACTGTGCCCCAATAGGTCGGTATCTCGGTGCCCTATTTGAACCCTGTAGCGAGGAAGTAACCCTCTGTAGCCAGGTAGTAGCCTCCTGTATCCAGGTTAATGCCACCTTCTAGCCAGGTTGCTGCCCCCCTCTAGCCAGGTAGCTGTCCCCAATAGCCAGATAGTGCCCCTTACAGCCAGGCAGTGCCCCCAACAGCCAGGTAGTGCCCCTTACAGCCAGGTAGTTCCCCCAATAGCCAGGTAGATGCTCCTTACAGCCAGGTAGTTCCCCCAATAGCCAGGCAGATACCCTCTTTATCCACGTTGATGTCCCCATTAGCCAGGCAGTGGCCCAATAGCTAGTAACAATAAAATAATAAAATCTACTTCACACTCCTCCCCTCACATGCACTCAGTCACTGCACACACTCCTCCCCTCACCGGCAATCAACCATCCCCCTCCCCACACACACAGCCATCCCTGCACTCACTGTCCTGCTGGTATCCTAGTTTTTCAAACGAAGCTCGGGGAAAGGGGGTGGAGCTTCACGGCTCCCACTAAGCCCCGCCCCCTTCCCCAGCAGTGCTCTCGCAGCTTTCTCTAAAGCTAGGAGAGCATTGCCGGACAGCGGCACAGGACAGAGGCTGTAGACGCTGCCCCATGCCTCTCTACACAGATAACCTCTGGCATCTCTTCAGATGCGGAAGGTTAAGCCACCCAAGCGGGGGGGCGGGACACGGCCCCCATTAGCGGCAGTGACCCGCCAAAACCGCCAAGTATGGTTATACAGCATGTTGTATGGGCGACGTCAAAAAAACGAAAAGGGACTGTTTTTTTTTGTACAAAACGTGACACAAACCGCCGTCCTGCATCGGACAAAAAATGGCTGCTTTCGGGACGTTTTTTGTCCGATGCAGTGGAGACATAGCCTTTGAATTCAGGTTGGGGCAGTTTTGCCAGCCATCACAGCCTTTTTCCAGCCTTTTAAAAAAGTACATAATGTGAATGATATACTTACTTTTTCTTGTATGGGGAAAAACCGGTCGGTTTATCTGACCGGTATTTGTGCTGTTTTCGTGCCGTTGAAAACCGGTTGCAAGAATGTTTTTTTGACTGCTAGTGGTCTGAAGAACCGCCGGGCGGAAAACCCGTGCAGTGGGGACCGCTGCACGGATTTTCCATTAAGGTCCGTGATAAAGTTTGTCAGCCGGTTTTCAAAACCGAAAACAGGCTGAAAAACGGTGCTGTGGCCACAACAATTATTCATCTACAAAAAAAAAAAAACTAAAGAGAATAAATCCTATATTGTAAACTATTGTGATTGGTATCGTCGCCCAATTTGCTGACCTCCATTGCAGTGTTAACGAAATATTTATTCCTCGCTTATTGAGTTTCTGTAAATCTTGCAGAATCGTATACATTTGTTAAACATTGATCAATGTAGGAGAATTAGTCACAAATCCTATTCTAGACTGTTAGTAATATAGACATTGGCTGCTTTCACCAAAAAATTCCATGGGATGCAGTGAAGGCTATTTAGGTGGTTGTGCTCAACTGTGTAGAATCAATATATATTGTTCCTTTACAATCTCATTCACTCTTCTAGAACCTATAAAATTGTTACCTTTGGGTTACCTGTAAAATGAAAGATTACAGGCTGTAGAGTAGTGTTATATGCATATGACCATGTAACTCTGTACTCAGCAGTGCAAAGGTCAGAGACCGATTCCTGTAAATTATTAAAATTGAATGTGCATAAATAGATGTGCATGAAACAGTGTGCGGTCCATGCCAGATGGAGATGCACCTTTAAATGACCCCAGCATGTGTGACAGATGGGTCTGAATGAGATCCCTTATCTCTTATCCAGTGAATCTTTGGCAGAGCTGTATTTTATCTGTGGGTGGACACCAGCAAAAGCAATTTGTGCATCCTTTGCATTTATCATCTGCAGAGTAATCTGTTTAGGATGCACATGACTATTCCATACACTGTGACAGTGTAGCATTAAGTGGTGGATGCAGTAATATACATTTTACTTTGACAATGACAAATATTCTATGGATTCTCTCCTGGTAAAGTGTGATGATAGTGAATGTGGGGGTCAGAAATGTATATTTAACAGATGTGTTGGTTCTTTCATTTCCTTATTGTGCATATTTGTATTGCTCTGTTGTATGAATTTATGAGCACAGACTGCTTTTATACCAGAATGTCCATTAGTTGGTCTGCTGGACTACATGTCCCATGAAGCCAAGTCATGTGAATAACTTGACAGCTATCAATATAACCTCAGTTGAACACAAGCAGATCATTTGAAGACTCTCAGTTAAAGGGGTTGTCTCACTATGTTGATTCATCTTACCTCTTTCCTATTTTCTTGGTTTCATTTTGAAATCAGGAGCGTGTTTACTGGCTCCTATTAGGCTGCAGTAGAAGCCAGGTCTGTAGCTATAGCGACCTGAGGAGCTGATGCAGCCCATACAAGAGGGGATATCTCAGAATAGGTAGGACACTGATAATGGACACATATTGCAAAGTGACTATTGCAAGATCTTTAACATAAAAAACAATCCTTGTAGTGAGACAATCCTTTTAAAGGGGTTTTCCCACCACAATGAATAGCTTTAAACATGTAGGCAAAGGTAAATAAATTACCAAATACATTGCTGCTCTGATTTTGCTTCCTTTCACAGTTAGAACAGTTCTTATCTCCTTGTTTACACAAACTTCCCTAGGTTACCGACCACCTCGCTCTCTTCTAGAAGCCCTGGCCGTGATGGTAGGGCCACTCCCTACAGTGTCTTATCAGCGGCAGAGAAGCTTTTTTGTCATTGAACAACTTTAACCCTTTTAGAGCTCTGTTTGTCAAAATCACCAATGTCCCTTTAACAGGCTCAGATAGAGCAGAGCTGAAGGTTTCCTAGGCTGCCGAGTATGTCTCCCGGTTCTAACTACGATGGCAAAATCACTCCCTGCTGTTTCTTACCAGCGGCACAGGAGCTGGTTTATCTTTGATACTGACAAACTTTAACCCCTTAGAGCTCTGTTTGCCAACATCACTAATGTCCCTCAAACAGGCTCAGATAGAAATATCAGAGCTGAAGTGCCAATTGCTGCTGTAGAACCACCCACAGCCTCCCCAAGAACTGGGTGCCTAAAGCTGGCTGTGAAGAGCAGGCTCTGTTAAACAGTACAGTGAAAAAAAAACCTTGGGCGCGTTCTCACGGCACAGGACAAATACCGGCCGGTTTGCCGGCCAGTATTTGTCCTGTTTTGCGGCCGTCCCCACGGCTGCGGAGGGGGCGGCTTTTCTCAGCGATGAGCGGAGAACAACCCTCCCCCTTCACATTGGCTTGCACAGATTCCGTCCGAAAACCGGACAGAAGATTGTGCAAGCACAATGTTTTGCCGCCAGACCGCGGACGGCAAAACCCCAGACGGGAAACCGGGTAGTTGGGACTGCTGCCCCGGGTTTTCCATAGAGCACCATTGTGCTCAATTTCGGCCGTTTTTTCAGGCAGTCTGAAAAACCTGCAAACCGGCTGAAAAACCGTCCGAAAACCCGTGCCGTGGGTACATGCCCTTTAAAGTGGATGTCTCACTACAGAGATTGGCTTTAAACATCTAGGGACTTGTAATTGGATATTTTCAAATATATTGCTTTATTTTTTTGGCTTTGTTGAGGAGATAAATTCTATATTCTATCTTCTCTAAATGCGCACGGGTTTCTCTAGGTTACGATCTTGCTCTCCCCTTCTCCCTCTGCTCTGTCTTATCTGATAGCAGGGATGAAGAACGGTTGGCAGCCTGAGAACAGAGTTGTTTCAAACAAGTAATTAGTCTTGTTTGTTTACTTTGAGCTCTGTAGCTCTCTGCACTTATAGATAACATCTCCTGCTCTCCTGTAAATGCTTTTGGAAGAGCTGAGAATGTCGAGCTGATATGCTAAACACTGCCATAGAAGCAGCCACAGCCTGACCAGGAAGAGACAGCATGCATAAAATGGAAACCGTGTGGTGAGACAACCCCTTTAAACACTTCTTACATAGGATGGGCAGATAATAAATGCCAGCACAAGAAAATTTTGAAAGATACGATCTACTGGATATCGCAATTGCTTTGGTAATGCATATCTATGGAGCCGGCAGGCCGCCGTATTTTCGGGGTGTGCTTCGGGCACACTGCATCACATTTACATGTGGAAGTACGCCCCGTGAATACGCTGTGGGAACAAACCCTTAGCAGCACAAGGTACACATTGTCTATCGATAATAATTTTAAGACATTTATTTAAAGTGGAACTTCAATAAACTCCTTCTTGTACTTACCCATTGGGCTGGATGTATACATGGTAATAATCTCATGCTTTGGAGCCAGCCTGCAAATTTGTGATAAAATCCAGCATCGTTACAGGTCTAGAATTTGCTGTCAACTGTAAGTAAATGTGGTTTGTTAAATGGATTTCAAAGACTGAAAAAAATACAGTATAGTTAAAAGAGGTAAATGTCCTAAAATATCTAAATATTTATGATACACCTAAAAGATTCCCACCGCTCACTGTGAGATCCCTGCTGGTCTTTGCTCAAATGGCTCCAGGAATGATGTGCGTGTATACCCACCTCACTGTGGGGCCTATAGAGTGCCTCAGAAGTCTTGCACCATATACTGCTGAAGAAAGTGATTGGCTATAAAGCAGTCAGATGAGTATAAGTAAATGTGCCTTCCCTTCCCCCTTTTTCTAAAATTCCTGGTCCCTAAAATCTAAAATGTGCGATGTACAATCACTCTGTCCGTTTTTACACGCTCTGTGAAACATTCGTTTAATTTTAACAGATGGAAAAAGCAGGGAGCTTCACTTTTTTAAGTTGAAAAAAGTATACATTACAGTATACTTTTTTTTAATATGTATGTCAATGGAAAACGTATCCTAGTGTATGTGCCCATGTTGTAAACGTATATGTTTGTATCCGTCATCAAAAATATAAACCGACCCAAATAAATTTCAAGAAAAAGCAGGTAACAGCCAATAGAAAAGCTAGTTAAGTAAAAAAATAAAATGGACGTAAAACTTGCTGCTTCATACTTGCCCATTTGCATATTACGGGGTTTAGCCATAGATAAGTAGAAGTTACACATTTTTGACGATATGGTCTCAACGCAGTGTGCACTAAATCTTAGTCTTTAAATGCAAATACATACTGGAGTAGTAGATGAACTACGAATAGACTGACAGATTAATAAGGATATTTTGAGCAGAGCTATCTTGTAAGAATGACCCAATATTCCATTATGTAATAAAATACCCTCTAATTTGCTAAAGTAAGAAGATTTTCACTATTCATCCACTGATTGCTGAGCTCATCAGCAGTATTTCAGTAGCTAGATTCCAGTCTTACCAAGACTAAATGGCCGCTGTGCTGCCATTTTATTCTCACATGAATATAGAGTGCAGAAGGATACGCTTCTGAATACAAATTTCTGCCTCGCTTTCATCTTCTTTAGGACTTTTGGACTTTTATGTGTTCTTTTCTGGAGACATTCAGTGCAGGGGAAGCAGTGAACTGTGGGCGACTGAGTAATGTTTAAGCAGATTTTCAGAGGTTTCCTTGTATTGTGTAACAGAACGTTTTTCATAAAAAAATCCTTAATATGTTTTAATGCAGTTTTCTTTAGCCTACAGGTCGTATTGATTTTTATTAAAACTGAATTAGGAGGAGATGCTGTGTACTTCAACCATGACTGATGTCATCATTATGCTATGCAACATTTATTAAATCTCCCGTGCAATCAAATAGGCTGTAAATTAAGGGTATGTTCACACGGTGTATTGCGGCGGGTATAGTATGCGCTGCAATACGGGGCGCTTTGGAGCAACACGTTGATCAGCGCGTCTTTCCAAAGCTCAGGGGGGCCAGCCCCATAGAAATTCATTGTTAGCGGCGCAAATTCGGCGGTAACAATTGACATGTCACTTTTCTCCCCCGGCGTACAATACGATGGTATGGTACGTGCGGGGTGGGGCGGGGGGGGGGGGGGGGGGGGGAGGGACGCGTAACCCATAGCTCTCATAGAGAGCTATGGGTTACCATAAGTGCGGTGCACATTTTACCACGTATAACGCGCAATACGCAGAAGAATGCGCACCAAAATGAGCCATGTGAACATACCCTAAGGTGAAGTTTCTGATATGTTTGATATACGTCAGCTATGCTAAGATACATATAGCCATTGGTACTAGGTAAAGGTTTCTCCCTTTACAAGTTTACATTAGACATGTCTCTGTACTAGATAAGGACAAAATTGGGGGGCTCTCACTATGGTAGACTACTGACAAGTAATGAAATAAGGAGGCGGAGGAACTCCTGGATGGTAAAAAAAAAAAAAATTACAACAAAGTATATTTAAGCAACTGAGGCTAGATGCACATCACATTTATGGTGAACATTTATGATATATGCTGGACAAAGAGCTCCTGAGCGTATTAGAACTCCTAACATATCATAGGGTTTAACTACCGTCAGGAGCCAAAACCTGTTCTTTTGGCCTCTGTTTAGCCGGTATATGTATGTAAATATGCAAATTACATTGTAAAGTGCTGCAGAATCTGTTGGTGCTATGTAAATAAAGATTATTATAGGTAGCAATAAAAAAGTATAGAATAGCACAGGAGTCTACACTTTTCTATACAACAGCATTACTAAATATATATATAAATAGAAAATATTATATAGATGTATTTATGTGTGTGTGTATATATTATATATATATATATATATAGATAATATATATTTATATAATATATATATAATATAATGTGTGTGTTTAAAATTTAATTTACAGTGGGACCCTATAGGTGACGGATGCTACTACTTGGCATTCGTTTAACGTATATGGCCTGGTGTGTGCTCTTTAAAGGGGTTGTCTCACTACAATGATTGGGTCATTAATAAAGATCGTTAAAAACAAGCAAGCTTTGCAATATATATGTTCATTACAATGTCTATGATTTGAGTTATCCTGTTAGTGTAGTGCTTCAGCTTCTCAACAATCCCTATAGCAGACTGACCTGTTGATCTTTATCTCGCTGGAGGACTCATCTGTTTGAAAACAGGTAGGAGCAGATAGAGCCCCTCCCGCACAGTCATGTTGTGCTTCCACCTAGGGAGGGGAAGGGCTCTACTCCCCCATGTGTAGCTGTGCTGCCTGGATTAACCTGTGTGTGGCTGCTTCATCCATCGTTCTCTTACACAGATTGAGGAGAGCAGAGGGAGGCTGACAGCAGTGAAGTGTGTTTTCTATAGTTCATTGATGTGTTGTGGAGCTCTGACTGTACTATTAGAAAGATCAGGAGGCATGTGAACAGGTTCATGCTCTGCTGTACTAGTGACACATCGTGATATTAGTAAGGGGCGCGTTCACACGGCACAGGGAAAATACGGCCGGTTTGCTGACGGTATTTGTCTGTTTTGCGCCTGTCCCCACGGCCGGGGGGGGGGGGGGGGGCAGGCTTTTCTCCGCGATGAGCGTGGAGAAGAGCCCTCACCCTCCCATGAGAAAGCACAACATTCAGTCCAGTTTTCGGACGGAAGATTGTGCTTTCTACAATGTTTTACCGCCGGGCGGCGAAAACCGTCCGCGGCAAAACGGGTGCAGAGGGGACTGCGCATGGGTTTTCCATAGAGCACAATTGTGCTCATTTTCGGCCGGATTTTTAGGAGGTCTGAAAAACCGCAAACCGGCTGAAAACCTGTGCCGTGGGGACATGCCCTAACTCACTTCACAGCTGCCCTGTGTCTGTTCTCATAGGGTTTGTTGTTGCTGGAGATGTGGAGATTTGTATGCTAAGCAGGGGCATAGGAACACTTGATCGCTCCTGCTCTATTAGCATTCAACAGCTTCCACCAGACCTCTTCCAAACTCATAGATCAGCCCTTCCTGTCTCATAGGAGCTGACAGTGCGCTGATCAGGCAGGCACACAGGGTAAACCCTGGCAAGCAAACCCCCTCCCCCTGCTGTATAGAAGTTCTGTAGGAGAGCTTTCTGTGTGCTGAGGGGAGGGGGGAGGAGAAGAGGCAGACAAGAAGCACGCCCCTGAATTCAAAAATCCTTTGCTTGAGACACATTGAAGCAGGCTGAAAGCCTGTAATGAGACAACTCCTTTAAACGGAAGCCAAAAATGTGTTGTGTACCTAGCATGAGGTGGTAGACTCTATTTGAAATCAATGTTTGATTTATTTTTTTTTTTTTTTGGGAGGGGGGTTATTTTTTGGCAATCACCCAGAATTATATAACACATCGTGTTTGGATTAGGACACATGGACTCCGCCCTTGCATATAAAGACATGGAAGTTAAATCTAACAAGGTAATTTTACAAAGCAGATGCTGCAGGTCAATCATACAGATATGTTAGAGAAAAAGAAACAACCAAGTTCCATAGAGAATAGCTTTTGGCAAGTGCACCAAGCCATGGTAGCAGCATGAAGATGAGATTTGTGGCATTGTCTTCTGAAGGTCTAGTGTGTCCAACGAACCACTGAGGGTTTTTTTTATATACCATTGGGTGTGTTAAAAACTAGTGATTAGGTTATTAATTTCTTGTGTGGAAAGCAGTTATAATTCCTTCCATTTAGGAATAAAATGTTTTGGCTCCCTTTTCTTTATGACACATTGTTTCTATTTTATTCATTGTCATCAGGTAGTAAAGCTGGGACATTACCTCATTGATTTTAGGTGTAGGTGGACATAGCCATTTCATCATCAGGCGTAGTTTTGCTACCAGCATGATAGACGTGAGCAGATCGTGTTTGCATAATCACTCAAATTGTAGTACTGAAAAATTGAAGCAATAGTGTCTACGGAGATTGTTGCATGCCAATTTGTATAAAATTTGGCACCTTACTCTAGAAGACCTGCACCACAACACAACACCACATATCGATGCCCGCCATACCACACTTTGGACACTCCATAAGCCTCTCTGGGTTTCTGACAGGAAGGAGCCATAATACATGTTATGCATTAACCTATAAACAGGTTCTCTCCAATACTCCCTGTTAATGCATTTCTTTACCTGAACCAATCTCCTTAAAATCTTGGTAGAAATGTCATGATCCGCATGGATACGTGCACATTTGTGAAAGAGTTGTATCACAAGAGGCTGTGACATCCGCTCTCATGTTATTTTATAGAGATCAGAGATTTAATATGTGATATTAGAGAATAACAAATTAAAGTTGTAGAAGATTCACTCATCAACAGTGACGGACATTGGTTCTGGCTGCTGTATTCTCAAAAATTAAAGATTTGAAACATTTGGTTTACAGCCATTACTACAGTTACTGAAATCCTGGCATGATGCAACAAACCTCTCTATCCTTTTATAAAGTCCAGCTGTGAGCTTTAAAACAGTGATAAATGAAGACACAACCTTGGTAAGTCTTCTGTTCAGTGTTCAGACGACTTCTCCAGTCATCCGATGGTATAAGCTTTCATGTGATCCATGCTTTGTTATTTAGAGCAGAGTGTTCTGTCCGCACTCTTGTCACAGAAGTGGGTAATCGCTGAAGAATGGCCCCACAATCTCCCTTTTCTATTTCACTGCATGGCTGGTATGTAGGGTCGTGAGATTCTGCTGAACAAATGTTTTGTCATTGGTGAGTGTTATGGCTGTACAGATGACAGGCAAATTCTTCTACGCCAGCTCCTGTGACTTTACTGCATGTACTATTAGTGCGCCTGAACTCGGTTGCAAAACTAAACTTCAGCCTACCTATGCCGCATGTAGTAGTCAGTTCATTGGTAAGTGCTAGCAAACTCCACCTGCCTAATGTTAACATCTGGAGGGAGATCTACACGAGAGTCTGACGCTGTGGACTCCACAAGATCTCTAAAGGTGTCCTGTGGTATCTGGCAGGGCTGTGGAGTCGGCAAGCCGAAGCCCCGACTCCTCAATTTCCCAAACCTCCGACTCCCTCATACACGGCGCATGTTTAAGTAATAACTTTATTGTAGTAAAATGGTAACATTTGACTGTTTATCACCTTATGATACAATAATCAAGTATTTAGGAATAAAACAGACACAAGCAAAAGGGTAACAATGTTTTAAATCTTTTAAACTTTTGTGGGTGGGTTGAAGAAAAAGCTGTATTTGTACCCCAAGTCCAGTCTGCACCAACATTGGGAATGTTAGAAGAGACCTGGCAGCAGATTTTGGTCAATATATGTTTGGGAATCTGATCCAGAGATTCGGCAGTATTGAAAACCAAAGGTGGATTTCCCAAATACTAACACAATAATAAAAAATTAACATTTTTGATTTTTTTAGGAGCAAAACAATAACTAAGCAATGCTAAATATTTGCAAGTCAAAATTTTGCACAAGATAGGTAAATGACTGTATATAAAAAATTTCAGTAGCCTCATGTACAAAGCTGTGTGGATGGTGAGAATGGAGCCTGAAAATCACAAGTTCAAACATTGTACCATTTTGCTTGTCAGTGTAAAATAATATTATTGGATATGACTTTAGGAACACAAAAAAATTGTAAATATGCAAAACACTGCAGGAACATTTGTGGAGTTTGTGGATTTGTTCTGAGAAATATTATTGCCTCCACCAGATCCTGCATACATGACCTCACATCTGATCTCATTATTTCCAGGCTAAAGAACGGCCTCTCTACACTAACTTGGGTTGGGGGGAAAACGATAACCACAGGGCAAATCCTTTAAAAATGTCAGGGTAAAAGGAATTGCCTCAGCCACAGTCAGTTTTGATGAAAAGGTGAATCTTCTACTTCTTTGAAAACAAGTTGAAAAATTTGCTGAAATCTGTTTGCCGTGGAGCAGAATCTTTTCCCTTGGGCAGTGTTTTACCTTCCCATGTCTTTACTTACACTCCTCATGTGATGAGGCTGAAGATTTTGGGAGCAGTAGCACTGGCCAGACCCAATTCCTCTTGCTCTTTGCACTGCATCGAACTAACTGGACAAACTTATTACGGTATATATTTTGGGCGTTGGAGTCGGTCCATTTTATGACGACTCCGACTCCTGCAAAATAGCCACCGACTCCACAGCCCTGGTATCTGGCACAAAACTCGAGAAACAGGTCCTTTACGTCCAGTCAGTGGCAAGGTTGGGCCTCTTTGATTTAGACTTTTTTTTAGCACAGCCCTCAGTCATTCGATAGGCGTAAGATTTGGGAAATTTGGAGGCCAACAACCTGAAATCTTTGTCATTTACTACATTAACAATTCCTGTACAATTTTTGCCTTGTGGCTGGGGGCATTTTCTTGTTGAACAGGTCACTACCATTCGGGAATGCCACTGCCATTAAGGTGAGCACTTGGTCTTCAAGAATGTTTAGGTACGAGATATATTTTTAGATCAAATCTGTAACAATGGCAGGACACAAACTCTTCCAGCAGAGCATTGTCCATAGCAACACACTGCTTCCTGTCGGCTTGCCTTCTTCCCATAGCTCATCTTGGTGCCGCCTCCTCCTCAAGTAATGGTGTATGAGAAAATGTGGTTCATTAGACCAGATTGTTGTCTTCTATAACCCAATTGTGATTACTTACCTGCCCCTTGTAGGGGCTTGCAGCGATGGACATAGGTCGGCATGGGCACCCTGACTGGTCTTTGAGCCCTATACATAGCAAGCTATAATGCACTATGCTCAGTGGATTAAATGTTTTGGCTGATTGGTGTATATGTTACGACACCAAACAGGTCAGGATAGGTGATCAAGATCCAATCCCAGCACAACTAGCTGTTTAAAATGGCCATAGTGCTCCAGCAAGCGCTGCAGCATCTTTGCCAGGCACTTCTCTGTATAATTTGCAGCGACTGTACTTTTAATATTGCATCACACTATTATTCAGAACCACACAAAGCGGACTACAATATATATGGAGCTGTGCCTAGTAAACTATTAAGAATCAGTTGCACGGACCACAGCCACTTGAATCAGCAGACCTGGTGGGGATGCTGGGAGTCAGGCCCCCATCATTTGTGCCATTTAATATTGATGGCCTATCTGAAAGTTAAGCCATCAGTCTTTTTAATGTCCTGGAAAAGCCCTTTAAGATCCCTTCTGGAGTGAGCCACTGACAAACAGTATCCACATATAGACTGGTATCTTATTTTTAGGGAATGTTTATTGGAGTAAAGTCTTCCACTAATGAGGTACATATACAGTAGAAACAAAAGCCAATATGAGGCCACATAAGGTTTGACTTCATTATTGAGAAAAGTTATCATATTACATAGTTTGTTAGGTCGAAAAAAGACAGGGGTCCATTAAAGGGGTTTTGCCACGATCTCATTTCATTCCTCCTGTATCCTGCTCTTCAGCTCTGTGTTCTCAGAAGGGGATGTGTGTGATTTGTTTGAATTGCATATCATGTGACCCAGCAGGATGACATCCCCAGGCCTTTCCCCTCTCTAGTCAAATAAAGGTCTGTTTAGGTACAGAGCTGTGAGTAGCTGAGAGGTAAAGTTTTTTGCCTCCAGGCACAAGGGTCCTAGGTTCAAATCCCTGCAGGAACCAAACCTTTTTTTTTTTTTTTTTTTTTGCTCTTTATCAATGCACAGACCTGATTGAGGTTTCTTTTTTTATTTATTTGCACTGTTTGACTAATTACTAAGGAGTACAGAGGACAGGAGTAAAATGATGGCACCTGGGATTTGGACACTCAGTAGCTGCCTGAGAGGTGATGTCTGAGCATGTCTGACCAGGACTGAGGAGCTCTTATCACTGGTCGTATCCCCTGGAGACGAGCTGTAAACAATGGATCACTAAAGGAGTAGTTAAAACAAAAACGGTCCAGAAATTATAATAATAATGAATGGTGAAAATGTTTATTTCATTTGCAAGTTTCCCACGTCAATTTTACTTTGTGGCAAAACCCCTTTAAGTTCAGCCTATTGCCCTACAGTATTGATTCATGCAGCAGGATATGGCTCTGAAAACACCACTATTCACAGCCTTTGTTCTAGGTCAGCGGTTCTCAACCTGTGGGTCGCAACCCCGGCGGGGGTCGAACGACCAAAACACAGGGGTCGCCTAAAGCCAGGGCCGTTCCTAAGCCCGGGCAGGGCGGCCGGCCGGAGAGCTGAGGGGGGGGCGCCGCACTGACTTAATAGCTGCAGGGAGGAGCGCTGTGGCTGCTGCTGCGCCCCTCCCTGCAGCTGCTTGCATAGTGCGGCGCCCACAGCGTTTCAATTACTGAGGGGAGGGGGAGCAGTGGGTGGTGTTACTCGCAGCATTGGTGGCTCAGTGAGCCGCTCCTGTGAGCGGCGCTGCGGCGAGGACGGACTTACGTCCCGCCGGTTCTTGTGGGCGGTGCGTGCAGGATGCTGAAAGCGCGCAGCGCCCATAATATGTACCAAGCATCAGGAACAGCCCTGCCATACTCAGTGCAGCGAGAACGCTGATCCTCTACGGCAGGGCTGTTCCTGGCTGCAAGGTAATTTAGTGTTAAACACACATATCCATTGCATCATGTAATGTCTGTATGTGGTACAAGTAATATGTTATTAACCTGTTACTTGTACCACATACAGCCATCACATGATATGCACCTTACATTTACCCCTCACCTTACAGGGAGGCTGTGAGTGGCACATGAGGGGTCACATAAGTAACCCCTCATGTGCCAATCACAGCCTCCCCCCTCCTCTCACCCCCCCACCCCACCCCGGACAAGGTTACATCTATGTAACGGCTCTGAGTGGTACCGTTATATGTATGTGACATGTAGAGGTACCACTCAGAAGCGTCACACATATGTAACCACCCATGTACCACTCAGTCCCCTGTGTAAGGTTACATCTATGTAACGGCTCCGAGTGGTACCTTTATATGTATGACATGTAGAGGTACCGCTCAGAGGCATCACACATATGTAACCCCTCATGTGCCTATCACAGCCTCCCCCCGGACAAGGTTACATCTATGTAACGGCTCTGCGTGGTACCTTTATATGTATGTGACATGTAGAGGTACAGCTCAGAGGCGTCACATATATGTAACCCATACATGCCAACTCTCCCGTTTTTGGCGGGGGGGTCCCGCTATTTTGGGGTCCCCTCCCGCCCTCCCGGGGGATTTTGGCTTTTCCTCCCGCCGCCAGCAGGCGGCGGGGGTTCTTTAAATGGCCGGGCGACAGAGTAGCGCTAGTGCGCTACTCTTGCGCGCCGGGCCGCTCCTAAAAGGCGGATGAAGCGGCCGCTGCGCCCGCTTCACCCCCGGGGGTCTCGCTGTGCAGGGAGGAGGCAGGAGGGATCGTTCCCTCCTCCTTCTCCACCTGTATGTACGGCGTCTGTGCGCGCCGTGATACAGGTCAGTGGGGCAGGGGGAAGTGACGCGCGGCTGCAGGGGAGTGAGGCGCGGCTGCTCTCACTTCCCCTGCGCCGCTGAGAAGATCGGTGGGGGAGTGGCAGCGCTGCGGAGCCTGGTAAGGTAAGTGGATTTTTTTTTTATTTTTATTAGCTTTTAGGGGGGGCCTGCCTGGCAGCAATGGGGGCATACTGGCAACAGGGGGGGGCACTACCTGGCAACAGAGGGGGCATCTACCTGGCAACAATGGGGGCATAACCTGGCAAAAATTGGGGCATTTACCTGGCAACAGGGGGGCTCTTCCTGGCAACAAGGGGGGCATCTACCTTGGCAACAGAGGGGGCACTCCCTGGAAAACAATGGGGGCTCTTCCTGGCAACAGAGGGGGCATCTACCTGGCATCAGAGGGGGACTACCTGGCAACAATGGGGGCACTACCTGGCAACAATGGGACATCAAACCTGGCAACAGGGGGACATCTACCGGGAAAACCAGAGGGACATCTACCGGGCCAACAGAGGGGACATCTAAATGGCAAAAATTTAGGGCACTAGCTGGCAACAGAGGGGGCACTAGCTGGCAACAGAGGGGCACTAGCTGGCAACAGAGGGGGCACTAGCTGCAAACAATGGGGGCACTACCTGGCAAACAAGGGGGGCACTCCCTGGCAACAATGGGGGCACTACCTGGCAAACAATGGGGGCACTACCTGGCAACAGAGGGGGCCCTAGCTGGCTAACAAAGGGGGGCACCTACTGGTTTACAGAGGGCATCTACTTGGCTTACAAGGGGGCTTTCTACCTGCCTGTAAGGGGCACTACTGCTTATGGGGGGTTACTACCTGGCTATAAGGGCATCTATCTGGCTTTCTTCCAAAGCCGTTATGCAGTTAGGTGGAGTGGGGTGTGGCTTTTTGAAGGGGGCGTGACATACCGGAAAGATGGGCGGGTGCCATGCAAATTATGGCCGCGGCGCGCATAGCGCGCCGCCGTCTAACATCTCCTGCTTTTTCATTTTCAAAAGTTGGCAACTATGATGTAACCCCTCATGTGCCTATCACAGCTTCCCCCCGGACAAGGTTACATCTATGTAACGGCTCTGCGTGGTACCTTTATATGTATGTGACATGTAGTGGTACCGCTCAGAGGCAGGGCCGGGACAAGGCATTTTGGTGCCCTAGGCGAGTACAGCCAATTGCGCCCCCCACCCCCTCGCTCTCAAAAAAATACCCCCCCACACCACAACACTAATTCCTTCACCTCTGCGCCAGGTCCTGTCACTAATTTTCTGCACATTCCACATAGCTCCCGTCCATCTCCTCAGCAGTCACTGCACAATGAAAATCAGCCCTGACAAATTTGCATTTTCAAAATCGCTCCCCTCCATATGACAGTGTAATACATTACAAATAACAGTCACTAAATAATCCACCGATACATGGAGCAAATCTACAGGACGAATGATTGTTACTAAAAACCCTCCTACAAAAACCAAGCCCCAAAAAAACTATTACTACTTAAGGCTCAAATAATTCTGCCAGACCCTGACCGAACGCGACCCCCACATGTGACTACCAGCTGTACACAGGCTCTGATTACATTTTACCAACCGCCATACAGTGACCATATAGTGGTAGAGACTAGTTGTATGTAGGCTCTGCAGAAAGTGATTACACTGCAGTTACATTTAGTGACTCACCGGAGACGTCTTTTCTGATCAGAGTCGTTCACTTTCCCTTTTTTTTCTCCTTCCGGTTCACACCTTCATGCCAATTGCTCCCCCAATACTCTCCCTGAGGATGGGGGACACAAATATCTTAGATTCCTCACATTTCCAGAAAACTCCTTAATTATAGGTATATAGTCCCCTTAGTCAGGCAGGTATTTTAGATATGCCCTCTCAGTCAGGCAGGTATATGATATTGTTCCCCCTTTGACAGGTAGGTATATAAATATAAAGGGGCACTCAGGCAGGTATATAGCTAGGGCTCAGGCAAATATATTTGCTAGGGGTTCAGGCAGGCGTATGGGGGCCACAGGCAGGCGTTATGGGGCTCAGGCAGGCGTATGGGGGCTCAGGCAGGCGTATGGGGGCTCAGGCAGGCGTATGGGGGCACCAGGCAGGCGTATAGGGGCCACAGGCAGGCTTATAGAGGCTACAGGCAGGCTTATAGGGGCCACAGGCAGGCGTATAGGGGCCACAGGCAGGCATATGGGGGCAACAGGCAGGCATATAGGGGCCACAGGCAGCCTTAAGGGGGCACAGGCAGGCGTATGGTGGCTTAGGCAGGCGTATGGGGGCCACAGGCAGGCGTTTTGGGGCCCCAGGCCGGCGTATGGGGGGCCACAGGCAGGCGTATGGGGGCCACAGGCAGGCGTATGGGGGCTCAGGCAGGCGTATGGGGGCCACAGGCAGGCGTTTGGGGCCACAGGCAGGCGTTTGGGGGCACCAGGCAGGCGTATGGGGGCACCAGGCAGGCGTATGGGGGCACCAGGCAGGCGTATGGGGGCCACAGGCAGGCGTATAGGGGCCACAGGCAGCCGTACAGGGGCTCAGGCAGGCGTACAGTGGACCACAGACAGGCGTACGGGTGCTCAGGCAGCCGTACGGGGGCTCAGGCAGGCGTACGGGGGCTCAGGCAGGCATATAGGGGCCACAGGCAGGCGTATGGGGGCACCAGGCAGGCTTTATAGGGGGCCGCAGGCAGGCATTATGGGGGCCGCAGGCAGGCATTATAGGGGCCGCAGGCAGGTATTATAGGGGGCCGCAGGCAGGCATTATAGGTGCCACAGGCAGAATATAGGGGGCCACAGGCAGGCGTATGGGGGCCACAGGCAGGCGTATGGGGGCCAAGGCAGGCATTATAGGGGGCCACAGGCAGGCATTATAGGTGGCCACAGGCAGGCATTATGGGGGCCGCAGGCAGGCAATATAGGGGGCCGCAGGCAGGCATTATAGGGGGCCGCAGGCAGGTATTATAGGGGGCCCCAGGCAGGCATTATGGGGCTGCAGGCAGGTATAGGGGGCCGCAGGCAGGCATTATAGGGGCCGCAGGCAGGGATTATAGGGCCGCAGGCAGGCATTATAGGGGCCGCAGGCAGGCATTATGGGGGCCGCTGGCAGGCATTATAGGGGGCAGCAGGGAGGCATTAATAGGGGGCAGCAGGCGGGAAAATAGGGGGCCATAGGAAGGCGTATGGGGGCCACAGGCAGAATATAGGGGGGCCCCAGGCAGCACTTAAAAAACAACAAAATTAATACTTACCCAATTCCCGGGCGCGCGCGCGCTCCTCCGGCAGCTCCTCGGCGCACGGCCTATGACGCGCTGTGCGCCCGAGGAGAGGCAGCGTCGCAGATGACAAAAACGTCATTGCCGCCTGCCGGCTGAGGCGCACGGGGCCGCGGGGGTCCCCAGCGCTTTGAGGACCCGGCGGCCCGCTGTGTCGGCCCTGCAGCTCACCGGAGGATCCAGCGATCCCGGGGGGGGCCCGAACTGTTGCGGGGCAGGGAGCGCTTGCTCTTGCTCCGCAGAAGCGGTACAGAGACCGCCGGGCTTCAGGCCCCCCGGCAGCGGCCTGGAGCCCGGCGGGGGGTCGGGGCCCTGACGGGCCCTTAGGGATTTTGGCTGAGGTAGGCGCCCTAGGCGGTCGCCTACCTTGGCCTACCGTCGTCCCGGCCCTGCTCAGAGGCGTCACATATATGTAACCCCTGTACCACTCACAGTCCCTGTATAAGGTTACATCTATGTAACGGCTCTGAGTGGTACCTTCATATGTCTGTGATATGTAGAGGTACCGCTCAAAGGCGTCACATATATGTAACCCCCCATATACCACTCACAGGCCCCCCTGTATAAGGTTACATCTATGTAACGGCTCAGAGTGGTAACCCTTTATAGTATGTGACATGTAGAGGTACAGCTCAGAGGCGTCCCCACATATGTAACCCCCCCATGTAGCAACATTACAGTTTTGAAGTAGCCATCAAAATTATTTTTTGGTTTGGGGTCACCGCAACATGAGGAACTGTATTGCGGGGTCACGGCATTAGAAAGGTTGAGAACCACTGTTCTAGGTTCTGCTATATTTAACAGCAAAAAATAACTTTTCTTGCTATAATATTCTTTAGAAACTTTAAAAGGACCCCATTGACATCAAAGGCACTACCACATGCGAGGTGGTTTGGATCTTGGAGCTATAGCAATCCTAGGTTAAAAATTCACAACATTGAATGTAGAATAGTTTTTGTGTTATGCTTTCTTTATCTTTGATATAATAAGCACATGTAAATATTTCCTGTGTGCATTTACATTGTTTATGTATTAGTGTTTTTCATTATAATAGATTTGTATTAAAATTTTTCAATAAGCATATAAAAAACACATAACCAAAAAAAGGGCAAAGGGGCACTACAGGTTAGTAAAAGGGGGCAAATCAGTGGCGCAGAAATCATTATGTGGGGCCCCTCGGAACTAAGACCAAAGACATATATGTTTAAAAAAATCAAGAGTCGGGAAAATAACACCCAAAACGGGGCGGGGGGGCCTGACACCCCCCCCGGAAAATGGGCCCGAGTTTTGGGATGTTGAAATCAAAGGGGTTTCTCAAAAACCTCCAAGGATCAAAACAAAAAAAAAGGAAAAAGGGGAAGGGGGAGGGAAAGGGGAGCCCAAACACCCCCAGCGCGGGGGAGCAAAAATTCACTTCATTAAAGGCTTTTTAAATGGAAGATTTTTGCCCTTAAAAAAAAGGAATACCCCAAACCGCCATGGGCCAAAGCCCCCCACAGCCACCCCTCCCCACGTGGGGGGGGAGGGGGTAGGGAAAAAGGGGGGTGCCCCACCCCTCCCCCAAAAAAACACCGGAAATTCCCGGGGAAAGGATTGATAAAGGGTCCAGGGCCCCCCAAGTGTGCAGGATTTTTAAAGTGACTCCTCGGGCTAGGGGGCGATCAACTCCTCCATACATTGGTAGAAGACACCCCCTTTCCACCCAGTCAGAAAGGGACGGGGGATGGGTTTTGACCCCGGGCGGCGAGGGATAAACCGTTTTTTGCCCCCTTTGGTGGGAAAATGTCAAATAAAGGATTTCTTGTAAGAGGACTGCAAGAAGGGGAACATTTTTTAAAAGACCCCCTTTGGGCATTCAAATATAGGCCCACAAACAGCGGGAAAAGGGCCCCTTGAAAAAATTTTTTTCCCAGAAGGGCTGAAAGACTGGCAGGCCCCCCCCAGTTTAGGGGAATAGACCCTGCCTCAAAATTTTCACCTCCCGGGTGCCCGGGAAACCTTGGGTCCCAAATTTGTGGAGCAGGTCCCCCCACCCTATACCCCCCTAAAAAAAAATTTTTAAAGCTTGTTTCCCTGCGCCTTCAGGCAAACCACTGCTTTATTTGTGGGGAAAAAAGGCACTTTCCCCTTTGGGATAAACCCGAAAAGGTCCTCGGGAAGCTCTTTTTCCCGGGCCTTTTCAGTAATGAGGGGGGCCCTGACGGGGTGGGGAGTTTAAAACCATTGGTAGGAAAGAGAGATCGGGTTTGCCTGGGGAGCGATAGGAAAAACACATTTTTCCCTCAAAGGAAGAGTGCTCAAAAAGAGCCCTTCCTTGTAAACTGTGGATTTTAAAAAAATCCCCAAATCTGAAAGGAAATTCCCCAAAACCTGTCCCTTTATCAGAGGGAGGGCAATTTTGGGGTCAGAGGGCCCAAAGGGGGTAAAAAAGGCCCCCTTTTATGAATTTTTCTACGAGGGGGGGCAAATATTTAAACCCCCCCAGGAAGGGACCCCTGAGGCCCCGGGGGGGAAACAAGTGTTTATCCAAAAGGGGAATAGGGGGCCGGTTAAGTCAATAAGGGGGGGGGGCCCGTAATTTCATTTTTTAAAAGAGGGGGCGGTGGGTTGGGGCTAAAAGGGACAAAAGTCTGGGGTCAGGGGCCCGAGGGGCCTGGGCCCAGGGGGAAGGGAGATTTTTCCCCCAGGGGGAGACTGTTTGCCAATGCCCCCCCCATATACCCGGGGGGCCATGGCCCCAATTCCAAAAACCTAGCATGGGCACCCAGCCAGGAAAATAGCCCTTTGAAAAATGGGAAAACCCCCAAAACCCCCCTCCTTTTGGGGTCTAGACAGCATTTCCCGTTTGACCCCGGGCGGGGGGAGTCCCATAGAAACTGGTTTTAAACAACGTTGGATTTAACCCGGGAAAGTGAGGGAAAGGGAAATCGGGACCGCTGAAACGGGTATGGGATTTGGGGAGTATGGACATTTTAAAAATATTCCTCGCAAACCATAAATTTCCCCCCCCGTCCCCCAACCCCCAAAACCCCGAAAAATTTTTTTTAACCAGAAGGGGGTTTAAAGGTTGCAATCTTTCCCGGGTTGACAGGCCCCTTGGGAAATTTTAAACCCCCAAAAATATGAAATCCCCCTCCGGGCCAAGAAAAGGAAAAATTTTAATCAATGGCCAGAGCAGGGACGGGCCCCAAGGGAGACATTCAAGGCTTCAGTTTTAGAAAAATTGTTTTGTAGTTAACCACGGGCTAATTTGCCCAAACTGGGACATCAAAGGAGGGGAGAGATATAAGGGGCCTTAAGGTAGAGTAAATTTTTCATCCGAAAAAGTAAAAGAAAATTTAAGTCCTGCCCCCCCAATCGGAATGCCCTGATTGGGGGGGTTGGGAAGACAGGGGAAAAGTAATTTTTTTCCAGGGATTAAGTTTCCCAATGGGGGCGACGGGGGCACCCCTGCCTAGTACCATTGGTATGTCCACGGGGGACAAAGGCAAAATTGGGACTTTAATTCTCGCAGGGGGGGGGGTTTTTTAAATAAAGCGCTAGGATTTTGCCAGTGAAGAGGGGGCCAAGGCCCACAGGGCTGGAGGGTATCAGTCAGAGACCCCCCAAGAGACCTGTAAAAAGGGTTTTCTCGGGCACAAGAGACAGGTTTCATAAAGGGGTTTTCCCCGTGCAACTGAGCATAATTTTTTGACACCCCAAGGGTCTTCAACGTATTTTTCCCTAGCCTCTCACCCGGGGGAAACCCCCCGGGCCCGGGATGGATCAATGTGGGAAAGAGAGGATGAGGGTTTTTTTTCCCAACAATTTGGCGAATTTTTGAGACCCCCTTGAAAAGGGGAAATTGGTCTATAACTGCCACAAAACCTGGGGGTCCTTCCCCGGTTTTGGGGCAAAACCGTGTTTAGGGGCCCGGGCGGAGGTTCCCTGGGGAAGGGAGAAGAGGCTGAACAAGTTGAAAGCTTTTTCCAAGGGGAACGGGGGCGAGAGAGGGGGACATGATCTGGAAAAATTTCCCGGTAAAACCCCCCCCCGGACTTTTCCCACTAGGGGGCCCCCCCAAGGGCCATCCCCAATTTCCCCTCCCCGAGAAGGGATCCCCCAAAACTGCTGGATGACCCCCGCCCCGGGGGGGTCGGAAAAGGGGGGGGGGGTTCCCGCCCGGGGAAAGGGAGGGCCCGAGATTAAACCACCTGGGGAGATTTTACAACTTAAAATTAAAAAATGATTGAAACTCACGCCCCAAAACCCCGGGGGGGGGTTGAACCAGGTTGCCCCCTTTTGTTTTTGATGCCAAAACCAAAGGGGTTTTGGGGTCTGTCCTTTTTCCCCTATCCCCCGCCAAGAGCCGACCCCCTTTTGTTCCCGTTTTTCATAAAACCTCCCTTCGCCCTTTTGCAAGAGTCTCCCCGGGTGGCCCCAAAAAGTAACGCCCCTTTCCATTTCTGGCCAAGGAAGGCCCTTTCAACACTGTTTTGGAGAGTGCCTGTTTGGGGTTAGGGCTCAAGCGAGGAAAACCTTTTTGTAGTCCCCTTTGAAAATTGCTTTTCGCCCGGGAGTTTTTTTTTTAGGGGGCTACCGTCCCTTTGATAAAAATCCCAGGGAGGACCCCAATTCAGAGCCTCCCTTTGGGAGAAGAGGGGAATGGGATCAGCAACAGATCCGTCCTAAAAATGATCAGCATCTGCCTGAGCCCCCGCCAAACATGCCAATCCAACAACGGGGACTCGTTCGGGTCCCCCGGGTTGGGAAAGCCCGTGGGGAAAAGGGGGACAACACGGAGACAAAAAGGGTCCAGGGGTCCAAACCAAAAAGCACACTCCCTAGGGAGGGGGGACTGCAACCACGGGGGGTTCGTATGTTGAAAGCAAAATTTGTAGTAAAACCCTTAATATGTGTTGGGGGTTTTGTAAAAAAAAATTTGAAAGTCCCCTATCGGAGGGATGTTGAACCCCCTTTCCGTCAACAAAACGGGAATTTGGGAAAAAGGGGGCCCTTTTAACACTTTTAAAAAAATAGTGAATAGGGGCTAAAAGGGGAACCGCCCCCGGACGAGTTATCCAGGGTGGGTAAAGGGGAAAGGGAAAAAGCCCCCAAAAAAACAAACCGTCCCCCTGGCCCGAGTTTGAAAACTCTCTAGAACCTTCACCAAAAATCTACCTGTCCAAAATTTTGGGAAAATAGACTTTAAACAAACGTAAAGTCATGACCGTTGATGTTGAGGACTAAGAGGGGTTCGGGCCCTCTGAGTCACCCAAACGCATTCTAAACCCGATGACTAGGGACTTGTGAATAGCAATGGCCCACCCCCTCGGGTTTTGGGTGGGGGCATTTTAAAAAAGGGCCACGGGAGGGAAATATCTATCTTTGGATTTTTGGGAAACAGGGGGTTCCAATTTTAAAATTTGCGTCTCTTGGGGGCCCAACTTTTGGGGGTTTTTTGGGTCGATAAAATTGGGTAAAGCCCCTGAGAGCGTTTCCTGGGAGTGTTGGGGGCCCCGGGCTTTGGGAAGGATACAACTTAAGGTCTCCCATTGTGCCAGGAAAAAATCCCTGTGTGGGGCCCCCCAAGGGGGCGTCCGGCGGGGGGGGAAAAAAGGGAGAAGGAAAAAGAAAAAAACAGCAGGAGGGGGGTATAAAAAGGGGACAAAACAAAAAAAACAAAAAACATGTAAAAACAAAAAAACCCCTGCACAAAAAACTCCCAAAAAATTCTTGAAAACCGGGAAAACCAAAATTGGCCCCCCATGTGGCCAGAAGGTGTTTCCAAAACCCCTTTTTTGAGGAACGTGCATGACGGCCTGCCATAGAAGTCGCTCCTATATCTTAATGAACAAAAAATAAAAGGAGGGGAATCCCAAAAAAAAAGTAAATGGGGAAAGGGGAATGACACCAAATTAAACATCGGGCGTCCGGGCAGGCAATGGGGCCCGCGCAAAACCCCAAGTAAAAACCAGTGTAAGAATAAAAACCGCCCCTAACCCTTCCTTTTGTTTGTGCACCGAAGAGGGGAAATGGAAGGGGGGGGGGACAAGAAGAGGGGGCCAAACCCTTGATGAAATGATGAGCTAAACCTGTAAAGGCAAGGGGCATTTTAAGGGGGGACCAAACAGTCCCGGGGCTCTTAATTGGGCAGTAGCCGGAATGGGAGAGGGGGGCCCTTTCCAGAGGGCCCCAAGTATGTCTTGAGCGTGCGGGGAAACCCTTTTGGGGGGTTCCCCCGGGCGGCCCAAAAACCCCTTTAAAACCGGGGTGGGATAAAGGGGGGGCACCAAAGGGGGCAACACCCCCCCCTGTTTACAAAGGGAAAAAGGGGCCCCTCCAACCCGGGGGACATTTGGGGAGTTGCAAGTCCCCATGAAATTGGTAAGTCCCAGGGGAGCTAGAGTATAAGGGGTTTTATTTACCGTGCCGGGGAATTTTGAGCGAAAGGGGTATCCCATCTGTAGGGAAAAGTTCCTCTCCCTTTAGGGTGTTTAAAAATGGGGGGGCAGGGATAGCTCGCTGTGCCAAGGTTTGCAGACAGGGCCGGAAAAAATTTGCCGTGGGGGACCTGGTAAGACAAGGGTGACGGGATGGGCCCTTTCCCGAAAAACTCCCCCTTAAGGGCATAAAAGTGGGCTCGACAGACTACATCCACGGCCGTTTGGGGGTTTTTTACTGGGGGGAAAGTAGGCTCAAAGCACCCCAAACCAAACCCCTATGGGAAGTATTTGGGTCGCATCCAAAATGGTTTTTTAAATATTTGTGATATAATGGAATTTGAGGTTCGGGGGCGGGGGAAAATTCTGGGGGGCCCCGGGGTTCCCCCAGGGGTTTTTTCTCCTCCCTCTGTTTTTCCCATCGTCTAATGCTGTTAAAAACAACATTTTAGATGAATGCTTTTTGTTTCCAAAAATCTGTATTCTGATAGGAAGTAAAAGGAGGAGTCCGGGTTTTGGGGTTTAGTGTGCCACCCCGGGGGTCACTGTGAAAATCCCTGCGGAAAATTTAGCGAACTCCTTCCTATGTTCAGCCAAGAGTCCTCTCTACCCTGAAGAAAAAAAGTCCCGTCTTGTGGGGAGGGTCTTTTTGTAAGACGTTGGGGATCCCCAGAGTTATCCCGGGTGGCTTGCCGCAGCAGGAGGAAACAGGTCTGGTTTTGGCATGGGGCATAGGGAGGCCCCGGGGATGAAGCAAAAGGCCCTGCCCTTTGGGACCCAGAGCAGGGGAAAAAGCTTCCGACTAATTTTTGCAAACTGTCGCATGGCCCCGGGGGGGGGAGGCCAAACCCGGGGCGCAGCATGTGGAGGGAAGGGCGGAAGTGGGGGGGGGGGGGGCCCCCGGAGGGGGGAAAAAAGGGCCGGGCCCCACACTGTTCCCCGAGTGGGGCCCCCACAGGAATTTCCCCCCCCCAGGGGACCCCGTGGACCATGGGTTTGGGGAGGAAAAACCAAACCCCTATCAAGGGGTTTAATTGGGGCCACCCCGGGGGGCGGGGGTGGGGGGTTGTCCAGCTCAAGGGCCCCCCTGTCCTGTCAGGGGGGAGTTTTTTCCCCCCGGGACCCCGTTCTTGGGAAAACCAGCTTGCCCATGAATGGAAGTCCGGGCTGGGAGTCCTCCTGTGGGGGGCCCCCCCTTTTAAACCCGTGGGGGCCCCGTTTTAGGGGAAGGGCCCTTTAAAAACAGGGGGGTTTAATTTCTTGGCCTGTTGCCCAGGAGACTCCCCCCTCCCCAAACTGACAGACAGGGGAGTTGGGGGCAGGCTTTACGATGCGACGGCATTTGATTTGGGTCCCCCAAGGGCCCCCCGCAATTGAGGGGGTCCGCAGGGGCCAAGGGCCCGTCCGTCCGCTTCCCACACCAGGCCCCGTTCGCACTGCGGGGGGTGGGCTCACCCGGGGCAGGCGAAACCGAGGGCCCGGGGGGCGCAGCCCGGCCCAACAAACCGGGGGCGGGGCATCGGGCGATCCCCTCCTCAAAGGGCCTTTCCCGTAGAGGGGGGCCGCAGCCGGAAGAGGCGGGTTAAATTTTGCTTGTCCCGCGGGGGCCGGGGTGGCAAAAGGGGGAAAGGGCCGCCTCGGCACCAGGGGGGCCGCGGCCCGCGGGAAAAAATCCCGGGTTTCCCCAAGGGGGGGGGGGCAGGAGCTTTCCCCAAAAATCCTCGGCGGAGGTCAGGGAGGCGCCCCCCTCTTTTCCCGCGGGGTGAGCGGGGGCCGGGGGGTCTGTGGGTTTTTTTGGGGCGGCACGGGGCTTTTCCCCAGCTGTGGGCCCGGTCGGCCATCTTGGGCCCCCCCCCCCGTCGGGGCCCCCAGGGGGTTTTGGGGGCGTACGGCCGAAATTTTTGGGGATGTCCCCTTGGGCAGGGGCGGGGGGCGGCCCAAGGGGCCAGGGTTGCCCTTCTTATTAATTTGGGCCCCTTGGGTTTAAAAGGGGAAACGGTGGATTTCAGATGGGGGTAGCAGGGGCTTGGGAAGAAGGTCTTCCCGGCCCCTTTGGGAAACCACGCCCCCTGTATTAGTGTTTTTAACACTTGGCAATGTACTAACAAATTAAATACGTGTCATTTTCCCCAAACTGGGGGCCCTTACATTTTACATAGCTCCTTTGTTTAGAAAGCAAGGCTATAAATTTTCTGTGGAAAAATTGGGTTAACCCAAAAATGTGCATTTGTATTCGTTTTCCAATCTTTTTTTTGAGGGGTTTTTTATGGGAAAAACCCTTTTTATCTTTTTAGTCCTTTGGGTGCATCCGGCTTAGGGCATTTCTGCTGCCTTCTTCTACTTTGGGATGTGACCCCGGGGAAAAGCTCACTTTTTATTGTATAAAGTCTATTTGTTGCTTTCCCAAATTTTATAGTTAGCCCGTGCGTTTCCCTTTGCCACTTTTTTTCTTAATTTCTCATCACTTTTAAAAAATGATAAACTTTCCTGAAAAAGCCGAATGTAAAAATCCTTTATTTTTTTATTTTGTAAAAAAAAATTAAAAAAAATTTTGGCTTTTCATCATTTACAGTGATGTAAATGATGAACCCAAAAAGGAAAAAAAAGAACTGCTTAAAAATAAATGGAAGGGACAGTAAGGGGAAAAGGGGGATTTTTTTTTTTTTTTTTTTCCCTTTATATAAGGAATCAAAATATCCAAAGGTTTTTCATTCCCCCTTGGGTGATTTAATTTTTGGTAAGGAATGGAAAGGGGTTTAAAAAAAAATTAAGGGAAAAATAAGCCCAAAATGGGAATCCACAAAAATACTGAAAATTTTTGCATGAGGGGCCTTTGGCGCTGTTATCACCTGTTGGACGATGTTGATAGTGGAGAGGGTGTGGTAATATCACATTAAGCTTAGCGAGTACAAAAACATAAATGGTAAACATATGCACAATTATGGCAGTTCTCTGTCGTAAGCTCTTAAAAAGGGGATCATAAAAAAGGGATACTTTGCAATTTAAATTTTTTTTGTCCCCCATCAGCAAATATTCCTGTTCTCTTCGTTGGGGGGCCCGGGCCACCTTTTATAAAGCCCTACAAAAGTCCAAAAAAAAAGGGCCCCTAGCCCCAGGGTGAAATGTTTTGCAGTTCAGCACTCTGCCGCCTATTACTTTTTTAGCCCAAAAGGGAACCCTTTTCACATGTGTCTCTAACCCGTCACAGATTTAATGGGATGGGGTTGTTTTACAAAACTGTTTTTTTGGGTTGGTTTTTGAATTTTGTGTTGGATTGAAAACAGCATTTTTAAAAACTAGTGGGGAAACAATACTAAACGTGGGTGTTTTGTTTTGGTTTCGCAGGGTCGCTTCCAAAGTTTTTAATTGGGCTCCTGCTGCATCTTTCAGACCAAGAATTAACACCCCAATTTCTTGGAACAGATCCGAAAGACCCCAATGAAACCCGCTTTAGTGATCACCCATGAAAGGTTGTGAACGTCAATGGCGTTTATATTAAAAGCAATTTGTTAGATGCAAGGGTTTTGGGGCCGTTAGACGGATCCAAAACGCAATTTTTTTTAAAAAGGGATTTGTTCACAGGGGGCCCAACACACCGTTGAAATACTCCCATAAATCCCTATTCTGTTGTTTTCCTTCTTCTCCTTGCTGTTCTGTCAAAGGAAAATTTGGCCCCAACCCCTTTTCCATACCCGTTTAAGCAATTCAACCCGCAAGGGGTCTCCAAAGCCAGTTTTTTTTTTTGCCCAAAAGGGGATGTTTTAACAAAAAAATTATTTCAGGGCATATTTTTCCGGGCGTAATTTTCACTGCAATGTGCCCCCAAATTTCGTCCCGGGAAATTCGGTGATCCTAGCCTCATAAAGCTTTGTCCTTGGTTTTTTCCCCCACAACGACTTTAAAAACACACAAATTTTATTAAAATTTTTAAAATAATATATTTGGGGTGGGTTCAAATATATCGGATCTATAGCTAACCTAATGCGTTTTGGGCCCAGCAAAATGCACTTTCCCCCCACAAGCTCAGGAGGGAAAGATCCAAAAATGGCGATTAATGCAATATAATACCTTTGTTGAATTTGGGTCAAACACTGGATTGGGGACATAATTAAAATGCTTATCTTAGTATTCGTCCATTGTACATTCTTATTTTTTTTTGGGTTTTCCAATTTCAACCCTGTAAGGTAAAAGCAAAAACACAAACAATTTTCTAATGGGGATGAAAACAGCATTTTTGGGCATCTCGCGCAGTTCTGCAATGGCCCCTTTGTTGTCCCTTTTACAAGTAAAATTTTTGCTAAGGCATGTTCCACACGGGAAAACTTATCAAAAAAAATCGCCAGATCCTCATTTAAAACGGGGGTCAAAATACTCGCGATTTTTTCAGGTTTTTTTAATGTGGAAATTTTGGTTGTTTTTGGTCCACCCAAATTTTTAGTCAAAAACGGTTTCCCATTCATTTTCAAAAGGGTTTTGGACTGTTATTTGACATAGAAATGTTTCAGATGCATTTTTTTTACCTAAAATACAGCCAAAGAATGAACATGCTCCAAATTTTTTGTAAAAACGGAGGTTTTGAAATCAGACCTCAAGAAAATCCGAGTCGTGTGGTCTACAACTCAGATTTTCAATTGAGGTCTATGTGGATGGTTATACATTCTGTTTCTGACGGTTTTGAAAATCCAATCCATGTCAAAAAGGGACTGGAAGTGCTTACCGTGTAGACGACTCTAAAAGTGTAATGAGACAATAATAAGCAAAACCCTCAGTCTCTGTTATCTATTTTGCCCCTTATATTTTGTAACTACAGGCAGTCCCCGACTTACATCTGTCCCTTAGTTACAAACGGAGACTAATGAAGCATGCTGGTGGCATACTCGGAACCCTGGGGTGGCCCCTTTAAGATGGTTGTTGTCACGGGTAACGGTGTATGGCACGAGGGTAATATGGTGGCTAACTTCCCCAGGGACCTGAGTACCCAAAAATTCTTCGTTGTCCCTAGTCAAGACACAATCACTAGACGACCAATGCCAGGGTTCGGAAACAACGGTAGTTGCATTTATTTGCAGCAATAACCTTGTCTCTGGATGCAACCAGGAATACAATAACTGTGATGCAGTAACAATGACTTGACTTGAGTATGATGTAATAGCGGCAGCTTTGATAATGATACAACAGTCTCTGAGTATGTGTCAGACTCTGGTACTTGAGATGCTGGAGTAGTATTACTTCAGAAAGATAACTGATTACAGACCTTATTCCTGAAGAGTGGATTCTTACACCAAGGGCACAGGCTTTGAGAAAAAGACCTGGTTTGAAGGACCTCTGATTCTTGAATACTCGGATTTGAGACAGACTGAAGCTACTTCCGCACGCGTTGACGCATGAGAAGTGCGTGGATCTCTGACTTGAAAGCCAGGAGAAGACTATGACCGCTGGTGGGAGACCCTCTATTCCCCGACGGTTAGACAGAAGGTTTTCTGACTGGACTTGCACCCTCCTGAGTAGCACTGGAGATCCTGTGTGAGTCCCTTAGGTGGTAGGAGAATTAAGGACAGGTTTGAGGTAGGCTAGGGGCCTAGCAGAATGGCTGAGGTGAGCCAGGGAGCAACACACACCTTGACTTGCCGGAGACCTCGCACACCTCCCGATGGAGGAGCAGAGACTAACTAACCAACTGCCTAACTGCCTCTGGCCGTTGGTGTTGGCATGGTAGCAGAGGGGTCACATGTCAGAGAGCTATTGCATCATTTTGAACGACAGGTTATGCAGCCCAACAGCAGATATACATGTTATACATAGGCAAATGTTATAACAAGGAACCAAACAGCAGAGGGCGACCTAGAGAATACTTTAGACTGCAATATTATGATTTCTTTTCTGCACTGAAACATTGTGACAGAATACAGCAAAATATGGAACAAAGAAATCTTCAGTGCTGGGTCACTACAATGGCACTTGTAGTTCCATGTTCCACAGCAGATAGTAGCTATGGAACAACAAGTTGCAGCATGCCACAGCAGCACATAAGGTAAAAATGGGGTGAAATCTTCTTAACCGGGGCACAGGCAGCAAAACAAATGTAAAAATTCTTCCCTGCAGTTTCCAAAACTAAGAAAAAACCTTTTGTGCTGGAGTTACATTTAATAAATATTCCTGTGACAACTTACATACAAATTCAAAATACAGTCAATATCCCGTTTGTAACCTGTGACTGCCTGTATATTTATGGAGCGGTACATTGGAATACTTGTGTGGTTATTTTTTCTTCTATATTTTTTGCATTAAGTGGTTTTATTATAAAAGCAACAAATCAACACCCTTGAGAAATAAAAAGGGTACAGTTCAAACCACAAATCATTGGTGAAAGAGGATGGGTTACAAATAATGGCCAAAGATTTGATGCATGCCACCAGTGTTCTCCTGGCAGCAGGGGAGTTGCAGAACTATGGTGTAAAAGTATAGACTTTGCTTTATTAGCGTGCGTTTATCCTTTTTGTGCACCTTCATGCTGAGATTGCTTGTTCTGTAGTATCTCTTGGGTCAGACAGGATGTGCTGTACTGTGATGATGTGCCCATGTAATGCAAATATGAACTAAAATAGCAGTACAGTCATAAATATACATGCAGTGATTTGTTCACAGAAAAACCAAGCTGATTTTGCATATGCGATGATTTGCATTATGAATGTCTTACGTTACTGTTTCTAGCACGTTTAAAGAGTACTTGTCAGCTCTCCTGACATGCATGTTTTGTGAAAAAATTGTACTCTGTGAAATAATATTTTCTCTTAGGACTCTCCATTGTACTATTCCTCTGTTATAAATGCATGAATAAACTGGGTGCTAACATTACCCCTATCAAAAGGGTGTGAATTTGACACTATCACCACTGATTGGACTATGTTCCACTGTGTACGGGCATACCGCCAACTGGCATCAACCAAGTAGCCATTTTATTAATAAATTCCTGGAGGAATAATAGAGGAATAGCATAATTAAGCTAGTTTAAAAAGATGCAGAATTGTTATATTAAGAGGAATACAAATATTTACTGAAACAGCCGTGTCGGGAGGGATGACAGCTACTCTTTAGAGATAGACCAACCATACGGTTTGTAGTAAACTTCTTTCAACACGTTACTGGGCATAAGAGACTTGTCAACCAAGCCATCATGCTGTTCAGTTATGCCATACTCAAATATCATGCCTGTAATGGGAAATGCAGTGTTGTTCATACCTCTGTATTAAAGGATGTGATGTTAAGGCTGGGTTCACACTTCATTTTTTGCAAAATTCCAGTTATCCATTGGGATATCTTAAAAAAAAAAAAAAAATGTGGCCCATCGACATTAAGGGCGATATCTATGAATTCGCATGCTGTATTTTTTTTGCCATAGGTTGTGCCAAAATACTGCTGGCACACTGTTCTACACGTGGCACAACACATTTTAATGTGCCTAGAATGCGCCAAAGTTTGATGCAAAACTGGAATATAAAATTTGTCGCATTACACTCTATGCAGCACAATGTTTGGCACATAACACTTTCTTTCATACTGTAGTATTATACACTCCTCTATCTATTTAGAACTGGTCTGTCGATGACAAGTTAAAAAGATGGTGCATGATATCTATGATAATTCATAGATTTCCGCCTAATAGTACAAACATAGTGCTATTTGTACTAATTCTGCTCTATTTGCTTTTGATGCGAGACACAAAACCATGGTTTACCACACTTTTTGCTGGAAAATGGAGCAAACGTAGTCCAAATAGGAATAGGTTTGTTCTATCAATACCTATAGTCTACTATGTCGTGGTATCATTTGGGGAACCTTTATTCATGATACCCAGACAGCTACCTGCAACGTAGGGGAAAACGAAGTGTGAACCCAGTCTAAGTTGGTTTATTTCTACACCTCTATATTCCCTAATCGTATTCTCCACGATTTGCTGATAGATATACCTTACTCTGGCCATAGACATAGGTCGAGATGTATGAAAGTTGCCGTGCTAGTTTTCTGGCACAGGTTATGACAGAAGTAATGTCTTGCACCATGTAAGATATATTTATAAAAGATTTACGCCTAAAATAATAATTCTGTATGACAAGGCCGACTGCGCCATTTGACAGTGGGTGTGTCTATGCCAAGTCATATGATGACACATTTATCTATCTCACATGCTTAGTGGTGTCACAGCTTATGTGTCGTCAACCATGTCTTTTGGAGATTAGCATGGCTAATACAAAATTTGTCAACATGTAGGACACTTCTTTGGTGCATGGGCAGTAGGACACTTCTTTGGTGCATGAGCAGTTTGTCTTACAATGTGACAAATTTATCAGATTCTGTGAAACACAAACATAAGCATGTACTCTACACTGTCACAGCACTGCATACAGCAATTTAGACAACCACGTTTTTCATACATCTGGGCCAGTATCTTCTCACGTTCCCAGTAAAGTACTGGATAGCTGGTTTAGGAACTGTTTAATGCAATAAAGTACAGCTGTAGTTTATTAAATGTTATTGAAGTGGATTTTCTTACTAGCGGCATACCACGTTGAAATGCTATGTTGTGCATGCGTGTTTACACTTGTATTACTCACTTTCCATATATTCATTCACTTATTGTTGTCCTAATCTCATATTTTGTGTCATTTTGCCTGACACTTTTTTTAAAATTTCTTCCTTAGTGTGCAAGGTGGAAGGGAACGTAACCCACATGTCAGTGGTCTAGGATGGCCAGTGAAGGTTCCAACATCCCTAGTCCTGTGGTGCGCCAGATTGACAAGCAGTTTTTAATCTGCAGTATATGCCTCGACCGATACAAAAACCCTAAAGTACTTCCTTGTCTGCACACATTTTGTGAGAGGTAAATTTCCTACTGTCTATTCTGTGAACTTTACAATTGTTCCTTTAGGCTATGTTTCATGTTAGTATCATCTTGATACAAATATATAAAAATTGTATTACAAAATGTGGTACATTTACTATTCCTGTCTAATAAACTGTGTAAACTTACGTAAACTAAAGATGTATTTAATTTATCGCAATATCTCATACTGTTTGATACATTTGGGGCTTCTTTAGACTTAAAAAACACTAGAATTTTTTGGACCATATTCACAGCTCAATGGCTGGACTAGACTGAACCCAGTAGCAGGCATCTCTGGCCTATATGCTACTTGGGAAAATTAACAGGTGCAGCTAATTGCTGAGCAGCAGCTGACATACCCAACTGCTAGGGGAACAATTAGATGATAAAATACTGCACATTAGTTTAATACCTGTTCACCAAATATCAAGAATAATCCGGCCTTTCATAAAACATATGACTTTATTCTATAAATCTTTAAAAGCATACATTCATCCGCTCTCTTCGGCGTTTATGCAGTGACGTAAACATTGATTAGGGATACTTAAGTTTAGTTGCGGCAGGACGCTGTTCAGCTACAGAATCCATAGACCATCGCGGTCTTAATCCCAACAGGGTTTCCCAGGAGGTACGCCAGGAGCCCGGGCTAAGCGCACGTCAGACAGCGACGTTTCGAGGCAATGTTGCCTCTTTCTCAAGCATGCGCAAATCAATAGAGGCATTCCTTATAAAGGAATGCCAGCTCAACAACAACAATATTGTCCCAAAGATCCATAAGTCTTTACAGTCCCCCCCCCCGGACGGCCAATTGTGTCTGGAATCGGGTCCATGTTGGAGCCTCTGGCTGTGTACCTAGATTCCTATTTACAAAAAATAGTTAAGAAAGATCTTAATAATTTACAGGACACAGGTCAATTTTTGAGAACTCTAGAGGATGTTGATTGTACCGAGGTTACCTATCTATGCACTCTAGACATCAAGTCCCTGTTCACAAATATTCCATACACAGAAGGTGTCCAGGCAGTGAGAGAGGCTCTTTGCCTTGACCCCAATTTATCTAATAGAGAGCTCGCATTTTTGATGCAACTGCTGGATTTGATCCTCAACCAAAACTTTTTTAGGTTTGGGAAGACGTTTTTTAGGCAATTGCAAGGGACATCTATGGGGTCCCCAGCGGCCCCCAGCTATGCTAATATTTACATGTAACATTTTGAAAGAGAATTTGTCAAAAAGAATGCCCTGTACCATCGGGTCAAATGCTGGCTTAGATACGTCGACGACGTGTTCCTCCTCTGGACTGGGTCTGACAGAGAGTTGGACCACTTCGTCGACGAGATCAATAGTGTTCACCCACTGATTAAATTTACCATTACAAAGGATAGTGACGCCATTGGATGTATGGGTACAAAAAGAAATCAATACATTAACCACCACCCTGTTTACTAAGACAACAGATTGTAACAATGTATTACAAAGAAATAGCCAACACGCTCCTCAAACCTTTAGAGGAATTTGTAGATCGCAGTTTATACGGGCAAGGCGAATCTGCTCCAATGATGAGCAATACTCTGTAAATATGAAAAAATTGGTTAGAAAATTTGTTGAGCGAGGATATGACAGGACTGAGGTTACAAGGATGGGTCTTGAAGTTGCAGGTATACCCCGTGCCGACCTGTTAAAAACTAGGAGTAAGAAAGATGACAAGCGTTTTACCTATGTCTGCACGTATGATGTTCATTCTACACTGATTCAAAGATCTATTCTTAAAAATTGGAAGATACTACAATCTGATCCAAAATTTGGGTATCTGTTTAAAGATAAACCGAAATGGATTTTCAGGAAAGGTAAAACGCTGGGTCAACACTTAATTAAATCTGACATAGCAAAAAAGGATAAACCAGACAAGGGTATCAAATCCGCAAGGTCTGGAACTTTTGCATGTCTACGCTGTCAAAATTGCTCCTCTATCATCAAAGGAGATTCTATCTCACATCCCACAAAAGGTTTCCAAGTTAAAATTCATGGTTTTCATACATGTGACAGCTGTAATGTTGTCTACATGATTAAATGCCGTTGTGGGAAGACGTATATAGGGCAGACCACCAGGCAGATAAAAATCCGCCTTAATGAACATAGGTCGGTCATCCGCCAATATAAGAAAAAAGATGGTGGTGCCAAGGATGAGGGCAGTAGACACGGTGAAACCTCTCTAGCCCGACACTGGATAAATGAGAGACATGGGCTAGCGGAGTTGAAATGGTGTATACTGGAGAGAGTTACGTGTGAGTCCACAGAGATCGTCAGAAAATCCTCTAGAGTTCTCAAAAATTGACCTGTGTCCTGTAAATTATTAAGTTCTTTCTTAACTATTTTTGTAAATAGGAATCTAGGTTCACAGCCAGAGGCTCCAACATGGACCCAATTCCAGACACAATTGGCCGTCCGGGGGGGGACTGTAAAGACTTATGGATCTTTTGGACAATATTGTTGTTGTTGAGCTGGCATTCCTTTATAAGGAACGCCTCTATTGATTTGCGCATGCTTGAGAAAGAGGCAACATCGCCTCGAAATGCCGCTGTCTGACGTGCGCTTAGCCCGGGCTCCTGGCGTACCTCCTGGGAAACCCTGTTGGGATTAAGACCGCGATGGTCTATGGATTCTGTAGCTGAACGGCGTCCTGCCGCAACTAAACTTAAGTATCCCTAATCAATGTTTACGTCACTGCATAAACGCCGAAGAGAGCGGATGTATGGATGCTTTTAAAGATTTTTAGAATAAAGTCATATAGGCCGGATTATTCTTGATATTTGATGCACTTTGGGATTGAGAGTTTCCAAATCCGTGCCAACAGGATACTAAGTCAATTTAAGTGGCTAGTTCTCTTATACAAATAATACCTGTTCACACCAGCATGCAGAAAAGCCACAGTATAATGCATGGGGAGATTGCACAAATGCAAAAATAAAAATAGGACAACCACTCACATGCCCTCAGTGCATGAGCGGGGTGGTTGCTGGTACTACAATTGCATATAAATAAGGCGATACAGAAGGGTGCCATAAATACAGATACAAGTGGTACACCATGCTGGCTTACAACCATGCTGGCTTTTTAGACTTCTTGATCTTTTTAGACCAATTAGTAGCATTTTGGGTGTGATTTTGACTGCTTTGGAAGAATAATAGTTGAGCTCTGATTGTTTGTTATGGGCTACAAGGACAGTCTGTTCAATAGTATTTATAAATGAGACCTACTGTGTTCTGTGCAAAAAATGCACCAAAGGCAACACATTTTGGCAATTTTTTTTGGCAAATTCAATAATAATTGGTTTTATATGATTATTATTTAGAAAACTTTTAATCTGGCCATAGCCAATGTTATACATATGTTGAAAACTGGCAAATTTGTGCAAAAAGCCATAAATATTATCTAACAATAAAAGAGGACGCCTGATTATTAAATGTAAATGATGGTAATACAGCTGTTGATGTTTACCAAGGTCAGTATAAGATCCTTATCTTCTTTTGGATTTATATAACTGGCCTAGCTGCTAACCCAGAATATTGCTGGTTATTTTCCTGCACAGGTTTATCCTGAATGTAATTATGTCTTGATTTATTATTTTAAAGCTCAAGTGAACTTTGCTATGAAACTACTCTGAGATAACGTGGTAATAAGGTCAGGTGAGGCCACCCATATTCTTGACATTGTGTAATTATTGTGGTATCCTTTCTGTGCCATTCCAGGTGTTTGCAGAATTACATTCCAGCCCACAGGTTAACCCTCTCCTGCCCAGTGTGCCGCCAGACCTCCATCCTGCCCGAGAAGGGTGTGTCTGCGCTCCAGAACAATTTCTTCATCACAAACCTGATGGACGTGCTGCAGCGGAGTCCAGATAATGGTATAGAAGAGTCCTCCATTCTGGAGACCGTGAATGCTGTTGCTGCAGGAAAACCTTTGTCATGTCCTAATCATGATGGAAATGTAAGACATTTTTGTAGCAAGGGATTGATCATTTTCTTCACTTGGATTATAATAACTTGGCCTGTACAACATGCGGCCTGCAGGTTGTGGCCCATGCATTGCTCGGTGTGGAGGGTGTTCCCGGCCCCCACATTCTGCAGTGCTGTGCAGGTCTGATCTTAAACAATTGCTTGTTGTTGAATGGCTGAATTATTGATGCCCTTTTAGCATTATGTCAATGAAGTATGAAGCTAGGTCCAAAAGAATGTATGTGACAGCTATATTCTCTTGAATAATGATCTTGTATAATTGCTCCTGTACCAGAAATAGTCTATTAACAATAAAAATAGATGATAGGAAAAGATGCTCCAGAACTATTTTATGGGGAACACAGGTCTCTACTATAACATGTTAGGTACGATGCAAGATCCTAAGAGTTGACGCCTGACCATATGTTATATAGGGCAAATGGACATCATGTGCGGGGTGTGCCACCAGTTTTGGACTTGGGTGCCTGGTGCTCACTTGGGTTTATTCTTGGGGCCCACCAGTGGAGTTGATGCCTAGGGCCCACCAGTGGGGTTGATTCTTGTGGCCCACCCTACATCTACTGCACATAACTTTCTACCTGGAAACCGGTCCCTAGCCTACCACGCCCAGGGGCCCACTGGTTGGTTCTCCCCTGAATCAGTCCGAGCCTCTGTACCACTCAGAACCTCCCTTTGTGCCACCAGTAGCTCATTGATTTCACTGAAACAAAACCTGTAGGTGCTTACATCTTGGGAACCCAAATTACAATGTGATATTTTAAGAATATAGGAAAGTTATCTTTTTATTATGCACTAACTAAAGAGATTGTCCCACTAGGACATCCCAATTTCCTAATCCAGCAGCTAGAACATAATGATAAACTCTGTTTGCTGAATTTAAAAGGGTTCTACATGAATGAAAACCTTCTTGTTTACACCTAGAGCCGCAAACCTTGGTCTAACCACAGCAGAGGGATGGATACTGGGGTATCTAGTGTGAGAAGTCCTTTATGCCCAAGTTTACAATGTGTTAGTTTAGGTGCAGAGTATCCGTCTGAAGTCCATGTTTAGCTCACAGATGGTTGTCTAGACTACAACTGTATCCACCTCTTGGCTCAAAGTCAAGTAAGGTCTATAGGGCTTTTAACCTCTTTACCGGAAATCTTGTAGCTCTTCTCTGTCATTTTCGTTTTGTTTAGTGTATTAGTATTCTGTAAAAAAAAAAAAAAAGAAGGTTATTAAATATATGGAGATCAAAGTAGCTGAATAAAGTAGATTGAATGAATTTTATTAATTCCAAGGTGCAAGTATTCAGATATTATTGCCTACGTGAATGGATTGCATGCAATGTTTTGCAGCTTGTCCTGTACGACTGGATTCCTATCTGTTGTGTTGCGTGAATGGACAATGACAGAAGGAAGTGAAAGGAGCTGATTAAATAGGATCACAAGTAATTCTGCTTGTCATGTGTACAATCTTGTTACTTGAACCCACCTAATCCTTTTGACCTTTAATTATAAGCAAAATGGTAATTCCTTAGTGTATCACGATTAGAGAGTTGGAGTCTCTGGATTGGTCCCAGCAGCTCTAGAAATTCCCTAGATCTGTCTACAGGATTAATAAAAGCCGTGCAACAAAATATTATACTGATTAGACAAGGACACATTTAACCTTTACGATATTATAGCATCCTTTTCCTGTTTCCCTGAGCCGTCTTCCAAGTATGTCCCTTTAAAGTATTTCCTATGGGGTCAATCAAGCAAGCGTTAGTTTTCTATTTTAAGGACTATTAAACCTTTCATTCAGAAACCGGTGTAGAAACCATTCTGCAACTATCCAGGATAAGTGGTCACTTAAAGGGGTTTTGCCACGATCTCATTTCATATCTCCTGTATCCTGCTTTTCAGCTGTGTGTGCTCAGAAGGGGGCGTGTGTGATTTGTTTGAATTGCATATCATGTGACCCAGAAGGCTGACATCACCAGGCCTTTCCTACTTAGTCACAGAAAGGTCTGTTTATGTATTTTGCTGTGAGTAGCTACAATGTAGCTCAGAGGTAAAGATTTTGCCTCCAGGCACAAGGGTCGTAGGTTCAAATCACTGTAGGAACAAAACCTTTTTTTTTTTTTTTATTTATCAATGCACAGACCTGATTGAGGTTTACATTTAATTTATTTGCATTGTTTGACCAATTACTAAGGAATACAGAGGACAGGAGTAGAGTGACATCACCTGGGGTTTGAACACCCAGAAGCTGTCTGAGAGGAGAGGTGATGTCTGAGCATGTCTGACCAGAAGTGAGGAGCTCTCAGCCCTGGTCGTATCCCCTGGAGACGAGCTGTAAACAATGGATCACTGAAGGAGCAGCTAAAACAAAAACGATGCAGAATTTTTAATAATAATGAATGGAGCAAATGTTTATTTCATTTGCAAGCTTCCAACGTCAATTTTGCTTTGTGGCAAAACCCCTTTAACAAATGCTGTGTCAAGCATATCTGTCACTATAATATGATGCCCTATGAAATTAATATATTTTGAGCCATTTCACTAAACAAATAAAGTGGACTCAGAGTAATGGGCCTACAGTATTAAACAGAAGAGCGCCCTCCAGGGTTGCCATAAGTTATTTCAGGGTCCCATACTGCTAATGCATCTGAGCTCTGCACTTAACTAGTTAATTACCAGTTCCTATCTTGCACCATATCAGTATTTTTTTCTCTTTTTAACCCATTAACAACATTTGTTATAAATTTGTGTGATAATGCTGGTAAAGGGCTATGTAAAGGGACTGCTTCCCAGTCCCGCTACATAGACGGCAGGTGCTGGCTGCTAATTGCAGCTGCCCTCTGCCAATAACTGCTCTCTGTTTAACCCTTTAGGTGCCACAGCGGCTAAATGAATGAGAAACAGTCCCTTTGGCAGGAAGTGGTAAAATCGTAATTTTTGTTCACCCTCCTGCATTGTTTATACAATGCAGAAAGGTGTACAAAGGATCATGCCTACTGGTCAAGTACCCTATGGGGACTCAAATTATAAGTTACAAATAAAAGTTTAGAAGTGTAAAAAATTAAAATAAATATTAAAAGTTGAAATTACCTTTTTTTGCCATTTAAAAATAATAAAAAAAGTTACACATAACTGGTATTGCTGCATCTGTAAAAATCCAATCCGTTAAAATGTAACCTAGTTTATTCCGTGCACTGAAAACTGTAGAAGAAAAAGTTTACATCAATCTCAAAATAGTTCCACTAAAAACTACACTTAAAGGGGTTTTGCCACGATGTAATGTTGACGTGGGATCCTCCAAAATGGGTATTTAATCACTTTTCTAAATACATGTGATTACAAAAAGTGAAGCCTGTGACAGCTACAGCATTGCTCAATCCCCTTTAGTTTCCTGAACGTTTACATTAGACACTACCAGGAGCTGATAGGGAGCTGATCTGGCCTCGCTTGCTTGTTTGCACTTCTTATCTGATGACAGGGAACATGAAGGAGCTTGCAAGGGGCTGGGGAGAAAGTGCAGTGTATGAGTCTGTCTGCTGTATAGAGAATCCACTGTTGTAATGTAATTATTTGAGTAAAAGAGACGCTCCCTGCTTCCTCTCTCTCTGCTCACCCCCTCCCTTTCACCCCTGCAGCCGTTCATGACTCAGCATGCTTTGTTTATATTCTCCCCTGAGCAGATACGAGGTAAGGAACTCCCTTCGTGGCAAAACCCCTTTAAGCCTGCAAAAAATGCATCATCACTCTGGTCCATAGGTGGAACCACAGAAAAACTATTGGTCACAGAAAATGGTGCTGCGGTACAAATTTCAAAAATAATATATTTGTTAAACCTATATATCTGGTATTACCAGATTCATATCAACCTGTAGAATACAGATAGCACATCATTTATATCCAAGAATGAACCCTGTAAAAACAAAGCTCCCGGCAAACATGGTGCATTTTTTTCCCACATTTCACCCTACTTAGAATTTTTATTCAGTATACCGTTATAATCTATTTTATGGTCATTAACACCATTAGAAAATACATCTTGTCCCGTAAAATAAAAGCTCTCATATATCTATATAAATATAAAATAATTATGGCTCCTGGGAGGAAGAAAGGAACAGGTTGACCCCAAACAAAATGTGTCCTCAAAGGGTTAAGTTTGATCAGGGCCCCTAGCAGGTCTTTTCCTAATACTGGATTGATGGCCCCTCCCTCTCATCTCTCCACCCCACCCCCCGCTCTCCCACCAACAAGCACATTCTTTTTTGTTTTAGGAGCACAGTTATTAGTAGTGTAACATGCGTGTCATATTTAGCTGACAGATTTGCTTTTAGCTCTTCTTTGGTAGATATTTTGGATTTTAAGAGAAGATAAATTGCAGCTGTAAAACAGGGACTATAGTTAATTGTACTACATAATTGATGTAGTACATAGATTTGATAGTGCTTATACAATGTCCTTCGAAATTTTGCTATAATGCTTGTTTATTTGCGTTGCAGGTGATGGAATTTTACTGCCAATCATGTGAGACTGCCATGTGCCAAGATTGTACTGGAGGGGAGCATGCCGAGCACCCCACTGTGCCACTCAAAGATGTGGTCGAACAACATAAGGCGGCACTGCAGGCTCAGTTGGATGCCGTCAAGAAGAGGTATCTGTTTCTTTTAGAGCAGGCCAGCTTTTTGATGTAGTGTTCTGCAGCATGATGTGATTACTTAAACACTGTGTCTTGGTTCTTTGCCATAAAGAAATGTGTTTTCTTGAAAAAAAACAAAAAAGGAGTTACAGTTACATTGTACATAACTGAATCTAGTGCACAACTTAAGTCACCAGACTTTAGACCATGATTGTACAATAGAAATATATTAAAACATATAAGTATACATGTTCTGTTTGGAATCCTGCTTTTTGCTCTATGATTTATACCGTGGTGCTTTAAAGTTTGGGAATCCTTCAGGATTTTCCAAATTTCTGCTGAAATTTTAAATCTACATCACATTTTCCTGCAAGTCCTAAAACTAAATAACGAAAATCAAATATAAAATGAGTAAAAAAAATTTAGTTAACTATTTATTGATTAGGGAAAAAATGATTCCGTATAATATATCTGAAAGTGGCCAAAGGATGTGAATATTTAGGATTAATAGATAATGTGGAATGTGGAATTAGAGCCAGATGTTTTTAATCAATGGTATGACAATCAGGTGTGAGTGGGCAACTTATTTTAATTAAAGAACAGGTATGTATCAAGTCTGATCTTCACAACATGTTTGTCGAGGTGTATTGTGGCCTGAACAAAAGAGATTTCTAAGCGCCTCAGAAGAAGAATTGTTAAGTCATGGGTGGAAAAGTTAAAAAATTAGAGTAAAAATTTGATTTTTTTTCAAAATGAAAGCACAACAAAAGCAAGTAGTATAATGGTCCACTAGATCACCAAGGAACCCAGTAAAAACCCTAAAAAAACAACAAAAAGGGCTTTTAAATTTTAGTTCGTTTTTATGATTTACCATCAAGGGACACTAAACCCAAATTATGGTGTGAAAGAAAAGGTTTTGCAAGAAATCTCTACCCCCCAAAGGGAGAAAATTGGGGCCTTTTTCAGTTTGCTGAAGATTATCTGGACATGCCAGAAGGTTTTTGAGACTTATTAAGGGTTTGAATGAGAAAAAAATTTAAACCATTTTGTTTAAAAAAAAAAAGCTTCTATTTGGAGAAGGGAAAAAAAACCGCCTTTGCATAAAATTTTCCCCTTCCCTTTGAAACGAGGTAAAAGGTGGTATCGGGGTTTTTGGGCCTGTTTTCCCTACCTAGAGTAGTTGCTGTTTGATAACATTGAATTCGGGAATTATAGGGAGCCCAATTTAAAATAGGAAAATATCAGGACATTGTCCTTTGATTGAAAAATAAAAGGAATGGGGGTCATCCCGCAAGAATTTGAGCCTAAACACACAATTTGTTCACAGAAAATGGAAAAAAAAAGGAATAAAAAAAATTTTTTTTGGAAATTTACCCAAAATTCAAAGTCCTGAGTTTAATCGAAAAGATCTGTTGTAAATTAAGCAGATTATGGTTTGAAACCTTTTAACCCTAAAAGTTGAATTTTTTTTATTAAATTAAGGGGTGCTGAAAATTTTTCCCAAAACCCAAGGGCGGGACAAAATAAAAAACGAAAACATTTTAATGGGTTATTGTTTTGGAACCCAAAATAACCCCAGATCCCGAAACCCAAAGGGTTCACAAATTTTTGGGCCACTCATAATAATGTAAAATTTAAAAATTTTTTTCCCTCATTAAGCCCAAACTTTATAATCCTCTTTTGTTTGATTTATTTTTTTAATCAAACTTTTAAATTTTTTAAAAAAAACTAATCCCTTTTTTGGGAAAAATTTTTTGCAAAAAATCAAAACATAATGGTTCTAATCCGCCAACGAAAATGAAATTTCTGTTTGGTATTGGGTAGGTGAACAAACGGCAGATTTTTTTCCCAAAAAAATTTCCACTTTGTATTTTTTAGGATTGAAATATCCCGGGTTTAAATTTTAAAAATCTATCCCACAGCCTTTTATTGAAACGCTGGGGCTTTATAGTGAAATCTGCGGGAAAAAATTTTTGCAAAAAGGGTTAGGAAAAATTTCCTAAAAGCTTTTCCATCACTATAAATTTTTTACCCTTTAATTACCTTTTTTTTTTCCCAAAAACCTAAAAATGTATTTATTAATTACAAAATTTTTTTTGCTTTAATTTAAAGGTTCCCCAAAAAACTTGCATACGGGTTTGTTGGATCATAAAATCATTTGGGCCAAAGAAGCCCAGCATTTTTATAAAATTTATTCAACCCTTTTGAGGACCTACAGAAAACACAAATTTTTGGGAAAGAGTGTTTTAAACTAAGGGAAACTGGGAAGTTAATTAGGGGCCCAAACAAAGGCGGGTTTTTTAACTTTTTCAATTTTTCTAGAAATTAATTTAAGGTGCACCAAAAATTTGGAAAAACAGTAACCCCATCCTGAATGCCTTAAAAATTTGGTTTTTAAAAAACCCTTGATATAAAGAAAAAAAATGTTGCTGAGGGTTTGATAAAGAATAAGGGAGACTTTCTAGATTCAGGTCCGTGAAGTGTATTTAGATATTTTGCAAGTTTTGAATCTGGTTTTAAATGTTTTGAACGAACAAGCAGATGGGAAAACCCAGTTGTTTTTTTTTTTTGTTTTTTGGAAAAGAAAATTTTGGCAAAAGGACATGAAATTGCTTTATATAAAAATATCTATTTATAAAATAGATAAATTTCCCCAAAATTTTAAACCTGATTGGCCAGAATTTTTTGTTATATATTAAAGGGGGGTTTGTCTTGGGATTTAAAAAAAATTTGGGTTGGGTTTCTGCTGGAGTATGTTTTAGAAATCAAAAAAAAGAAGTATCCCGGGCATCCCCTACTTACTTTCTTTCCCGATTTACATACGCCCCCCTAGTTACAAAGGGGGACTTATGGGGTGTGGCTACATTTAAACGGGACCCACCCCCCATGATACCAAGTTGCCAGCTTTCCAAAGGTCCCAATGAGAAAAACAAAACCTTTGGGGAAACCTTCAAAAAAAGGGGGACAGACCAGCAAAAAAAAAGTAAAAATGTTCCCGGCACATCCAAAATAAAAAAAAAAAAGGAAATTTTGCATTAATAAATATACCAAATATCCCTGCCCTTGACTTGCTTTACAAATTCAAATTTTAAAGAAAAAACCCTAAGCCCCTATCCCTATGAAACCCGGGGCCTTTGTTGTACTCCCCTCCATGCCCGTCCTGTTCCACCCCGGGAAAAACCCCCGTACTCATGGCTGCCAGTGAATTTCCCAATTCATTCATGTTTATGTACGCCAAGGCCCCACCCCAAAAGTCAGTGCACTGCCCCCGACCTGTGTTGGCGGGCTTAAAAGGGTAAAAAAGGGCGTTCCTTGGCACCCAACGGGCATGCCCAACGAGGTGGGGTTTAAATTTTTTTTTTTTTTTTTTTTTTATATTTTTAATATATCTTATTGGCCCATTAGCTTTTGAAAAGTTGGACAACCCCCCCTTTAAAAGCAAATTTAATTTTTCCCAAAAATTTTCCCCTTTGGCTTCATTTAAAAAGGGACCACTTAAATGACTGTGTTTTTTCCCTTAAATTTTTGGACCTAAATTTTAATTTCCCCTCATTTAAGGCCAATGATAGTAAAAAAAACTAGGGCTACCCACACTAAAAAAATTAAAAAATAAGTTAAATTGCCTTCCTTTTTTTCCCATCGGGCCCCAAAGGGTTTTTCTTTTACATTTGTTTTCTTCCAAAGGGGGGCGCCCAAACGCACCCCCTGATCGCAATTCAATGCCTCTCTTAATCCCCACCCCAAAGTAGGGGGCAGGGGGCCACTACCCAATCAGGGACTGCAGTGGGGGACCCCTTTTTTTCCCAAAAAAGGAAAACGGGGTTTAAAGGGGGAACCAAGGGGGGGGAACCCAAACACTGGAATGGGGGTAGGGGAAAGGGTTAGATAGGGGGGTTTTTAGGTGTTTTTCCCTTTCACTAGCAAAAATTAGGCAATTCTCCAGTGACCTAAAAACAAAAACCCATTAAAGGGTTTTTCTCATACATTAAATTTTTTTACCTCAGCCTTTTTATTTGGGTTTCCCATTTTGAATTTCGGGGGCTTGTTTTTTTTGGCCTTTTCTAGGCGGCAGTAAACCCAAGGTTTTGCTTTTGCAAAAATGCTGGCACCTTTTCCCGGATAGATAAAACGTCTGTAGTTTTTAAACCCTGGGGGAAAAGCTACCCAACGATACAAGGGGTTTATTCAAAATTTTGTTAGGAAACTGTTTTAAGGCATTTATTGCAAAGTGACTTGTTTTTTCCCAAGATTTTTTAAACTTAAAAAGCAATTTTTTTATGGGGGAAAAAACCCTTTTTAAAATTTTAAATCCCTACGGGAAAATTTGGGTTTGGGTTTCGCTTTGCCCTGTTTGGGGTTTTAAAAAAGACCCCCAAAATTTTACAATGAAAAAAGTACATGAAAAAAGGAAAGGTTTTTTTTAAGCCCCTGTTTAGGTGGCTGTAAAGTAAGTTCCTTTGTTCCTAATTTGTTTTAAAAAAGGGAAAATATTTTTAAATCTGTAAAAGTTTTTTTTCTAGTGGGCACCCAAAACTTGCCCTGGGGGGTTTTAATTTCTGGGAAAGGGGTGTTTCTTTGTAGTTAAATAACTAACTGGTGCATTCTGTACTTTGGTCTTAGGTCCCCCCCCCCACCCTATAAAATTTAATTAAAGGGGCGGATGGGCATAAAGAGTTGTAGCACTTTTAAACGCACAAGCATTAAACCAGGGGGAAGGAGAGGGAGGTTTTAGGGGTAAAGGGAAAAGTGAGTGATAAGTTTTAAATGAAATTGGCGGAGCAAGTTTTCCCCTTTTAACCCCAGAAAAGCCCAAATTGGACTTCATTGTGGAAACTGAAGGTTAAAGAAGTCAATTCAAAAATTTTTGGAAAATAAAATGCCCACCAAGGTGGGGCTTCGAAACTGTACCACTGGTGAAGGTTTGGAACGGGAGTGTGGGGGGGTCACCCTTTTCCCTGTTAAAATTTAAATAAAAAGGGAAAAGGAGGGTAAACTGTGCAAAACTGGGAGTGCCTATATTTCAGCCGTTTTTGTTTACCCCTTTGTTTGGTAGGGCCCACAGGGGAAAAAATTTCTGATAATAAAAAAGGCCCCTATGAATATTTTTATTACATTCCAAAGGGGGGAGTTTTTACTTATCTCTGGGGGACGGGTATAAATCAGCATTTTAAAAAGGGAGCCCCTTTAAACTGAAGGTGGTAAAGTCAGCTGATGTGTCCCCCACAACAGAGGGGGTCAAGAGAAGAGTAATTTTCCCGGGTTAAAACCCAACGTCAAAAAAAGGCAAAAGAGGCCAGAAGTATGAAACAGGGGGGGAAAAAAAGAAAACCCAATAGAGGATGATTTGAAAATTTCGGGTAGGAAAATATATATTTTTTAGTATTATTTTTTGGAAAATTTTTAGAAATAATGCTATTTACATACAAACATTTGATCGTTTTTTGGCTGGTAAAAAAAAATAAATTAAAAAATTAAAATTTTTTGGGGGGTTTTTTCTGGATTAAAACTTTGTACAAAATTTTCTTGCCTTTTTTTATGTTTCTGAAAAACATAAAAAAATTACCAGAATTACCCCGGTTTTGAGCATTATGCATTTAAAAAATAAAAATAACATGAACCACCATCCCAAAAAACCGGTGCAAACAAAAAAAATCATTGGGCCTCCTATATAAAAACTAAGCGTAAGACTGTCCTTGTTGCCCATTACCAATCTTTTTTTTTTACTGCCCTGAAAAATAAAAATGGCGGGGCCCAAAATTTTTGGTTTTTGGTGGGTAAAAGGATAGTTTTGCGCTTAGTTTTGTTGCAGGTTGCACAGAATTTAAAAACCCTTTCAACGTTAAAAATTTAAAAAAAAACCCAATGAAAATGTCTGGAAAAATGCAGTAAAAAAAAAGCTTTTTTTTTTTTCTTTTTTTTTTAACCCCCAAAATTTTGGTTTCCCATTTTAATTTAAATAAACCCTTTTTCTACACCCACATCTATTTTAATCAAAAATTTTTGGGGAGCATTAAAGGGGAAAATTAAAGGTCTGGTTTCTTATTAAAACTTTTCCCTTTATCTAGAAAGGGCAAAAACCCAGTAAAATTGGTATTTTAAATAATAAAATCCCATAAGGTTATCTCTACTGATAAAAGTTAGTCTACAGGTCAACTCCATTACTAAGAAAGTAAAAGTACAATTACTTATTGTCGCTAGTTTTGCCTTTTTAAACATCAAATCGAAAATGAACCCACACAACAAGAAAAAGTAAAATGCAATGAAATTCAGTTAAAAAAAAAAGGGAATAAAATAAGAGAATCTGGTAATTCCTTTAAAAATAATATAACACTAAGTCACCCAAAACAAGGGTCTTTTGTAACAAAGCATAACCCGAAAATATTAGTAAATAAATTTTGGGCCCCCTTTTTTCCCGGGAATTTGGGCAAAACCGGCCGGGTTTAAAAACCGGGCCTAAATTTTTTTGCCGGCACCGGGGGTGGGAGGGGGGATTTTCTTTGCGATGAGATTGTTCTTGTTGAAAGGGTTTTTCGGGGGCCGCGGTGGGAAAAACCGTGCAGTGGGGAATGCTAAAACAGGGTTTTCCCTAGGAAACCCCTTGGCTTATTTTTTTGCGGGGTTTTTAGCAGTCTGCAAAAAGCAAAGGTAAAAACCAACCGGGAAAAAATTTTGCCTGGGGAAATGCCCCTTATGTAATTAAAAATTTTTAGCTATATTTTATCAATTTTTTTCTATTAACATGGTTATAAATTATCTATCGACACCCAAGCACACCCAACATTCTATTGTCTAGACCCCAATTTTATTTATTATAAATCTTTCTGCAATGGGCCCCTTTTTCTTCATAGAAAAGTTAAAATATTGCAAAACGAACAATAGGGTTTTTTTATGGTGTTGCCACCCCGGGAAAAACCCCCAAAGACAGTTTCAAATTGGGTTCAGGGTTTACTTCCCTTTTGTCCCAAATTTTTTTCCCCAAAAAAAATGCAGATAAAGGGCAGTGCAGAGCTCAGGGTTTTGCACTGTTTTTTGGCAGTGCTGTTTGGGCACGGGTTCAAAAAACCATCAAGGGGCAAGATTACAAAAAGGGAAATTTTTACGTTTCCCCCACCTGGGGTTTCCCTTAGGTTTCTTTGCTTTCGCCCACATTCCAAAAACATCCAGATAAAATAATCTGAAAATTAGATTATTTTTCACATTTGTCCCTGTAACATTGGGGCTAACAATGTGTACAATGCTGTAAAATGGAACAGCTCTATATATGCAGTATATGAATAAAAGAAATATAACAATAATAAGTGATCTCAATCAACACATACTGTCGTAGGAATTTATTTGCTGGCAGCACCAAGATATCCCTGTTCCTTATTTTCTAATATCTGCTGTAAATTCAGCAGCATGGACCTCTTGGGCTATGTCTACACAGTTAACTTAAAGTTCTCCGCACTGCCGTTTTTTTGCACGGTTTTTGCACAAAAAAACACGGTTGGCTTTCAGATTCCCGGCGGCCCAGTACATGAGCTGCACGGGAATCCGACAAAACTCCGGAGGAATATTCAACACGTTCTTTATTACGCTAGACGGCCAGAGGTTTAGGAAACACTCAGTAAAAATTCTGTTCTGTGTAGACTACAGCACAGATTTTCTATTGAGGTCTACATAGCGATGGGTACGGTCGGATTTTCAGCGGATTCAAAATACTGAATCCGCTGAAAAAACCAACCAAAAAATCCATTGCTGTGTAGACCTAGACTTGTGATCACCTTGGAGTGAAGCAGTAGCTGGCTGCTGCATTTCCTACTTGTCCATTGAAGTGTTTTTCTTGAGCCTAACACTAATATATCAGATTAGTATAGCTTCCGCTATTGATCTTCTCCTGACTTATGCATGAGGCTCTGTATTTTTTCTCTCTACTACTCTGTAAGTCTGTCACTGGCGTTGTAATACTTTATAGGCTTCTTTTATGCCAACCATTGATTGGCATACACTGCTCATCTGTTCTGTGTAATTGTTTACATCCAGACACATACATGAGTTTTGCCTTTTACATTTTAGCGGAATCCAGTACAGAAAGGGTTAATTGTGATTCAATTTTTCACAGCTACTGCAGCAAAATAAGTTTCCTTTATCACTTTTAGGTACAAAAGGAAGAAACAAGGGCGAATTTACTAATCTTCAAGGGGTAGCTGCATCCACTAATGGAAAAATATTGATTGCAGATAGCAACAACCAATGTGTCCAGGTAGGTATATTTTTCTTTTCAAAAAGCAGTCATACACATCACTATTAGTGATATTCTGCAATGCTAAGCACTTTGGCCTTATTCATGACATTGAGAAAATGGAAGATTAAAAAGCCACAGAGATTAGCAGGAACTTACTCAATAACTTTAGACTGCACATAGCTACGAGCTCCAGGTATTGATTTAAGTGAAATTGGCTTTGCACAGCAAAAAGGAGGTTATTTTCACTGAGTGAGCGAACAGGTTGGTGGAATAGTGTTTTTTGCATATAGACAGTATTTTATTTTAAGGTAGTTTTATGTAAAATTATTTAAAATGAATTTTCAAAAATGTACAATTTTCCTGATATTAATGGCTTTAATGTTAAAGTTGTAGTGGCTGTGTTTGTGCTGCTCTGTCACTTCCTTCTGCAGTCAGGGCAGTCAAAGAAAAATGGGATATTATTTCCTTATAGGGGTTTTGCCACCAAGTGAGTTCCTTACCTCTTATCTGCTCAGGAGAGAAGATAAACAAAGCATGCTGAGTCATGGGGGAGATGGGGTGAGCAGAGAGCATGGAAGCAGGGAGCGTCTGCAAAGTTTACGCAAATTACATTACAACCAGTGGATTCTCTATACAGCAGACAGCCTCATACACTGCACTTTTCTCCCCAGCCCCTTGCAAGCTCCTTGATGTTCCCTGTCATCAGATAAGTACAAGCAGCAAGCATGGCCAGATCAGCTCCTGTCAGTGTCCTGGTCGTGTCTAATGTTAACTGTCAGGAAACTAAGGGGGACTGAGCAATGCTGTAGCTCTCTGAGGCTTCACTTTTTTTGATTACATAGATTTAGAAAAGTGATTAAATACCCATTTTGGAGGATCCCACGTCAACATTACATCGTGGCAAAACCCCTTTAAAAACACAGACACAAGGCCATACTCACAACTCCATGGCTGGACAATGATCTAATCCAAGCAGGGGGCAATATAAGCCTAAGTGCTACAATAAAAGCTTCAGTGCTACATGGGAGAAATCAGCAGGTGTAGCTCACTAATGAACATTTGCTCACACACCCATCCAGTTGGAGGACAATTGCCTAGTAAAAAAAAACTGCACAATGAATAACAACCAGTTCACACTAGTATGCAAAAAGCCACAATACAATACAGTGGAGATTGCACAAAGCAAAAATACTGATTAACAGCCACACACACATCTACTATGCATGAGGGGAGTGATTGCTAGCATCACAATTGCATAAATATAAGGGTTATATAAAGTGTCAGTTATATAGTTACATGTGGTACACCATGCTGGCTTACAACCAATTGATGACTCCCTTCCTATTCAATTGAGCGGGTTGTCCAGCATATTTAGGCCTCGTTCACACGGCTTATTTTGGGACTGATTGGAGCCGTACTGCGCGCCGTATTTGCGCTGCAGTACGGCTCCAATCCGTCCCAGTAACTAAGGTAATCCACAGTTCTTTTATTATTATTTATTTTAGAGCGCCATTAATTCCAGGGTGCTGTACATTCTCATAGAGAACTGTGGATTCCGTCGCTCCTCCCCGCTCGGCGAATCCGAGTGACATGCACATTATTTACGGCACTTACGCGCCGTGAATAATGCAATGTCTATGGGGCCGGCAGGCAGCTCCCCCGCCGCGCCCCTTATTCAAGCCGTAACTGCGAGTGAAATCCGTCCCGCAATTACGGCTTGAATAAGCCGTGTGAACACTGCCTTAGTGTACAGCCCAAAATACAGACCGCTCTGCTTCCCTGTATTACAGGGCAGAACTACATACTGGAAAAATATCAAACATGAGGTAACAGTTGCAGTCAGGACAGCCAGAATCCCATATGGACATGCTGGAGCTCCTGCTGCCACATCTCTGCAGCGCTTCTGAGGTCTTTAGGACAGCTTCTGGATACGCGCTGTAGCCCTAGAGATGTTCTGTAGTGCTGAACCCTGAAAGTATATTGTAAGAAGAGCTGTGAGGTCATCATAGTGCCACTCATCTCATTCTTGAGTTCTCAAATATGGAACAGGTATGCGGATGTGATATGTAATAATTCCATATAAAACCATGGTTCCCAATCAAACCTTTGATCAGCTCCTCAACTCTAACTGTTGATCCCTTGGTCCTGAGGCGTTTGCTAGACGTGTGAAATAAACATGTAAAAGCCCTTTGAAGCAGGACCCCCCAACTGGGACCTATTTTCTATGCACAGGAGTGCTGACATGCTTTGAATCTGAAGTGAGGCCCCCTGACTTCACGTGACCCAGTTATTAACTTGGATCAAACTATATGTAACATTCATCACCGCTACTCTGAAGAGATGGGTTTTCAGGTCACTTTTGAAGCTAGTAAAGGTGGCAGCGAGTGGGTTGTTGCAGTACTCTGACTCCAGAGAATGGGGGATGCACGGGAGAAGTCTTGGGGACGGTTGTGTGGGAGCTGACAAGAGGAGAGCAGAGAAGAAAGTCCTGTGAGGAGTGGAGGTTGCATGAGGGGAGGTATCGTGAGATTAAGGCGGAGATGTGTGGAGGGGAGAGATTGTGGAGATCCTTAGGCTATATTCACACAGCTTAACTGCGGGCTGTAATTACGCCCCGCAATTACGCCGTGTGGCCGGGCGGGAGGCCGACACCTCGCCGGCCCATCAACATTCATTACCAGCGGTGCGTATACGCTGCTGGTAATTCACATGTCACTTATCTCCCCCCTTGGCGTATTCGCTGAGCAGGGAGATGAGACCTAATCCATAGTTCTCTATGAGAACTGTGGATTACCGTAGTTACTGGGACGGATTCAGTCCGTAATTTGCGCACTCCGGCACGTAATTACGGACTGAAATACGTTCACTTATAAGGCTATGTTCACACGGCTTAAATGTCATCGTTAGCAGCTTGAACTGAATTATCTGGGCAATTTGTAGCTAGTGGAGGGATTGGCAGAAGGGAGAGGCACAAGAGAGGTGGATCAGATGAGCAGCTTGAGGATAGATTGAAGGGGAGCAAGAGTACTAGATGGAAGGCCACAGAAAAGAGCATGAGCAAGCAATTTTGTGGAATCAGAGTCAAGAACGGAGTGAATTCTGGAAATATTTTTCAGGTGGAGGTGGCCAGGGCTTGGATGTGTGGTTTGAAGGACAGGGCAGAGTCGAGGGCTATCCCAAGGTAGTAGACTTGTAGGGCTTGGGAGAGTGTGGAACCATTGACTGTGATAGATTAGTCAGATGAGCTCCAATGCACTTTCCATTAACACCGGTGTAAAAAATGCTATTCTTCATAAATTCCCCTGTATTCCCTAAAACAAGTACTGTATAAGGTTTTTCTCATGAGGAATGGCTGCACGTTAGTAAAGAGGTTTAAACAGGCTTTATCCTGGACTTCACAAAAATGGTCATCTCACTTGTCCATCAGATCCTCTGATCTGACCATTATTCTGACTGAGTTAACCCTTTCAATAGCAGAGAGTTGATAATAAACATCTCCTAGTTTCTGTCCTCAGCTTGGTCCGATAAATGACTGGAATGAGAATGCTATCAGCTTGTTACTTTCCATTGTGGTTACAACATATCCAGCTGCTCGTTTAATGGGCTGAATAAGCGACTTTGTTTACACATGATTGTAGATGCAGCTCTGCGGTCATACTACAGGACATGGACTCATTTCAGATTCTGACCTCACGGCATTGAGTGGAAACTTCCACTGTGCTCATTTGCCTGTTGACCTCCTGGTTTGGATTTAAATGCCATAAATCCTTTTAGTACAGTACTTCCTGCGGATTGTTGCTCCAGGCTTGATGGTTTAATGCTAAATGTATTTCTAACCGAGAAATGAGTGTCTGGTTTACACTATTATTTATGTATGTAAATATGATGGTAGTATAATGTTCTATCATTTTAACCATAGAAAGCAGTAGCAGTATAAGGAAATAAGGCGATAGCTTAAAAAGGCAAGCTTTCCTGAGTACTAGCTCTTTGTCAGACATTGTTATACAAGAAAATGGAAATTCACACACTTTTAGGCCATGTCTACATAGCACTGGTTTCTGGTCGGATTTTCAGTGGATTCAGTATTAAGAATCCGTTGAAAATCCAACTGTCACCAGTGCCCTATAGACAGCAATAGAAAATCCGAGCTGTAGCCTACACAGCACAGATTTTTTATTATCTGATTTCTAAACCACCGGCCTTAGCTGGAATATAGAACGTGTTCTATCTTCCGGCGGATTCCAAAAACAGACTGCAATTTTTTTTGTGCAAACCCAAACCAAAAACTGCGGCACGGAAAAGTTAAAATACGGACAGCATTCTAACTTATGCTGTGTACACATAGTCTTATACACACTACACAGTGGTATACAAAGGATCTTCAAAATAACAAATCAGCATAAGCGGAAAAGAGCATGTTATTAACCCCTTCCCGACATAGGATGTACCAGTACCTCCTAGCGGGATGTGCGTTCCCGCAAATGGATTTACCGCTACCCCTTAGCTGCTGTGATTGGGAGCTTCTTCTGTCTGCTGTCGGCGCAGCAACGGCAGTCGTCACTGCTGGTCTCCTACCAGACTGCCCAGGGAGTGAAAGAAACACTTTCCTGGCTGTCTGTGATGGTACCATGCCCCGCAATTCATTATGGGCATTGCCGAGTATGGTGACTGGCAGTTGCCATAGGGACCAATACAAAGCAGTTCTGCTCTGTATTGATCTCTATTGTATCAGTGATCTGAGGATCACTGATATATATCATCCATGGGGAAAAGTGAAATAAAGGTAAAAAAGTAAAAAAAAAGAAAGTGAAACACGAAAAATAAAACAACAATTTTTACACTGCCCGTTCCCCATTTACAAATGCCAATCAGCTCAAAAAAGATAAAAAAATAATTGGTATCGCCGCGTGCGTAACGACCTACCCTATAAATCTGTCATGTTAATTAACCCGCAATGTGAACGGCATAAAAAAAAATCAAAGAATTTTTGTTCATCATCCCGCATCACATAAAATGGAATAAGAAGCGATCAAAAACTCATATAAACGCCAAAGTTGTACCAATTAAAACGTCGGTTCATACTGCAAAAAAAAGAAAAAGCCCTTAAATAGCTCTGTATACAGAAAATAAAGAAGTTATGGCTATCAGAAGATAGTGATGCATAAATATTGTTTTACACAAAACCTTTTTTTTTTTTACGCGCTTCATCATATTAAAAGCTATATAAATTGGGTATCGCCGTAATAGTATCGACTCACAGAGCAAAACTAACTTGTCATGTATACTGTTTGGTGAGTGCTAATAAAAAAAACACTAATAGGACTGCAGTATTTTCTTCACCCTGCCTTCCAAAAAACAGATTTAAAACCGAAAATACCAATAAAAGCGTTGACGCATCCCGCAAAAAACAAGCCCTTACACAGCTCTGTATACAAAAAAAATAAAAAAAAACACTACCAGGATTGCTGTATTCTGTTCAGAATGTCAACTCCTCCTGCAAAAAACAAGCCCATAATCCTCTCCATATACAGAAAAAAGTTATGGCTGCCAAAACAGGACAAAGTAAAAACACAATTTTTTATAAAAGCATTACTATTGTGTAAAAGTAATAAAACAGAAAAAAAACTATATAGTTTTTTATGTTTTCTATAAAATTTATATCATTGCAATTGTACCAGGCTGCATTATAAAGTTATCCAGTCATTTACACTGCACGTCGAATGCTGTAAAAATTAAACCCAAAAAACAATGGTGTGGTGGAACTACGTAACCCCCTATAAAACACCTGTACGCCCAAAATGCACTCCCCCCCCCCCCCCCCCCCACAACCATGATGGAAAAAACGACTTCTTGAAGGTTTCACCTGTTCTGGTACTTTGGAGGCTTTGCAAATGCAACATGACACCCGCCAAAATCGGTGTTCCAAAAGCCAAATAGCGCTCCCTCCCTTGCACGCCCTGCCATGCGCCCAAACAGCAGTTTACACTCACATATAGGGTATTGCCGAACTTCGAAGAAATTGCGCAACAAAATTTGGGATGCTATTTTTCCAGGATTTCTTATGTTACATTTTCAGCTAAAATTGCAGATTGTTGGGAAAAAATTTTTTTTTTTTTTTTTTAAATCTTTACAGCCTAAAGGGGATTTGCCAACAGACCAAGTACTGACCTCCGTTCAGCATGAGAGCAAGATGTAAACAAATCCGCTGAGTCATGAAGCTGCAGTGGAGAGAGGGAGAGGGGAGGGGGGAGTGAGGAATCCAAGGGAAGTCTCTCAAAACTTAAGTGAACTAATAAACAGTACAACAGTGGATTCAATACAGCAAGACAGCCTCAGACGGCACTGTCAGGAGGAGCCTTATCTGCTAAGAAGCTAATGTAATGTAAACAAATCAAGGAGCTGAAAGAGACGGAGCTGAAAGAGACACAGAGACGCACACAGACACACATAGCCAGAGCACAGAGCTGCATAAGGGGATCCTGTGACATGTTCATTCAAATAATCAAACTATAACTTGTGAATTCTGTATACAAAAGAGAACACCTATTCTACACAGCAGCTTGAAAGCTCCTTCATGTTCTCTGTCATCAGATAAAGCAGGATCTAAAATCACTACAGCTAGTTATTCTGTATACAAAAGAAAACATATTGCTACCCGGTGCCTTAAAAGACCATTCATTCTGCCTGTCATCAGATAAGAAGTGATTCACGCAAGCGCGGCCTTTCAGCTCCTGGGTCGTTTGAGGGGGATTGAGAAATGCTGTAGCTCTCAGAGTTTTCACTTTTTTTAATCGCATATATTTAGAAAAGTGATTAAATACCCATTTTGGAGGTTCCCACTTCAACATTACATGGTGGCAAAACCCCTTTAATGCTAAAAAATTTGTGAAATACCTGTGGGGTCAATATGCTCACTACAAGGCTGGATATATTCCTTAAGGAGTGTCGTTTCCAATATGGGGTCTTTTTAGGGGTGTTTATTAAGTTTTAGCCCCTTAGGGTGTCCGCAAACCTGAAATGGCGCCTAAAGAAAATCCTAATGAAAACGAGACCCCAGAGTCTAGTAGGTGCTCCTCCTATTCTGAGGCTTGTGGTTAAGCCAAATAGTGCACTAGGGCCACATATGGGATATCTCTAAAAACAGCAGAATCTGGGAAATCGATGTGGCAGTTCATTTACATGGCCACATCTGCTGTGTTCTAGTGAATAATGGATAAAAGCTGAAAATCTGCAACAAAAAAAAGGTGAAATTTTGACATCTCAGCAGGTCAGGCAATAAACTACAAACATGTGAAGCGGGGACATCAGCTCTTGTTCTTATCAGTTCACTGTCAGCGCATAATTTATACCATAGTTGCCAACTTTTGAAAATGAAAAAGCAGGAGATCTTAGTGGGCGGCGTGGACACGCCCATCTTGTCGGTATGCAACGCCCCTTCAAAAAGCCACACCCACTCCACCTAACTGCATAATGGCTTTGGAAGAAAGCCAGGTAGATGCCCTTATAGCCAGGTAGTAACCCCCCATAAGCAGGTAGTGCCCTTACAGGCAGGTAGATGCCCCCTTGTAGCCAAGTAGATGCCCCCTCATGTAGCCAGTTAGGTGCCCCCATTGTTTGCCAGGTAGGTGCCCCCCCATTGTTTGCCAGGTAGGTGCCCCCATTGTTTGCCAGGTAGGTGCCCCCCATTGTTTGCCAGGTAGGTGCCCCCCATTGTTTGCCAGGTAGATGCCCCCTCTGTTGCCAGGTAGTGCGCCCGCTGTTGCCAGGTAGTGTCCCCCATTGTTGCCAGGCAGAGCCCCCATATAGCTAAAAAAAATAAAATAATAAAATCCAACTTACCTCACCAGGCTCCTGCAGCACGGCCGCTCCGGACGATCTCCTCAGCGGTGCAGGGGGAAGTGAGAGCAGCCGCGCGTCACTCCCCTGCAGCCGCGCGTCACTTCCCCTGCGCCGCTGACCTGTATGTGCGGCGCACACACCGGCGCCGGACCGACAGGGGGAGGCGGGAGGAGGGAACGATCCCTCCTGCCTCCTCCCTGCACAGCGAGACTCCGGGCGGGTGAAGCGGGCGCAGCGGCGCTTTCACCCGCCTGTAGGAGCGGCCCGGCGGCGCCAGAGTAGCGCGCTAGCGCTACTCTGTCGCCGCGGCCATTTAAAGAACCCCCGCCACCTGCTGGCGGCGGGAGGAATGCCAACTCCCCCGGGAGGGCAGGAGGGGACCCCAAATAGCGGGACCCCCCCCGCCAAAAACGGGAGAGTTGGCATGTATGATTTATACCAATTTATACCAATTTAGACCAATTCACACATGAAGCTAGCAGGGGCATTGAGGCCACCTTGCAAAGTGTGAAAGTTTTGCATTAGTTTACATTCCTATTCCTTCCTCTCACTCTGCATTTTAAAATGTCCCATTAAAACCCTAACCCGCAAATCTTCAACTGAGTGGTTTCTCTGGAGAAATGTGCGGCCACTAGGGGATCCTTCCTGCTGTTTGTAAAAATGGATCATGGCAGGTTCATGAGCTCATTAAATCTTTGCCCTGCTTCCCCCACGTAGATGCCTGTACATACAAATAATCAGATACACCATTTGAAAGACCAATTAATGACTGCAATATGCAGTTGCTTAGGTACTTTGTTCTTCAGTGCCATAAAAACCTGGATTTGCAGAATGCTGACTGTATACTGAAGTGTTTTTTCGTGTCTTTTCCTCTCTCAGTTGGCACACATGTATACAAGGGAGGAGGCAATAGGGATACTGTCTCAAATCTTAACATAAATCAATCTATTAGATCCCAATTATAAGGGAAATATGAACTGTAAACAAAGTATTGCTCACTGCTTTTCTGACATTCTAGGGGACAAGGTAAAGCACTAAAAGATAATGAAACAAATAATAAAATAAATAATAAACTAATAAAACCATATATTTTCCCTGCCAATGTGTCCAAAGCACTATCCCTGATATAATTCTACTGTTTAGGTCAAGTTATATATCAAAATAAACATAAACACTGGGGGAGCAAATTGAAATTCTATGTAAAAAAAAAAGTAATAATAATTTCCATTGTGCCAACATATTCCACTGTACTGTACAATGCAGAGGGTGTAGGTATTAACAAAGTTGGGAAATAAAAAGTAAAAAACCAAACGAAGCATGAGAGCCCTGCTTGCATTTAATAGCAAGTGAATCAAGTGCCTGATTTGTGTAATGGTTCAGTCAGCTATTATTAAAAAAGTTAGTACAAATAAAGGTGGATGAGCCAGTCATCAGCCATTACCTGTATATGTAGAGCTATGGAGTGTGGTGGCTCTTGTTAAATGAAAGAGGGGTTGTTGAGAGGCAGCACAATAATCAGAGATTATGGTATGCCTGCCTTAAATTGTGTGTTTTAGGGCTCTCTTAAAATTGTGGATGTTGGGGATTAATCTAATTGATCATGAGATAAGTCATAGAGACAGGGGTTGAAGGTTTAAGTTATGAAGGAAGTTAACCTTAGATTGAAATGTAATCTTGAAAAATTGTTTTTACTGTCACACTTTTAAAAATTCAATAAACACAGATATTGCATGTAAAAATGTATAAAACAGAGCCCGTACATCAAAAGAAAACACAAAAATCAAATTTTTATACCACAAAAATTAAAAACGTGACACATTTAACCAGCGCAAGCAGGAAACCTGTCAAATAGTCTTGTCGCTCAAAATGTGCAGTGTTAAGGCCTTTACATATGTGGGTGGGTTTTTTTCAATGTTTTTGAGAAAACAACTCCTCATAATGCAATAGTTGATGGACAATATTAATTTTTCATGTAATACATTAGCTGCCTAATTACATAAGAAAAAAAGCTATATAGGTTGGTCTAAACAAGTTGTCATATTTCAGATGGGTTTTCATCTTTGTTTTAGAGTTCAGTAAAAACTTTTAGAAGCCTTTAAAATCTATAAATGAAATTATACAAATTAAGTAGGTAGATCAACGTGAGAATCACTGTATTCGTAGATTTCTATTTGTTATAAAAGCACCAACAAAATCTATTTTATTTCTTCTGTTTCAGATATTTTCAAATGATGGTCAATTCAAAAGTCGCTTTGGAATTCGAGGACGATCGCCAGGACAGCTACAGAGGCCAACAGGAGTGGCAGTGCACCCGAGTGGTGACATCATTATTGCAGACTATGACAATAAGTGGGTCAGCATATTTTCCAATGATGGCAAATTCAAGGTAAAGTGTTACAACAGTAGTATTAGAGTAAATATACTTATTCATTTTACTTATGCTTTTTGGGAACATCCAAAAGTCAAACAGATACAGGAATATATGGAATAACTTCATGAATAGAAGTTACTGTGAGTGACCCTTCCCATGTTACTTTTTACAAATTTTAAAGAACCCAATTCTAACAGGTGTTTGCTTTTCACAAATACACTGTCATTTTGTATTAACAGAGTGAGGAACATACATCACAGTCACTGTGATGTGTTAAGTTTGATCAGACAGTTTTATGATATTAGTTGTTTAGAGGTGTCAGCTGTATATTCAATAAGTATATGCTATTGTAGTTTGTAAGCTCTTGCAGGCAGGGGAGTATCTCCTTCCGTATCAGTATGTTATTGTATTTGTCTTATATTATGTACCCAAACCCCTTGGCTTGTACATGCAACCTGGAATTAATGGCTTTCTAAAATAAATGATAATAATAATACCAATGTAGAGAAGACCCTGAATAAGCATAATTTTAATTTCCTACTGGTAATGGTTATGTATTTACTTAACAGACAAAAATTGGATCAGGAAAATTGATGGGTCCAAAAGGTGTGTCAGTTGATCGTAATGGACACATAATTGTAGTAGACAACAAGGCATGTTGCGTGTTCATCTTCCAGCCCAATGGTAAAATAGTAACAAGGTTTGGAAGCCGAGGAAATGGGGACAAGCAGTTTGCAGGTACAGTTGATGTATTATGTACATAACATTTCTCTTGGATTTTTAAATATATTTGCTGTATATTGTTTTTTATGATGGATTTCTCACCACTTGATGGATATCACCACTTGATAACGGCACGGAATAACATGCCAATCTGACCTTGGTAGTCTGACCTCTGGGACCCTCAGTGAGCCCTAAAGCTAAGGGACAACAGCTACTGTACAGGCAAAATTTGTAAAGTAGCCACTGTTTTTAACTAGTGCTCCGAAACTGAAGAAATGAACTTAAGAATTTTTTCTCTAGTGTGAAAATTCCTATAGTTTTGTTTCTAGTCATATATGCAAAAAAGAAATCGAGAATTTAGACGGCACTCCCTAGTGGGATATCACAGTGGAAAGACAGTTGGTAGTACATATTGTTAGATATATACTAACCTGGTTGTGTTGTGCAAAATCCATGAACAATACTTTAAAGCACATCAACAATTTGTCTGGAACAGTTGAGGTAGAGGTCCCTGCAGGGTGTCAGTCTCTCTCCTTATGGATCCGGAGAGTAATAAGACTTGAAAACATAAAAAAGGTCGGTGTATGATACCAAATATATATATATTTATATATAATTTGGTTCAATGTCCCCCATGAGCAGATACATGTCCCCCATATTCAGGTATAGGCCGTTTAATGTCCCCCGTAGGCAGGAATAGGTAGTTTAATGTCCCCTGTAGGCAGGTTTAGTCTGGTAAATGTCCCCCATAGCCAGGTATAGGCAGTTAAATGTCCTCTATAGGCAGGGTTTAAAAAAACAAAAAAAAAAAACAGTACTCACCTCTCCCCACCGGTGTTCCGAGGCGCTCCGTCGTCTTCCTGGCACAGGGGGCGTGATGTCATCAGGCCGTGCAGGCAGCGGAATGACACTCACACCACCTGTGCCGGATACTCTGAAAGGAGTATTTGGATTCCTTTTCGGAGCAGGAAGCGCTAGCTCTCTGCTCCGCAATAGTATCGTCAGCTGTATGCACTTCCAGAGGAGGCACATATAGCCGAAGAGATCGCTCGAGCCATAGCAGCGCCTAGACACCAATGCCTGACTCAAGTATAAGCCAAGAAGGGCTTTTTCAGCACAAAAAATGTGCTGAAAAACTCTGCTTATACTCGAGTATATACAGTCATTGGGTTGTATTGGTGTTCATTTTCTAATTATCCAGGGATAAATGTGATGTATTATTAATATCAAATAATTAGTATTAATTCCTGATAATGTTAAGCTACTGTGTAACTGTGTCTTGCTGTGTAATTTACAGCACCACACTAAGAAAGCTCCAAGTGCAGTTGTACAACATATCCATAGGTTCCCATTTATCCAAAGGAGGCGCAAAGGTCCTTGAGGTCTCTGTCATCCCAGTATACTTCAGCATGTCTTTTTATTGCATAGAATAGCACAGCAGACTGAATCCTTTCCTACACCGCAGTATTCCACCCACATAGGAGCCTGTGCGTGCATATATACTTGCATTTATCAGAAGTATATGTTGGGAGCTGCACTTGATAAATACTTCTGATGGTCAGTGCAGTACTCGGTGTGAAAAAAAATTCTGTTAGGCTATTACTTTAATACTGTTTTTGCAGGTTTCTATCACTTTTTGCCAAATGTTAACTGCATGTATAATTCTTCCTTTCTTTAGGACCCCACTTTGCTGCTGTAAATAGCAATAATGAAATCATTGTGACTGACTTCCATAACCATTCAGTTAAGGTACCGTATCGTTACCAATTGCTTTTACTAGACCTTTATGACTACATTTTATGTTCATACACTGAGAACTCTGTTAGGATTTTGCATAGATTCTCTTCCAAAATTCCCCTAGCTTTCGACAGTGCATGTGAGTGAATTTTATACCCTGCTCACATGTTTGCAAAATACTGATTGTGCTACAAAGTTTAAAGAGGTTTTCTCACTACTACTTTTAACACGTAGGAAAAGATAAATGAAGACTGTTACCATATAGATTGCTTTTTTTGATTTAGCTTTAGTCAGGAGATAAAAAAACAATATTCTATCTCCTCTTAGAGTACACAAGTTTCTCTTGGTTACCGACCTTTCTCCCCACCTTTCTCTCCTCTGTCTCTTATTTGATCCAAGCTGCGGTCAGTCAGTCAGTTAACCATGGTGAGTCACTCCCTGCAGAGTTTTATCTCTAGTGATGGAGTTTGTTTACCTAACTTAATGACAAGCTTTCTCTCTTTAGAGTTCTGTAGCTTTGTGTACTACAATTTATAAATCTCCTGCAGTCATGTCACTGCAACAGGAATAACTAGTAATGGCAGCGTTGATGTCAATCACTGCTTTAGAACCACCCACATCCAATGGGAGTCTAAAACTGACTATGACTCTGTGAAACTGCGTGGTGAGAAAACTCCTTTAAATCACTATCTCCGGTTCCAAAGTGAAAAGCCTTTGTCTTGCTACATTATTATAATGTGGCCAATTTATGTGTGGATCCACTGATCAATCTGTAGCACACATCCAAGCTTCATCTGACGATTTTTTACATTAATTACCTAAAACATCCATGGCAGATTTGTTTATGGCAGTTCGGTGCCTTAAAAATATGTGGGTATGAGTATTGTACACACTGGTATGCGCATGTTCTTTCTGTGCCTACAAGAAATCTCTTTTTATTCCTATAGAGCACTGTATATCTCAGCCTTTTGTTGGCGGAATAAGCTGGGAGAGCCTCCTGATGTATTCTTCCAATTTAGGCTGAAAATCCCGAGACACGGTGGTGAATTAGTATTTTTGTGCACATAACTATTTGAACTTCCTTGTTTTATTCCCCATAATGCAAGTAAAATAAAAAATAAAGCAATTTTGCAAATGATCTTGATCAGTTTAACTTACTGTTCTGTGATTAAATAATCTTGTCTATGAACCATGAAGACACATCTGATGTGCATATACAAAACAGCAGAGGTTTACAAACTTGCTTTATTATAGAATGAAATAGAAAAAATATCAGAAGTAGGAAAAACCCCATTTAGGGTATGTTCACACGGCGCAATGTACGTGCCGCAATACTCCGGGTGTTTTGGAGTCGCGCTCATCAGTGAGTATGCCCGCCGGCCCCATTGACATGCGTTACTCACGGCGCGTAATCGCCGCAAATAATTAACGTGTCACTTTTCTCCCCACGCATAAAATGCGATCGTATTGTACGTGCGGGGAGGGGAGGGGGACGAGGCGTAATCCATAGTTTTCTATGAGCGCTATGGATTACTGTAATTGCGGCGCATACCTCATCACATATTAAGAAAAAAAATAGGGCGAAATGCGCGCCGCAATTACGCCATGTGAACATATCCTTAATCTCAAATTGCTTGCCTGAGTGTGTATACATCTTTGTGATGTTTTCTATGCTAAATTGTACTTTTCCTGATTAAAAGCGGTTTCCTTTTGTCCTGTAAAACTACAGTCCCGAGAATCCTTTGCTGTGGTTTGTCTATCTTCCTCCTTAACTACCTTAATCTCATTGTACGCCCCTTGTTTCCACTTTCATTTTGAAAGCCTTGCAAGGCAGGACCAAAGGGGGATGGCTTCAAAGTTTGCCCCGAAAAACACCACAACCCGTAGGCTAGGGCCACACTGCACAGGACAAAAAACTTCAGAAACCCGACGGCATTTTGCCCTATGCAGGACCATGGGCTTTGTCACTGATGTGCGCAAAAACCGCGGTCAGTTTTAGTTTTTGCCCTTTGCCCGTACAATTGAATGTACAGGAAGCCAATGGCAAACCGTGGGACTCCGGAGGAATATGCAAATACTGAAACCATCGAAAATCCGATGGCATTTCTGTGCTGTGTAGACATATACAGCAAAACAAACAAATGGACCAGCTCACCACATGTTGAAGTGGCCTCCGCAGGTATCCCGGTCAGAGCAGCCCGTAGACGATCCCAAGGGTTATGAGGTAGATGATACAGCGGTACCAAGAAGCATAATAAAAAGTCCTTTATTGGAAATCCATTAAAACAAAAGTAACCCAACGTAGCATAGCAGAAAAAACCCTTAAGGAAAACGCCACCCTTAGTCATGGTTTTCCACCTGAAACGTGTCTGTGTTTTCCTTAAGGGTTTTTTCTGCTATGTTACATTGGGTTTCTTTTGTTTTAATGGATTTCCAATAAAGGACTTTTTATTATGCTCCTTGGTACCGCTGTATCATCTACCTCATAACCCGCTGTGTAGACATAGTCTTAGGTCACCTGATCTCCTGGGCTAACACAAATCTGTTTTCTGTGTGTCCAGACACACAGAACTACTGCTTGTCTCTAGCAACTGGTGTAGAACGGCAGGAATCCAACAGAGAATGTAGGAGTACATCCCAAAAATGTCTGTCTTTGAAGGAAGTTTAATTTGAGATATTTGGTGTTTTAATATGTTATCCTAGAGTGGACGGAATATAATAATAGTCGCTGGTAACTTAGCATTGTTTCCTTAACACTGTTCCTTTCAGTTTTAGGGCTTGTTCACACGGCGTTTTTGTGATCCGTTTTACGGATCCGTTTTACGGATCCGCAAAACGGATCTAACAATTGTCAGTGTGATTAACATTGAGTTCAATGGAAAAAGCGCATCGCTGTTCCCACGGGAGATCAGCGATGCGCTTTTGAGAGCTCTCCTGCGCTGCGCTTTTCGCATCCGCTTTAAGAATTGACATGTCAATTCTTACTGCGGTTTACGCATGTGAAAGCCCATACGAGATAATGGAGTCCGCTTTTGGCACTTGTCCAAAAACGCTCCACACTCCGGGTACGTCTCAGCCGCGCTTTGCATCCAGAAAGCGGATGCGAAAAGCGCAGTGAGTGGCTGCAGGTGGATCGCAGGACGGCGCGGCAGCAGCAGGTGAGCAAAAATGAATGGAGGTGAGGTGCGGGGAGACTCTGAATGGAGGTGAGGTGCGGGCAGTGTAATGAACAGAGGTGCGGTGCGGGCAGTGTAATGAATGGAGGTGAGGTGCGGGGAGACTCTGAACGGAGGTGAGGTGCGGGGAGACTCTGAACGGAGGTGAGGTGCGGGGAGACTCTGAATGGAGGAGCGGTGCGGGCAGTGTAATGAATGGAGGTGAGGTGCGGGGAGACTCTGAATGGAGGTGAGGTGCGGGCAGTGTAATGAATGGAGGTGAGGTGCGGGGAGACTCTGAACGGAGGTGAGGTGCGGGCAGTGTAATGAATGGAGGAGCGGTGCGGGCAGTGTAATGAATGGAGGTGAGGTGCGGGGAGACTCTGAACGGAGGTGAGGTGCGGGCAGTGTAATGAATGGAGGTGAGGTGCGGGCAGTGTAATGAATGGAGGTGAGGTGCGGGCAGTGTAATGAATGGAGGTGAGGTGCGGGGAGACTCTGAACGGAGGTGAGGTGCGGGCAGTGTAATGAATGGAGGGGAGGTGCGGGCAGTGTAATGAATGGAGGTGAGGTGCGGGGAGACTCTGAACGGAGGTGAGGTGCGGGCAGTGTAATGAATGGAGGTGAGGTGCGGGCAGTGTAATGAATGGAGGTGAGGTGCGGGCAGTGTAATGAATGGAGGTGAGGTGCGGGCAGTGTAATGAACGGAGGTGCGGGCAGTGTAATGTAGAGAGAGAGAGATTTTATTGTGAAAAACGCATCCGGAAAGCGCTTGCGTAAAACGCAAGTGAAAAAGCATTGAAAACGGATCCAAATAAAGTATCAACTGCTGCGTTTGCGGATCCGTTTTCCAGATGCGCTTTTCAACTGTCAAAAACGGATCCGTAAAAAGGATCCAAAACGCCGTGTGAACAAGCCCTTATTCATTATTAAATAAAAACATAACTAGAATATTTGAGCGGCAACAAATTAATTAAAACTAAATCATGCACTTTAAATGTGAAATGTTCTGTGTGAAAATGCATCTATTAGAGATGCAGAAATTGATATAGACCTTTTAAGGCATAGAATAAAAATATTATTACACTGGTCCTGTGGCTTCATGGAGATATTTTGTTGTATTCCTATACAGGTATTTAATCAAGATGGTGAGTTCATCTTGAAGTTTGGATCAAATGGAGAAGGCAATGGTCAATTTAATGCACCAACTGGAGTGGCTGTGGATTCCAATGGAAATATAATAGTAGCCGACTGGGGAAATAGCAGAATACAAGTAAGAACTCATGTGTTATGTGCTATAGAAACATACATCCAACTACTAAGTACAAAGATGCAATCAACCATTACACCTGTATAATCAGTCTTTAACCGTTTAAGCCCCAGGACTGAAAAGGCATTAATGACCAGCTATTTTTTTTTTTTGCCTCCCTGCGCTACAACTTTGTGACGCACTTGTATGAGAACTTGTTTTATGTGGGAGACGTTGTATTTTTTTGGAGGGGGGGGTGAGTTTGTTTACAAATTATTACAATTTTATTTTCTCCTTTTTTTTATTTTTTTCTGTTTTTTTTTTTTATTTTTTTTACAACATTCACATTTCACACTAACCTATTAGATGAATTTTACAGGTTATTACGGTCGTGTAGATACCTAATATGTGTAGGTTTTGTTTGTTTTTTGTGAAATGCTTGGCAATATTTTTTATTGAATTTTTTTTTATTTGATTATTTTATTTTTCTACACTTTTTATGCTTTTTTTCCACTTTTTTTAAATCCTATTAAGGGATAACCATTTAACGCTTTTTTTTTTTTTTTTTACACCTAGTAATATATTAGCATATTAATGTCCTACTGTGTCATACTGCACAGGCAGCAGTCAGGGCAGCACACAGTGTGCCCTGACTGCAGGCTTCCTATAGAGACAACCCTGGGGTACTCTAGGTCCCCAGGGCTGACTGTACAGACGTTCTGCGGGCTGCATTGAGTCACAGAGAGTCCCGATGACCCATGGAGTAGGGGAATTCCCTTTGGTTATGCCTCAGTCATGGACCGCGGCAGTCAAAGGGTTAAGCGCTGGGGATCAGAGGTTTCCTCCGCTTCTCAATGCTTAGAGACTGCTTTAGGAACAGAGCTGTTCTGTTCCTAGTGCAGCTGCGGCGCAGATAGCTGCAACACCCCTCTTTCTTCAGCAACGTGGCTGCAGAAAGACGACCTGCACCGCCTGATGTCTATAGTTGGTGGGCAGTTGTTAAGGAGTTAAGAAACACTTGTAAAAGAACAGTTCTGGCTGGGAGGCATAAAGTCCACTTCCAGATTTCATCTACATCTAACAGTGCATGTTATATGTGCCCTGAGCTGATTTTTATAGTACTATTTATATAGTTAGATTATATTTGTTTTATATTTAAGGATATTATTTAAAGATGTCATCTGAAAATTAATTGACTCATTAAGGTTAATTCACATGGATTATAAAATTGTTCCATTTAAAAAAAAAACTTCACTGGGCAATTGCAGGGTAGTACTGTTCAAGTGCTGTCCTGTTCTCACATTGGTACATATGCAAACATTTTGTTGAAGAGGTCTCTTACAATAAGGAGGCAAATAAAATGAGGGAGTGTGAAGAGGGAAATTATGGACACTTGTGGCTTTTAGAAACTTCTGCTTAGTGGAGAATTTTTCTTGTCATAGGTCTGACTTCAGATATATAAAGTGTGAATGTGATTTTAGCCTCACCCTCTCACTGTGTTACTTTTACTATGAAATAACATCGGACAGATTTACAGGGTTGCCTGAACATTTTTATTGAAATTAGGTCAGAGCGGGTAAAAAAAAATAAGATAAAACCACCTCCTTTATCTTCCCAATCTGCTACCAGTTTGATGGTGTGTGAGTCTCAGCTGATCAGCACAATCCATGACCACAGTGGTGACCGGTCCCAGCCAAAGGTAGGCTGAGCAGCATTTGCTGCATTACAGAACTGGCAGCCAGAATGGCTGATAAACTACCAATTGGTGTCTGCTGGAACAATAAATTGGGAAGGTAACAGTGTGACCTTTTTTTCAATAAAAAAAAGTTCCAAGTCCTTTGCATTCACTCTGCAAGTAATACTGGAAAAACCTCATTCACACAGCTGTTTTATGGCTCTGTTTTGAATGAACATATAATAAGTCATCCATAACCGTACGTGTGCCTACAAATAGGCCCCATAATCATTTTTTTGTTTTTGTTAAACTAGAAGTCTGTGAAACTTTAGCAAATCGATGCAATGCAGTAAGTGAAGCCCAAGAAGGGGGGAGATACTATACTACTCATTCATGATGATTAGGATTAGCTACTACCCTGTTTCCCCGAAAATAAGAGATCCCCCGAAAATAAGACCTAGTGCATTTTTTGATGCAATTCAGAGTTTGGCTGCTTATGCTGATGTTTGTGATGAAATCCCTACAGTATATTGTATTAATACATATTGATGTTTTGTTAATCAAAAAATTTGAATAATTGAACATATAAAAAATAAGATGTTACCTAAATTAAAGTCATATCTCGACTTTATGAGCTAAAATTAATATAATACACTGTCTTATTTTCGGTGAAACAGGGTAGACATATTTATACATTTGTTAAAAAATGTTATACAAACGTACAATTTTTTCTTTGTTTGTGACCTTAGGTTTTTGATGGAAGTGGATCGTTTTTGTCTTACATCAACACTTCTGCTGACCCACTGTACGGTCCCCAGGGACTGCATCTGAATTAAGACGGCCATGTTGTTGTAGCAGACTCTTGAAATCATTGTTTTAAAGTTTACCGTTAATTACAGTAACTGGACGGCCAATGTTTTGTGGTATTTTCTGCACTCAATATGAACCAACGGAACTTCTAGCAAGATGGATGGAAATGATCTCAAAAAAACTCTCTTATTTAACCTCCACGTGATCATGTTTACGTTTTAGCGATGGCTCGTGTCTGTGTCAGATTGCTTCATCGCTGCACACTGAAAAGTGAACTTTCCAGTGTAAAATAGGATGCCATTAACGTGTTACTGGAAACTTAAAAACACTCATCTTGTGCACTTAGGTCCTTGACCTCTTAGAAAATGAACTCATGGACATGGTGCTCCTCAGGGGAGCTCCCATATTCTATAATCAGTTGTTGTCATACATTTGCCCAGCACTGAAATCCAGAAGTCTTCTAGCTTTGTGTATCCTGGTAGGTATTGTATTTAAACATAGGAAAAAAAACTTGGTCTTAAATAACATTAATGTAACATAGTAGTTGTATGTGTATTCCAAAATTTTACAAACTGTTGTCACATTTGTAATAATGTAATTCTCCACACGGCCATTTGCAGTTTATGTGCACTTCTATTTATCCTGTGGTACGTTGATAAAGTATCATGAAGTATATGCTGTTTCATTTCATGCATCTTTTTCCATTTTTGTACAAAACAGAAAATATACAACGTCAGATGAATGTTGATTGTGTATCATATGATGGGTCAAATTTAGATAATTAGCAATGAAGCTATGCCTTATTGAAAGATGCCCATAGATACCAAAAATGATCCGCTATGGAAACACTGCATGCTTTCTTCCCTGTGTAAGACTTCCTTACATAGATTCATTGGAGTCATATTCCAGTTATTGGACACTAGAGTGGCAAAGAAAAGCCTTGTATGGGATTAATAGCCATAGGAAAGTTGCCCTGTACTAATAGATCATGGCATTAACAGCAAACACAAAAAATAAGATAATAAGTGATTGTATTTGTATATAAAAGAGTTTTTGTTAACATTTGCTAAAAATAAAAAAGCTCAAATATTTGATAGACTGGATTCACATAGTGCAGGTGTGGTCCACCCCATCTGTGAATAATGGCTAACAAAGTGCGTGCCATAGGTTGTTGAATTCAGAGAAATATTGGAGTTGGTAAATACTTCAGAAATTTCATAATCCAAAAGAGGGAGTCACTGCTAGGTTTAACATTTGCTGCATTTCAATTTAAAATTAAAAATATTCTAAGCTAGAGGTGAAGGTGAGGTGAAGTTTAGTGCACACTATGGAACTATGTTGTAATCGATACAAATAACGTATTACTTGCTGCATTTCCCTGTAGACCAAGCCTGCACAACTTTGCAGAAGGTAGGGACCAAAATGAAACAAGGCAGAACTTCTCTGGGTCGCACATCGTTTCTTTGTGGCACCGAAGATTGTATTCCTTTGTAATGGCTATAACTTCTTGGCTATAACTTCTCGGCAAATAAGGCACAATATTTTTTGGATCGTGTAACTAAACCATTATCTATTTATCCACTCTGGATTGAACACTCTTTGTTCTGATTTAATATTTTGTTTCTTTTTATCATCCACTTCACAGTCACCCCCAAAATTTTCACGGTCCTAAAACTATCCACAGTAGCAACTACTCTCCTACCCATTATTGTGGGTAGCCCCCTCTTTCAACTGTTCTCTAAGGAAGTCTACGCACCCTTTGCACTGCCAATTTCAGAAGGAGAAGTCTTCCCGTTGAGCTGGGTTTGCCGATGTGGGTTATTGAATCTCTGGATTTTTATGTATTATCACCGGCAAATAAATAACACTCATTGAATGTATGACAAATATTCTATTGAGTGATTTCACCACATCCAAAACTATTACGGTATATCACAATACAGAGCAATAGAAAAAAAAGTCTCTGTTCATATAACTTGTGGTCCGTGTTTTCCTGTAGCATAATTTTCACTGTTATTTCATTCCAGCATCCAATTCAGGTAACGCATTATCACATCCGCGGCAGGTAATGTGATAGTCCATACATATAAAAGTATAGACACAGGCAGAAATCAATTACATAATCTTTTGGCTATGTTCACACGGCTTAAAATGGGACGTATTTCAGTCCGTTATTACGTGCCGGAGTGCGCAAATTACGGCTGGAATCCGTCCCAGTCATTACGGTAATCCACAGTTCTCATAGAGAACCATGGATTATGTCTCCTCTCCCTGCTCGGCGAATCCGCCACGGGGGGGGATAAGTGACATGTCATTTACTAGCGGCGTATACGCGCTGCTGGTAATGAAAGTCTATGGGCCGGCGAGGTGCCGCCCCCCGCTCACGCCCCGCCCCCACGGCGTAATTACGCCCCGCAAATAAGCCATGTGAACCCAGCCTAACACTGCAAATTATGCTACAAGAAAACACTGGACCACAGGTTATGTGAACGGTGACCTTATTTTCATTGCTCTGTATTGTGATCGTTTTGGATGTGGTGAAATGACTCAATAGAATTTTTGTCACAAATTCAAAGTGACCTCCTATTGTGTTGATCTATATATAAAAATTTGGATTTATATCCAGGTGGGGACCTGGTAAGTGCTGCCGATACCTGTGAATTGTTTAAATGATAGGTGTCAAACTGCGGCCCTCCAGCTGTTGGGAAACTAAAACTCCCATCATGCCCACTGTTATAGATTATACAAATGCATAATGGGAGTTGTAGTTTCCCAACAGCTGGAGGGCCGCAGTTTGACACCCCTGGCTTAAACGGTGCGATGTATTTAAAAAAATTATTGAATCTGTGGTCCACGCAGAGAGAAAGAAGATGTCAGGCATGTACAGCAGTCTCCATTCTCATCTGTGGAAGTTTCAAATCTAGCTGAGGGAGTGACCTTGGTTGTATTTGGAACCGAAGAAAGGAATGCAGCGTACATGCGTGGCCATTTCTACGGATTGTGGCTGCACCATTTTTACATCTGTTGGAGGCTGAGAGAAATCCTTTAGCAAGATGCAAGTGACCCGGGGTCCATATGTTGTGCAGGCCGGCCTCAGACACTCGCAACAGATTTTTTAGCAGGTAGCATGCTCATCAGAAGCTATGATATGCAGCACATATATGTGTGCAGGAAGAAATACAAATGCAAATAGTTGTACAGATAAACACTGGCTTTGTATTCTGCTCTTCCTTTGCAGGGACAGAATACAGAGCTGTAATAGTTACGTGTAATGAGGTACCATCATGACAGATCAAGGCCACTTGGATCACACTTGGGTCAAAACCATGCAGTCACCATTACATTAAAATCAGACTGCAGCAGTTATATCTAGTCAGTGCTGGCTAATGCTAAGGTAACATTTACCAAAAGGTAACAATGCTTGTTTTTTAAGGCAAGGCCCAATAGCATTCTACTGTGGATTACATGTGCACCACAGACTCCAAGAGTAGATTAAACATGTCCTGAATCATAATTTCCGGGGTTTTGCATTTTCACAAATGCTTCATAATTTGTTAGAATGAAATAGCATCAGATCAACGGATTATCAGGGTTTTATTCAGGATTACATCATAGTCATCCTCTCTAGTGAAATTCTGCATCCTTAAACCGTGCATTAATGCTTCTTCTTTCCTTTCGGTATTATACTCTCTAGAAAGTGCAAAAAATTTAGCCAGAAGATGTTTGTGGTACGAAGTTAATGTTTTGTACATGCCACATAAAAGGAGGTTTCTGCTCACATTGTGGCATAATAAGGGTGCAATCTGCTCCATAATACTGGCATACATGATTTATACTACACTTAATACGTGTTTTAGACAATTTTTAGATACTTTTGCGCCTTGTCCGACAAAAGGGGTGTAGTTTCACTAGGGTGCATGGCTTCATGTCCAATGCTGTTCACCAAAATTTTGCCACATTTAGAATAAAATAAGCCAACTTCTAAGAGAAGGTGAAGGAGATGGTGTAATCTTCACAGACTAAACAGGTAGCAGATTTATCAACACTATGATAAATGTGGCGTATTTAATAAGTTTACACTAAGTATTAGACTGTATTCATAAATCTGCTCTATTGTGTATGAACAGGATACTTTTTTTTCAAAGAATGACTAACATCAGGTCACTATGCGAAAACACCATGTAGAAGAAGCCGATTGTTTTTTTTCTTTTCAGGTGCACTAACAAGTTTTTCTTTTATTATGTTGTATGGTTAAATTATCAAACCACTGTACATATTTATTGCATTTTATTATTTACTGTATTGCCAATAATCTGCATTTGTTATACCATAAATATTTACAACCAATAAAAATGTATTTGATGAAAGTATTAAAGCGTGTTCCAGGAGTAGGAAAAGAGAGTCTATTTCTAGAATATTTCTTTTTTTTTTTTCCCCCCATAATCAACTCTTTTAACCAGTTACAGACCACAGACTAAAAAACGTCCGAGCGGTCCCCAGCCAACTCAGGATGAAGAGTCTGCAGCTGCAGGAGAGAGGAAGTTTATTACCATGACTGCCTTCCCAATTGCTGCATACACTAAGGGCTTGTCCCCACGGCACGGGTTTTCACCCAGTTCTTCAGACGGTTTTCGGTTTTGAAAACCATTTGCAAACCGGGTGAAAACTTTTAAAACGGGCCTCTATGGAAAACCCGCACTGCAGTCCCCACTGCATGGGTTTTCTGCCTGGCGTTTTGTGAGACCGCCGACGGTCCGAAAAACATAGATGTTCATTCTTCCGTCCATTTTTCAGACGGAAGATAAATATGTCTGTGAAGGAGAAGGGCTTTTCTCCATTAACCGCGGAGAAAAGCTGTCACCCGGCGGCAGTGTGCACAGCACGAAAACAGTACAAGTAAACGTCGGATAAACCGACCGGTATTTGCATTGTGCCGTGTAAACGGCCCCTAAATGAGCACCGTGCCTTTCAGGCTTGCATGCCTGGGGATCACATTATCTCTGGGGCTCAACAATTGCAGGGATACACCTAAATGAACTCTGGAGTCAGTGCTGGAGGTTTATTGGGGTTAATGTATCAGCTCCAGCTACACGAGAAATCAGCAATTTTAAAAAAAAAAAAAAAAAGGGGAAAAAAATTTGAAAATGCCATCCTGAGGTCTTTTCGTGACCTTATGAGGGACCACTGTGATAAAGAAAAAATAAATGATAGCCCAAACTATTTTCACCCACAGCCCATGAAGCTATATGTAATCTAAATGAAGGCAGTAATGGAAAAGTGGCACAATTAAAAAATTTTTTATTGCCACTTAAAAATGCTTTTTTTTTTTTTTTTTTTTTTTTACAGTTTTTGTTGATATTGTTAAAAAAAATCAAATTACCTACAAAAATAAAGCCTTATGTAAGGTAGAAAAAAAGGCAAAAAGATCAAATCTGTATCTACTAAATAAAAAGAAAATGTGCCTGACCAGCAATGAGGGTAAATGACCCAGTCAGTAAGTGGTAAAGCTTTTTATTAGCTTTATAATGTTGTTGCTATACTTTCATCATAGCTTATCATTTTTGCATGTTTTCTCAATCAATAATCAGTATAATAATGCAAATTGTATGTTTATTTCATCACAGGGAATTATATATAGCATGTAGTGGTGTAGAGTTATGTGGTTATATGACACAAAGGTTGATTTCATTCAAATCTAAGTTTGTGAGTAAAAAAACAGTAATTATGGGCAGCACAGTGGCTCAGTGGTTAGAACTGTTACCTTGCAGCACGGGGGTCCTAAATTCAAATCCATTAAGGACAACATCTGCAAGGAGTGTGTATGCTCTCCCCATGTTTGTCTGGGCTTCCTCTGGATATTCCGGCTTCCCCCACACTCCAAAAAAACACAAACTAATCTGAAATTTAGACACTGAACCCCATTGGGTTCAATATGAATAATTACAATGTCTGTACAGCCCTGTGGAATATAACAGTGCTATATAAATTAATAAAATAAATAATTCGTGACTGGAAAAGAGGTGGAAAATCCTGCTTATCCAGGCCAGATACAGTGATTGACAGTTTGCTCTGTACACAGCAAACTGTCGATCACTGTAGTCAAGAGAAAGCAATCTGCCTGTACGGTCCAGCATGAGGGCAAAAAGACGTACTTTATTGGGTTAACCGTACAGAGGGTAAAAACATGGCGCCAACTGGCGTCACTAACGTGTTTCGGGCTTTCCTAGTATCGCCCTTGTTCAAAGCATGACGTTCAATAGCATGAAAACTGAATGTGGTAGGTGATCCTGCGTGCTTCTCCAGAAAGTGCCTAACTGCACCTGATTGGTGGATTTGTTCCTTTAGAATACTTGATAGATGTTCATATATTCTTGTTTTTATTTTCCTTAGGCTATGTTCACACCGATTAAAATGGGCCGTATTTCGTTCCGTAATTACGCGCCGAAGTGCGCTAATTACGGGCTGAAAACGGCCCATTCATTACGGTAATCCACAGCTCTCATAGAGAACTATGGATTACGTCTCCTCTCTTTCTAGCGGCGTATACGTGCCGCTAGCAGTGATTGTCTTTGGGCCGGCGAAGTGCCGGTCCCCCGCTCCCGCCCCTGTCCACATGGCGTAACTGCGGGGCGTAATTACGCCCCGCAGTTACGCCATGTGGACATAGCCTTACACTACTTCCCACGTATAACTTTTGACATTCCGTGAAGTATATCACATACACTACATGGTGGCTGTCACAGTTGATAAATTGTTTTATTTTGTAACTTTTACCTTCATTTGTATTTGATTGAAATGTTACCACTTTCTGTGTGTATTTACAAACGTTACACCTGCTTCCTCCACAAGGATAGAAGCCTACTTGTGCCGCCACGTTTTCCGCAACTTATTGCTGATGTATGTGCTTTTAGATATTTCATTACCTATGATTAAATTCCTGTTAGGAATGCACCTGATGCCCTGATCTATGATTTTTACCAATATTGAATCTTGTCTCAATATGTTTACGCTTTTTAATTTGTTGATATTCTGAACTATAAGGTGTTGAAAATGTAACTTTTCCTTGTTGCTGAATAGTAGGTTTGATTTTGGGAATCAACAATTGTTCCTGTGTTTTTGTTCTGTTTTTGTTTCTGCCTCTTTTTTATTTGTTTTTGTGCATATCCTCAACTGTGACAGCCACCATGTGGTGTATGTGATACATTGCACGGAATGCCAAAAGCTATATGTGGGAAGTAGTGTAAGGAAAATAAAAACAAGAGTATATGAACATCTATCAAGTATTAAAAAGGAACAAATCCACCAATCAGGTGCAGTTAGGCACTTTCTGGAGAATCGCGCAGGATCACCTACCACATTCCGTTTTCATGCAATTGAGAAAGTGGAAAGCCCCGTGAGGGGCAGAGATTAAGAGTGTATGGTCCGTCTCCATGAGGCATTTTGGATATTAGAATTAGACGCCAGGGCTCCGAACAGCCTAAATTACCGAAATGACTTGTGATACATTATTTAGTATTAAAGTCAAGCCTTTATTATTAAGGAATAGTATATAGAATAATGTTAACACATTTCTTTGCATTATAACAAGTGAATGTTGTTTTTAAGTGTTTTTATTAGTGTAGTAAAGGGTTAAGCTTACCTGCAAACGGAAGTGATGCGATAGAAGGCAGGTCAGTACGACACTATGGTAAGTAAGTTAATATAAGAAACGCTTTGTTATTGAGCGTCATGCTTTGAACAAGGGCGATACGAGGAAAGCCTGAAACGTGTTAGCGACGCCAGTTGGCGCCATGTTTTTACCCTCTGTACCGTTTTCCCAATAAAGTACGTCTTTTTGCACTCATGCTGGATCGTACAAGCAGATTGCTTTCTCTTCACTATTGTGATTGAGTCCTGTGGTCATGGACGATTAGGATCCGTGCAAGACTGAGTGAACAGACGGAGCAGCTAAGAGGAGCAGGTGCAAACTATCAAGCTTATGGAGGTGAGCTGCAGCCGGGAACCTTTTGTGTTTCTCATAACATTAGTCAATCACTGTACTTGGGCTGGGCAAGCAGTAGTTTTACTTTGACATTTTACTTAGAAATCCTGCTCCAAATCACATTACTCTATATATAACAGAGCTCAGCTTCTCTCCATCTGTCACATCCTGCTATCGGATAGGGGAGCATAAATTACCTGACAAGGTCCCTTAAAATTTTATTTGTACCGGACAACCCCTTTAACGGTCCATATTCTGGATGTAACACCAAGACAGTTATACATACAGTCTAAAATGATGAAACAAATGTGAGAAATGCAAACTGTTCTCCCCTATCAGGCAGAAGGTAGAGGGGGAGCAGTGTGTAAGGCTATGTTATATGTGGGAGTGAATGAATCTAACAGCTAGAGACTCAGTAATTGACCAGATCCTTCACATAGAGCTGTCACTGCAAGAGGAGCGTAGAGCGCTCAGGCAGCCTTTATTACACAGCTCAGAGAGGAGTGAAAGACAACATAGAGAACATTAGACACAGACAGCAGCCAGCAGAGAAAGCCAGTTTGTTTCGTTTTCACACAGCTCAAAGGGAAAAGAGTGCAGGCAGCCAATCGCAGCACAGGGGGCGTGTCCCAACAGAAATGAACTGAATATCAGGCAGCCAATCACAGCATCAGGGTGTGGCCTGACTTCAGATTTAGCGCTAGATACTCACAGATTAGTTAATAGCTGCTATACTAAATGATTTTTTTTTTACTGTCCCCATCATCACAGATGATGATCTTTGTAGTCAGAAAACTCCTTTAAGGTTGTACATTGGCTAGACTTCATTGATCTACACGATCTTAACTTTGGGGCCACCATTTGGATAAAAGGGACACCAGGCAAAACTTAGACCGTGTTGTGCCTTGTATAGGACCTAAGGAGGTGGCACATGACACAGTGGTTCAAAGAGAAACCGCTTTAAAGACAGCATAGCTGACACACAGCTGTCACAGCTACCTCAGTTAGGCTAGGTTCACACGGTGTATTTGCAGGGCGTAATTACGCCCCGCAATTACGCCGTGTGACCGGGGGCGGGGCGGGAGCGGGGGACTGAGCAGGGGGCCGGCACTTCGCCGGCCCATAGACTTGAATTGCTAGCGGCGCGTATTTGCGGCTAGTAATTCACATGTCAATTATCTCCCCGCCCGGCGGCTTCGCCGGGTGGGGAGAGGAGACGTAATCCATAGTTCTCTATGAGAACTGTGAATTACCGTAATGAATGGGCCGTTTTCAGCCCGTTATAGGCGCACTCCGGCGTGTAATTACGGACCGAAATACGGCCCATTTTAAGCCGTGTGAACATGGCCTTAGGGCGGGATAAGAAACCAGGGTCTAAGCAGCAACCCCTCAGGCATAATGTAGTGTTGGCTAAATGCTCCTTTTGGCAAGAAATGTTTTTCTAAATCTAGAACTTGGAAAATATCAGTAAATGTTCTGTATACCGCATAACTAAAAAGCCCATAGCTTGCATACTTTTAATGACTGAAATGGGCACAACCTTATTTGTAAACCCTACAGTAGTAAACTTCCAGCAAATCGTACGGAATAAATACGTACTTTAAGCCCCAAATCTATTGCCTAATATCTTAAATTCTGTTTGCTTAGATTAGTGTATAAAGAAGAATGTAAATGTTGTATCGCAGGGGACGCGCTTATCACTACAGGCAACCTACTGAATGGAACACTTGGCATTTTCTCAAAGGCACAATTCACATCTGCATCATTATTTTCAGTTTTGTGTTCTGTTATAAGAACAGCAAACCCCACAAAATGGTGATGGTGCCAGCGCCATTATATGATAGTCACCATTGACTGTAACAGGGTTCAACAGGTTTGCATCATGGGGTCCGTTATTTTAATGGTAAAAAAAGTAGTGCTTCAAACTGTGCAATTTTTTTGTTCCATCACTTTTGATAGAATATGTGCTGGAGGCCCCAAAAGCTTGCCCCCCAGGGCACCGTTTTTGTGGGTTTTTTTAAAAAAAACCGAAAAATACCCCAAAAGCAATTCCCCCTAGACTTTAAAATCCGTGGCCCCCCCTTTGCATGGATTTTCCCACAAACACACCCCCCCAAAAACCCCTTAAAAAGTCCCCCCCCCGGTTTTTGGGCAGATCATGCATGTGTGGGTGTGAAGGGGGAGTGCTTAAATCTGCAAACCACGGAGAAAAGAAGTCCCCCCTGCATGCCAAAAAAAGAACAAATACTGGTCGCCATTTCCGACTGGTATTTGGTCTTTACTGTGTAAACGCACCCTAACAGAGAAAAGGGCATTATCCACATAGAATTTTAGACAGAGTAGTAGTATGCCCGCTTGACCACTGCTCCTACTTCTTGCTGTTGATGTGCTGGTGAAGCGGAGCAGGAAACTCAGGATTTTATTTAATGATTCTCAAAAAATTTAATCTGTTTCTCAACTCCGTCCCAGGACCCACCAACAGTCTGTTTTTCTGGGTTTCCCTTTGCATTTCACAGGTGATTTAATTTTGGGCAGTGCGTTTTGTGGGAGATCCTGAAAACTTACCCGTTTGGGGGATCTTGGACAGGGGTTGAGAAACACTGATTTTGATGATGTATCCCTTTTTTGGGAAAATCTTCTTAAAGAGTTTTGCCATAAATAAAAATTTACATGGGGAAACTGCAAATGAAATAATAAACATTTTCACCATTATTTTTATTAAAAAATTTTGCACCCCTTTTTGTTTTGCTGCTTCTTTGTGATCCATTGTTTACGCCGTCTCCAGGGATACGACCAGGGCTAATTCCCTCATCCCGGGCAACTGCTCAGACATCACCTCTAGGTAGCTACTGATGTCCAAACCCAGGTCTGTCATCTACTCCTGTCCTCTTTACTCCTTAGTAATTAGTCAAACAGTGAAAATTTTAAAAAAAACTTCATTGAGTTTTTTGCATTGATAAATAGAACCCCGCCCCCCCCCCCCCCCCCCCCCCACAGGTTTGGTTCCTGCAGGATTTAACCTGGGCCCCTTTGTCCCTGGGGGCAAAAACTTTTCCCTTTCTGTACTAACAATGTTTTACAAAAAACAGACCTTTCGTGACTACAAAAAAAACCCAAAGGGTGATGCCCTCCTGCTGGTCACTTTTAAAGCAACTCAAACAAACAAACAACCCCTTCTGAGCACACAAGCTCAAGAGCGGGATACGGAGGTATGAAATGAGATCGTGGCAAAACCCCTTTAAGACTCTATCCATATGGGGAGCAGTTGTATGTGCGTTGCATGCACCATTATTGCCACTGTGACTAAAAGTGAGCACATGCCTTTTAGCAAGCTTATTTGATGACCACGATGAAATACATACCACAAAAGATACATAATATAATCATACATGTGTACAAAAGGATAAATTAAGACTGATGTTAATACCTGTTAGATTATGTAAATATGTGTATTGTAAAACGAGCTTTTCAAGTGATTTTGTGTTCTTCTAAAAAAAGCAGTGAAAATCCAGACAAGGAGAGAATGTGAGGCTGGGTTCATATTGTGTTTTTTATGCATGTTATGCAGCAGCATTTGAAAGCCATTATCAGGAGTGGAACCTGTTTTTTGTTTGCAAATACTACTGCAAAATATGCACTAAAAAATACAGGCCCTCATTTACTATCGCTGTCTAAAAGTTGGTGCAAATTTGGGCAGTCTATTTATCATAGTGGCTTATGCTAATTGATAATTTAATGAAGTTTTAGAATTGTTGGCTTACTTTCTACACTAGCATGTTGGCACAGCGTGTCGCATCGCAGCCATTCCCACTTTCACACAAACCTACTCCCACCTTTCTTCTTTTTTTTTTTAAAGGGGGGGGCCCCTTGTCGGCAATGTGAAAAAAGGATTTAAAGGGCCCAAAATAATTGGTGTCGGGGCTTTGTTTATGTTTCCCCAAATGTTTTTTTTTTTGGGCCCCCTTTTTTAAATTCTTCCGGGGCAAAACAATGTAAATGAGGGGTGCCCGGGTTGAACCCGCCGAGAGTCTTCATAACCCCTCTCACACAGGATGACTGACAGTGGGGTAAATCAGCTTAAATTTGGGAAAAACGGGTCAATCTCCTTTTTTGGATACAGAAAAGCAAACTGACACTTTTTTCCTACTAGAATTTTCGTGGGGTTTTTTTGGGACGGGCATTTTACTCTAAAAATTTTCTGCAAACAATTTCCCAGGGGGGGCCATAAAAATTTCGGGGCCCCTTTATGGGGCTTGAAGCATGGGGGCCCCCCCTCTAATCAACTTTGCCCCCCCTATAACACCGCCCCCTACCAGTCCCCCCCAAAAAAATTAAAAAATTGGCTTTTTGCACATTTTTTTTTGGAAATTCAGTTCTCTTGTTTTTTTTAAAACTTTACTTTTTATCTTATTGTGCGAGTCAGTTTTGTATACAAGAGCCGGGAATACCCCCACATAAATCACTGTTTTTCCCCCACCACTAAATGTTAATGACCAAACCCAGTATCCCCGGGGGCCCAAAATACAAAAAAATTTAATACACAAACCCAAATTTTTTTCCCCCAAAACCATCTTCACCCAACATATTCCACCAATAGAGGGGGCTAAATAAAAAACCACTTTTAACTTTTAAACTAAAAAATTAAAGCCGTTTTAAACCAAGGGGGACCTAAAAAAACCCCCCATTAAAAAAGGGGGGGACCAATAGGGTAGTTTACAAGTCCCCCACCCCACAGTGAAAAGGTTCAGTTTGGGGGACTGCACAGGGGGGGAAAACCCGGCGGGATAAAGTTGTTCACGTTTCGTTTTTTCTCTCCAAACCGGGTCCGGGGAACCCCCATTGGCAAACTTTTCCCGGGCCCCCAAAACTCGCCCCTGCGGGAAATTTTACCCCCAAACACCTGAGACCCCCATCACTCTTTTTCACCCTTTCCCCTTTTTTTAAAGGTTTTCCCCAAATTTTTTCAAACTTCCCCCTTTTCCCCTTTGAGCCCCAAAAAGGGGAATCTTTAAACCCCTTAGTCCCCGGGGTATTTTAGGTGTTACAAAAACCCCCATAAGGTTAGTTATATGGGCCCCCTTCCGAGTAGCTACGGGCTCCCTGTAGATAGATAATGGGTAGCGGGCGGGCCCCCCGTAGATAGTTGGGTAGCTAGCGGGGCCCCCGTAATAGATAGGTACTGGGGGGGGCCCCCCGTGGGTTTAGAAAAGGAAAGTTTGCGGGCTCCCGTAAAATTAGAATAGGTGGGCTACCCGGGCCCTGGGCCGTAGATAAAAAGGAAAGTTTACGGGCCCCCTTTAGATAAAGGGGTAGCGAGGGCTCCAGTAATAGATAGGTAGTTTAGGGGGGGCCCTCCCCTTTAAAATAGATAGGTTTAGTTTTAGGGGTTTCCCCTTTTAGAAAGTAGGTACTTGGGGGCCCCCCCTTAATGATGGGTTTGGGGCTAGCGGGCCCCCCCGGGTAGTTAAAATTAGGAAAGTTTAGTGGGCCCCCGTAGTTTGGGATGGGGTAGTTAGGGGCCCCCCCGTGTAGATAGGTAGCAGGGGGGGCCTTCCCCGGGGGTAGATGGGAATGGGGTACTAGGGGGGCCCCCGGTAATAGATAGGTATTTAGCGGGGGGCCCCCCTTAGATAGTTTGGGTAGCTACCCGGGGCCCCCCTTTAGTTAGTGGGTTACCCTAGCGGGCCCCCCCGTAGATAAAATTGGGGAAAGCTAGGGGGGCCCCCCTTTAGATAGTTTGGGTTTAGCCAGGTAGGTGGGTACCCGGGCCCCCCCATTGGAAGGGGGGCCAGGTAGGTAGGGTTAGGGGGGAGAATTGGGGGTGGGGGCCCCCCACACCCCGGACCTTTTGTGGGGCCCCCGCCCCAAGTCTCCCCAAACCCATGTGGGGGTTCCCTCAAGCCCCCCCCCTTTATGTAAAAGCTATTGACCCAACAACAAAACAGGGGAGCGCGGGTTCCTTTTTTTGACAGTGCGGGTTTCCCTTATTTTTAAAGCAATGCTGGGGCCTTTTCGGGGTTTAAAGGGGATCCCCCCTCCACCCGGGTTGGTTGGGGGGACCCTTGCCCAAAGCTTTTCCTCTCTCCCAAATCATTGGGGGGGGGGGCCTTGCTAAATTGCCCCCCGGGCCTTTTGTGGGGCCCCCATTCCGGCCAACCCCATGGGACCCCCCCCAAAAAGGCTTGGGAGGGGGGGGGGGTTGGGAAGGAGGGGGCCCCACATGGTTTGGGAAAGGAGGGGGGGGGCTTTGCCGGGGCCCAAAAGCGCTGGGGAAAGGGGGGAGTTTTTGGCCCCCCCCCCCGGGGGCCCCCCACGGGCGCTGAAGAGGGGGGACTTTCCCGGGGCCCCCCAAAAGCGTGAAAGAGGAGTTTTTGGCCGGGGGCCCCCCAACAGCGCTAAAAGGGGAGGGGGGTTTTTCCCCAGGGGCCTCACAGCGTTTAAAAAAGGGGGGGGGGGGGTTTTTTCCAGGGGGCCTCCGGGCGTTTAAAATAGGGGGTGGGGGTTTTTTCCGGGGGCCCCACAGCGCTGAAGGGGGGGGGGGGCTTTCCCTTTGGGGGCCCCCCCAGGGGGCTAAAGGGAGGGGGGGGCCCTTTTTCCCGGGGGGCCCCAAAGGCTGAAGAGAGGGGGTTTTTTTCCCGGGGGGGCCCCCCCCCAGGCTGGAAGGGAGGGCTTTGCCAGGGCCAAAAAAGGGGGGGCTGAAGGGGGAGTGGGGGGCTTTGGGGGCCTTTTGGGGCCCCAAAAGGCCGCTGGGGATAGGGGGGGGTTTTTTCCGGGGGGGCCTTTCACAGGCGGGGGGAATTTAGGGGGGGGGGGTTTTTTTTCCCGGGGGCCCCCCACGCGGGAAAGAGGGGGGGGGGGGGGAAACTTTTCTGGGGGGGCCCCACGGGCGCTGAAGAGAGGGGGGGGGTTTTTTCTAGGGGGCCCACAGCGTTTGAAGAGGGGGGGGGGGCCCTTTTCCGGGGGCCCCACAGCGCTGAAAAAAAAGGGGGGGGCTTTTTTTGGGGGCCCCACAGGCTGAAGAGAGGGGGGGGTTTTTTTTCCAGGGGCTACCAGGGGGGGGAAAGGGGGGGGGGGGCTTTTTCTGGGGGGCCCCAAAGCGCTAAAAGAGAGGGGGGGGGCTTTTTTAGGGGCCCACACCCGTTGAAGAGGGGGGGGTTTTTTTGGGGGGGCTCCCCCAGCGCTGTAAAGGGGGGGGAGGGGGCTTTGGGAGTGGGGTTTTCCGCACACTTTTTTGGAGGGGCCCGGGGGCTTTTGTCTCATTGCCCCTAGCGCGCCCGCTCATTTAGGTGTACATGAAATACCCTGGGCAATTTCATTTAACTTACTCTCCTCCCCGTGCTGGGGGAACAGGAGAAAAGGGGGCCCCCTCCTCCCTCGGACCGGGGGCATCCAGGGGGGGTTTCCGCCCCCACAGGGGGGGGGGACTCCCCAAATTTTAAAAATTCGTTGCCCCGCCCAGCGTGGGAGGAGCCGGCCTGTGGGGGGGGAGTTTTTCCGGGGGATGGGGGCGGGGGGTAGGGGGGGGGAGGGGCCCGGCTTGGGCTCTTTCACAGCCCCGGGGGGAGGAAAAGAAGTTACATTTAAATTTTCCCTAGGCTAGCGTAAAACCTACTGAGCGGCGCGCAGCTTTGCACGGGGAGACAGGCAGGGGCCCCCTCACATGTGTGCGAAAGCCTCACTCAAACCCCCCCCTCCATTTTTGGGAAAAATAAAAAAAGCGGACTTTGGTAGTGAGAACGGGGGGGGTTTTGCCTATTTTTTCTCTCCCATTGCGGGAAAAGCAGGGGGCGTTACCGGGCCGGCGGCCGCGGGCGCCCCCTTGTTTTCACGGGGCCGCCGGGCCCCTACCCCTGTACTGCCTGTACCCCCCAATGGGGGGGGCCGTACAAGTCAAAAAATTTTCGGGGTATATATTAATTTTAGCGAAATTATTCCTCTATTATATACGGGCTCTCGGGTTTAATTTTAAAAATTTGGGTTTTTAAACACAAAAATAAGTTTGTTTTCCATAAAAATAATGCAAAACCCGGCTTAAATGTGCATTTTCCAGCTTTTAGGGTTTTTAATTTTTCTTTCCCCATGTTTTTTTTTTTTGGTTTCTTTAGTTCTAACGTTTTTTTTTCATGGCCCCATCAAATTTTTAAAACAACCCTTTGAAAAAAATTTGATATAACCCCATTTCTTAACAAAATTTTGCTCCTTTTCCCTTTCTAAAAATTTTTGTTTTTTACTTTGCAAAAATTTTTGGGATTGTCCTAACCATTTCTCTACCTGGTTTTTTGATTTATAAAAAACCAAAAACCTTTTTAGTGTCAGGTTTGAAAAGGATCTGGCCCATTGTACAGAAAACCTTTATAACAAAACCCCCCTTTACATAAAATTTTCTAAAGGGAAAAATTTAAAACTTTCTATTTTTTCTAAAAAACCCTGAAAGGCCCATTTCCCACACCCCTGAATGAAATCAATAGGGAAAGGGAATAAATTTTGGTTTTAAAAAGGGGGTTTTTTCTGGGGGGTTTAAAAGATGTCAAAAAAGGGGACTAAAAACAGAAATTTATAGATAAGTAAAGATTTTCCCCACTACCTTTTATGTGTTTTTTTTGGGCCCCCTTTAAATTCTTCTACTTAAGAAACATTTTTTGAAAGTGAAACGCCCATGTTTTTGGGGGGAGTTTCATTTATTTTTTCCAGAAACCCTCTTTCCTACAACTCCCAGATGAATTGCAATCAAAGGAACCCCCCAAAAAATGTTTTTTCCTGCTGGGGTCTATGTGACGAAATTAGTTTTTAAATTTTTCCCCCAGCTTTGAAACTTTCAATATCATTAAAAGCTTTTCCCTTTGGGGCGGGGGAATAAATGGCCACTAGGGTAAACGGGCTTTCAGAGCGGGTCGACGGGCAAAAACAACCCCCCCCCCCCAGTTTTTACTGCTGTCGGGCCAAACATGACTTCAGAAAAAAAAAACATTTTCCTCCCTCCCCAAAAACCCAAATTCCTGCGGTTTCCCAAATTTCACTTTCAAACTAAAGGCTGGCAAGAGTGTCTGCCCTCACGATTGTGTGGCCAGATCATTTTTGATCAGGTCACACCTCTATAGGGGAGTGATCCTGAGCTGAGCTTGACTCTAGCACATCCATGTGATGACAAAACTTTAATTGAGGCAGAAGCAAAACAATTACAAAACAAGTATAAATTACAAATTTTAATATAATACAGTTGTGAGCCCTAAAACAGATAAAAAGAACCAAAGAACCCCTTTAAGTCAGCAACATGTCTTGAATTCTTGGTGGGTTTTTTTCACTGTAGGTGAATTAGGTTTGTTAAGGTCTTAGTAAATTATATCGTATTGCACTCTTTTGCCGAACTTCTTTGCAGATTCCAAAACTGTAATTCCACAATTAATACTAACCCCTTCCCAACATTGGATGTACCCATACATCCTAGTGGGAGGTGCATTCCTGCAAATGGACGTATGCCACACGATGCGACATGGGGCCAGCGGTATATTACTGCTGGCCTCATGCCGCATCACCAACGACCAGGGTGAGCTACGGGCGTGGGTGATTAAAGGGGATTTTTGCTTCATTAGTTCGTCTGTTTCATTGTACTTTCAGTTTCTCAGCTCCTCAAATCCAGGTGTGTTTCTTCCCCTCCCAGCTGGGTGTTTCTTAACTGAAGGGGGGATGATTCACTGTCCATGCTCGCTCCCGAGTCAGTGTGTTTATTTGAGATCAGTGGGAGAGGATAGCACATCCCTGCTCCCCCCCCTTCTGTCTGAGTCCACTTCACTGTGTTGTTCCTTTCCCTATGCACTCTTATTTTGTAAGAGCTGTTTGTTTACATACCACAGTCCTGCATTCAGTCTAGACAGTTTTCTATGAACTCAGAGCACTGATCTCTTCTCCTCTCACAGCTGGAGGGTTGTTACAGTTGAATCCAGTCTTCTATGAACTCATCCAGAGCAGCACAGATCTGTCTCCTTTCTATGTTTACACGCAGGAGCATTAGGCACCAAGCACAATTCTGCTGTTTTCTGATTGTAGAAGCAACTGCAGTAGAGCTGGCTGTGCAGAGTGAAATTGTTGCCGGCCCCTTATTCTGAGTGAGAGAGGCAGGAATGCGCATTCCTGTGAATACGATCGGGGGCCAGACAGAATGTACATTAGTAGGGCCATCAGCCAATGAAATGAAAGGAGGTGGAATCCGACCAGCACTGGGGAACAGAGTTTACAGAAAACGAAGATAAGGGAGACTGTGAAAACAAGACAGCTTTGCAAATGACATCCAATTGCAAAGTTACTTGTTTTCACTGTCACCTTATTCTGACCATTTAATGTAATGATAAAACCCCTTTAATCCTTAGCTGTTGTAATCTATCACAATCGCCACAGCTAAGGTACAGACAGAAGGAGTGATCTAATGTCTGTAATCCGTGCAGCAGCAGAACGTGTCAGTACCTCACAGCCTGGAAGTGTTGTGATAAACACTTCCTGGCTGTCTGTGATGTCACCATGCTGCGATGCATTGTGAAAATTACTGGGCATGGTGACAAACAGTTGCCATAGAGACCAGTATACAGCAATGCTGTGTACTGATCTCTATTTTATCAGTGATCTGATACAAATTCCCTATGGGAAAAAGTGAAAAAAAGGTGAAAAAGTAAAAACACAAACACGAAAAATAAAATAAAAATGTGTACACCACCCTTTTCCCTTTTACAAACGCCAATCGGCCCAAAAAAGATAGAAAATAATCATATTTGGTATTGCCACGTGCGTAACGACCTACCCTATAAATTTGTCATGTTAATTAACCCGCACGGTGAACGCAGTAAAGACAAAAAAAAGACAATCACAGAATTGAGATTTTTGTTCGTCTCGCAGCACATAAAATAAAAAAGTGATCAAAAACTCATATAAATGACAAAGTGGTGCCAATTAAAACGTCAGTTCATCTTACAAAGAGAAAACACTTACACAGCTCTGTATACAGAAAAATAATAAAGTAATGGCTATCTGAAGACAGCAATGCATAAATATTATTTTACACAATAAAAACCCTTTTTTTTTATTTAAAGCACTTAAATGTAAAAAACTATATAAATTGTGTATTGCCATAATCGTATTGACCCACAGAGTAAAACTAATTTATTTTGTTATACTGCATGGTAATCTCTGTTAAAAATAAAATAAAAAAAACACTACTATGATTGCAGTATTTTCTTCACCCTGCCTTCCAAAAGCTTTATCCCCAAAAATGATACCAATAAAAACGTCAACTCATCCCGCAAAAAACAAGCCACATCTCCATACACAGAAAAATAAAAAAGTTATGGCTCTCAGACTATGGCGATGCAAAAAACGTGTTTTCCTTTTTGAATAACTGTGTTTTTATTGTGTAAAAGCAGTAAAACATGAAAAAAATATATACAAATTGGGTATCGCTGTAATCGTATTGACCTGCTGAGTAAAGATAGCATGTCATTTATACCGCAGGATGATCTATGTTAAAAATAAAAAAACACTTCCAGGATTGCTGTATTTTGTTCAAAACGCTTTGCAAAAACCTTAATAAAAAGTAATCAAAGTGTCATGGACCCGATAATAATACCAATAAAAACCTTAAAAGACAAAAACCGCAAAAAACAAGCATATAATCAGCTCCGTATACCGAAAAATAAAAATAAGTTACGGCTTCAGAATAGGTCGACGTAAAAACATGATTTTTTACAAACACATTTCTATTGTGTAAAAGTGATAAAATATAAAAAAAATCTATACAAAATTTATTTTATTGCAATGGACCGACCCCTAGAGTAAAGTTATGTCATTTATACTGAGCGGCGAATGCCGTAAAATTGAAGCACAAAAAACAGTGGAACTGCGTTTTCCCCCCCATTTTCTGGCCCTATGCTGAAAAAAACTATGGAACACCTGTGCACCCAAAATGCACAATACACCCCTAGGTGAGATCCATGAGGGGTGTTGAATACAAAATGGGGCGACTTCTGTAAGGTTTCACCTGTTCTGGTACTTTGGGGCTTTGTAAACGCGACATGGCCCCACCAAAATCAGCGTTCCAAAAGCCAAATAGCGCTCCCTCCCTTGTATGCCTAGTCGTGTGCCCAAACAGCAGTTTACACCCATATGTAGGGTACTAACGAACTTGCGTAACAAAATTTTGGGTGCTTTTTTTCCAGGATTCATTGTAAAAATTAAACATTTTCAGATAAAATTGCAGATTGTTGAAAAAAAATTTTTTTTCAATTTCACCGCCTAACGCTAAAATAATTTGTGAAAAACCTGTGGAGTCGATATACTCACTACACCCCTGGATATATTCCTTAAGTGGTGTAGTTTCCAATATGGGGTGCCCGCAAACCTGAAATGGCATACAAATGAAATCATATTGAAACTGAGACCCCAGAGTCCGGTAGGTGCTCCTCCTACTCTGAGGCTTGTGGTTGAGCCAAATAGTGCCATAGGGTCAAATATGGGATATCTCTGAAAATGGCAGATTCTGAGGAATCAATATTAAGCTGCATTTCCCTGGTCACATCCACCGTGTTCCTGTAAATAATGGATAAAAAATGAAAATCTGCAGAAAAAAAAGCTAAAGTCTGAAATTTTACCTCCAGTTTGCTTTAATTTCTGTGAAATACCTAAAGGGTTAACAAACTTCCTAAACACTGTGTACATACTTTAGGGAGTGTAGTTTCTTAGATGAAGTCATTTATGGGGGTGTCTAACATACAAGCCCCTCAAAGCCACATCAGAACTGGACTGGTGCCTGAAAAAATATTTATTGCAAATTTGCTTGAAAATGTGAAAAATGACTACTAAATTTCTAAGCCTCCTAATGTAAAAAAAGAAAAAGATATTTAAAAAATTATTCCAACCTACAGCAGACATATTGTAGATGCAAGTTATAAACTAGTTTGGATGGAATAACTATCTGACTTACACGCAGAAATTTTTGAGGTTTGAAAATGGCAATATTTTCAAATCACGTTATTTTGATATTTTCACAAATAAACAAGGATTGTTTATTTTCTTACTAACTTAAAGCACAATGTATAACGGGAAAGCAATCTCTGAATCACTTGGATAGGTAAGTGTGAAAAAGTTATTCTCACATTAAATGACATGTCAGATTTAAAAAATGGGGCTCTGTCAGGAAAGTCAAAACTGGCTGCAGCGGTAAGGGGTTAATGTAGGCCTGGGGGATAATTCTGACTACTATAACATGCCTGTATTTTAGTGTGTGTATAATAGCCACATGTTACGTATTTACATAGTTTGTAAGGCCAAACAAAGACAGATGTCCATACATTTCAGTCTACTGCACTATAGTGTTGATCCAGAGGAAGACAAAAACCCCATGAGTTAGAAGCCAATTGTCCTCATTTTAGGGAAAATATTCCTTTCTGACTCCAGTCTGGCAATCAGAATAAATCCCTGGATCAACATCCCTTCTCCAGAATCCTAGTCACTATAACGTGTTATATTATTGCCCTCTAGAAATGCATCCAGACCCTTTTTGAATTTGGTTAGTGAATTCACCATGACAAGTTCCTCTGGCAGAGAGTTCCAGTCTCACTGCTCTTACAGTAAAGAATCCCTTTCTATGTTTATGTAGAATCCTGCTTTCCTTGAGACGTAGAGGATGCCCCCTTGTTCTAGATACCATCTTGGGTATAAATAGAGCTTGGGAGAGATCGCAACATTGACCATTTAATATATTTAAACATATTTAGTACGTCCTCCCGAAGCCGTCTGTTCTCTAAACCAAATAACCCTAACCTTGCTAATCTTTCTGGGTATTGCAGTCCACCCAGTCCTTTTATTATTTTTGTTGCCCGCCTTTGTACCTGTTCAAGCTCTACAATATCTTTCCTGTGCACTGGTGATCAAAACTGTACACAATATTCTATGTGTGGCCTGACCAGTGACTTGTATAATGGGAGAGTAATGTTCTCATCATGTGCATCTATGCCCATTTTAATACACCCTATAATCCTGTTTGCCTTGGCAGCTGCTATCTGACACTGGCTGCTACAATTAAGTTTACTGTCCACTAGGATTCCCAAGTCCTTCTCCATGTCACTTTTTCCCAGAGTTTTTCCATTTAACAAGTAATCATGGAATGGATTTTTCCTCCCCATGTGCATAACCTTGCATTTATCTGTGTTAAACCTCATCTGCCACTTCTCTGCCCAGGCCTCCAACTTATCCAGATCCCTTTGTAATAAAACATTATCCTCTATTGTGTTGATTACTTTACACCGTTTAGTATCATCTGCAAAGACTGATATTCTACTGTGCAATCCTTGTGTAAGGTCATTAATGAATATATTAAAGAGAATAGGGCCCAAGTACACTGCCAGGACAACGAAGGAGTGGCTTCGTAAGAAGCATTTCAAGATCCTGGAGTGGCCTAGCCAACCCCATAGAAAACCTTTGGAGGGAGTTGAAAGTCCGTGTTGCTCAGCGACAGCCCCAAAGCATCGCTGCTGTAGAGGAGATCTGCATGAAGGAATGGGCCAACATACCAAACCGTTCTACTTTGGTTTCATCTGACCATATGACTTTCTCCCAATACTCTTCTGGATTATCCAAATGCTCTCTAGCAAACTTCAGATGGGCCCGGACATGTACTGGCTTAAACAGGGGGACACGTCTGACACTGCAGGATCTGAGTCCCTGGCGGCAGTGTGTTACTGATGGTAGCCTTTGTTACGTTGGTTCCAGCTCTCTGCAGGTCATTCAGCAGGTCCCCCTATGTTGTCCTGGGATTTTTGCTCACCGTTCTTGTGATCATTTTCACCCCACGGGGTGAGATCCCGCGTGGAGCCCTAGATTGAGGCAGATTATCAGTGGTCTTGTATGTCTTCCATTTTCTAATTATTGCTCCCACAGTTGATTTCTCCACACCAAGCTGCTTGCCTATTGCAGATTCCGTCTTCCCAGCCTGGTGCAGGGCTACAATTTTATTTCTGGTGTCCTTCGACAGCTCTTTGGTCTTCACCATAGTGGAGTTTGGAGTGTGACTGAGGTTGTGGACAGGTGCCTTTTTTTACTGATAACAAGTTCAAACAGGTGTCATTACTACAGGTAATGAGTGGAGGACAGAAGAGCCTCTTAAGTTACAGGTCTGTAAGAGCCAGAAATCTTGCTTATTTGTAGGTGACTGAATACTTATTTTCCACCTTAATTTGCAAATAAATTCTTTCCAAATCAGACCATGTGATTTTCTGGATTTGTTTTCTCATTTTGTCTCTCATAGCTGAGGTCGACCGATGATGTCAATTACAGGCCTCTCTCATCTTTTTAAGTGGGAGAATTTGCACAATTGGTGGCTGGCTAAATCCTTTTTTCCCCCACTGTATTTGTGCCACATGGGCATCGAATTTGTATAATAACATCTACATGACTACTATTGTAGTTTACACATGGGATGGATTTGTTTTAAATTTTCTTTGCAGATTTGCATGCAGGAAATCCACAGCAGATTACAGTACCAACCATTTAAATGGAATTCTACAAATACCATGCCCACTTGATGAGCATTTTTCATGTGGAAATTGACTTGTGGTGTAAGTTTTTAAATTTGCAGCATGCCACTTTCTATTATGATTTTACTGTGGATTTTGTCCCACTTTGCCTAATTCTAGTTTATGTTGTAACTCCTCATAGGTATCTCCCAATCTGAAATTATTGCCAGGTTCAAAAGCATATATTCACCAACCTAGGTATACCACAAATATGAAAGATTCATAGTTTGAGCATACAATATATTCAAATTTGTTGTTTCCTAAGAGAAGCAGCTAAGCTTCCTGATCTTAATCACAAGTGGGTTATCTAAAACATGGATTATTACAATTAAAGCCGTAACTAGAGAAGCCTGGGCTCCATAAAAAACTTTTGGATCCCCCACCCAATTTACTGGGACCTCTTAAGTCTTGCATCTACTTTTCCCCTGAAAATAAGACATAGTGCATCTTTGGGAGTAACAATTAATATAAGACGCTGTCTTATTTTCGGGGGAAACAGGGTAGGTAGATAGGATATTGGTGGGGCCCACATAGGTAGATGGGCTATAGGTGGGGCCTATATAAGTAGGTAGATAAATAAGCTTTAGGGGGCCACAAATAGGTAGGCTATAGGGGCCATATAGGTAAGCAAGTAGGGTATAGCGCCCACATAGGTAGGCAGGAAGGGTTTAAGTAGGGTATAGGGGCCATATCAGCAGGCAGGGTTTAGCTAGGGTACCGGGTCCACATGGGAAGGCAGGCAGGCAGGCCTCATCATGCCATCACTTGGACCATCATCATCTCTCATCACAGATATAATTATTATCCCCTGATGAACCATATCTTGGGGAAACGCGTCGGGACTTATGTCTGTGTTCTTTATGTTTGTTACTGTATAATTTAGTTAGTTAGGGTGAGTCTCCGAGAGGTGGGGTCGCCCTTTTCGGGGCGAGTGCTCTATCTGGATAGGACTAGTATAGTGATAGCGATAGTGCTTTTTCTATTATATGGTATATACTGGTCCAATGGGGCAATGGAGTCTACTGTGACAAGGTCTTCAGAACCGTGAGTTTTTGACCACATTTTTTTGACCATATTTTCCTCCCTCTTATAGGGGCACTTCTCCCTGCTAATAGGTATTTGGTACAATGTCTTTTTTGCTGTGATTAGCTAGACATTGTCCACTTGCTTGTGTATCTTGGTACTGATATAAACCGGGTACTTTATACATATACAGTTGCATATTTGTATAGTGGCCCCATATAGGTAGGCAGAGTTTAGGTAGGGTATAGGGGTCATATAGGTAGGCAGAAATGGTTTAGATAACTATAGGGGCCCCATATAGGTAGGCAGGAAGGGTTAAGGTAGGATATAGAGGCCCATATAGGTAGACAGGCAGGGTTTAGGTGGGTTATAGGGGCCATATAGGTAGGCAGGCAGAGTTTAGGTAGCTATAGGGCCCATATAGGTAGGCAGGATTTAGGTAGCTATACTGCCCTATATAGGTAGGCAGGCAGGGTTTAGGTGGGGTATAGGGGCCCCATATAGGTAGGCAGGCAGGGTTTAAGTAGCTATAAGGGAGCCATATAGGTAGACAGGCAGGGTTTAGGTAGCTATAGGAGCCCTATATAGGTAGGCAGGGCTTAGAGAGGCCTCATTAGTGTAAAACAAAAATAAGAAATAGCTTACTTACCTCTGTCCACGCTCCCACGCTGCAACACAATCCCGGCAAGGCAGTCTCTGTATTCGGCGCGGCCAGTGCAATGATGTCACGTCATCACGCCGCCCACAGGGCTTGAGGCCTAAGGCCTACCAGACAGATTAGCAGAGCAGAGCTCTAAGACCAGGAAGTCCTGTCTTTGAACGCTTGGGACAGAGGGCCTGGGCGTTGAGGGAGGATGCGCCGGGCCTCGCAGTTCTGCCCCGCCGGCAGTGAACTATTATGTGGGCGCAGGAACGTCACTAGTGGGGTAGCAGAAGCACTAGCAGCTGCTATGTCTGCTACCCCGGTGTTACAGCCCTCATTACAATGATATCCTTGAGGTATATATTTTATTTGTATATAGTAGAGATGTGCAGTCACCTGCTGTGCCCTGAAGACAGCTTGTCTTGTTTTTTCTATGGTACACCCACCTTTTTTTTATTAGAATGTCTTTGTTAATTGGGATGGCTTCAAAAGGTTGATTTAATTGAATTACTAATGAAATACCCACTTCACATGTGTCCAGGAAAACTTAATGTAGATTTAGATTAAACATGAAACATAATACATAATTGATAGAAACTGAGCAAGTTAAGCACATTTTTATTTCACAGAAGTCCATTGTTACTACACCTTTGAACTCATTGTTTCCTCCACAAGCACAAGGCATCCAAGTCCTGAAACTGCAAACCAGCCCCAGGACATGATTATTCACCCACCATTTGTCTGAATTAGCTCAAGGTTTTAGTGTTGGCAGTGTTCATTTTCCTTCAGCCATAGCACCATCAAAGTCCTAACCTTAAAGGGGTTTTTATCGCTACAACGATCATGTCTCAGATTATGGGGACAGTAAAAAGAAGCACTTTTGTAATTGGTTTGCATTACCTCAGTCACTTGGTTTAGCAGATATGAGCTTTTCTGTAAATCTGAGTTCTATTTCTGCTGTTGCTGGTCGGCCACGCCCCCTGGACGGTTCCCTGCCCTAGATACGCCCCCTGCACTGTGATTGGCTGACTGACATTTCAGCCTGTTGGGATATGCCCCCAGACAGGAAACGCCCCAGACGCCCCTTGCGCTGTGATTGGCTGCTTGCACACTCTGCGTTTTCTCCCCTCTGAGCTGTTAAAATCGATAGTGAAACCAAGGTCTGCAGGCTCTATACACATCTCCCAGCTCTAGGGTGAATGATCTGGGCAATTACTGGCTGTTTAAGTTACAGATCCCCTCCTATAACACAGTGTTACATCCTCTTTTCTCTTCATATAACACATATAACACATTCCTGCCTGATAACAGGGGGAGGGGAAGTGTACATCAGTCAGACATTCTCCTGCCTGGAACAGAGGTTGTGGGAGGGGGCAGTGTACACTCCTCACATGTCTCATCAGGTCAGGCTGTGTGTATAACTGCATATACCACAGCAAGGAGCTTGTGGAGTCTGAAGGCTGCAGACATAAGGAGCAGGCAGGAGGCTACAGAGCTGTTATATCCAGACAACCTTCTGCATCCCCTGCTTCATACAAAATGATGATGTCACAGTTCTTCAGTGAGGGGAGACACGCCTCCTGGGAGAAGAGACACGCCCCTGGATTTCAAACTCAATATCATAGAATCAGCTAAAGAGCACGAACAGTTCAAACGATACAACCCCTTTAAAAGGATGTTCTGACACCAAAAAAGGTTGTTAGCTTGTCAGGGCATTATAAAAAATGGAAAATAAGAAAACTTGCCTCGTAAACGATCTTGTTTCATCTCTGCGGCTGTCCCAGTGATCCCAGCAGATGGCTTCTCCGTTCATAATTCACCTGACCACACGTGTGACTTGTGATTGGCTACAGCTGTCTCGTGAAGAATGAATAAAGACTTCATCTGCTGAGATCACTGCGACTGCCGCAGCGAAGGAGCAAGATCGTTTATTGGGTAAGCTCCCTATTTCTTTTTTATTTTATCAAATCCCAAAGAACTGACAAGCGTTTTATAGTGTCGGAACACCCCTTTAAATCGAGATCTGTTGTATGAACTGAAAATAATAATTCATTCAGAAATCTGTAACGACGCTGGCTGGCATGGACAGCAACAACACTTATAATGGAAATGAAACAAACCAGCAGTTGCATGTATGTAATATGAAGCATGTATAAAAAAAATAAATCTAGGGACTTACCAATGGACAGCTAGGTGGAGGATGACAAGTGTATGGATGGAGATGTAAGGATAGCTAACTTGAATCCAGAAGCAAGACACCAAAAACAACCGGACCTAAACAATTAGATTTTCCTAACTCAGTCTCTAACCTGTCTCTAGCGCTGGTCCTATTCTACCCATGACAATATCTCCAAAAATCATAGTTGCCAACTTTTGAAAATTAAAAAGCAGGAGATTTTAGACGGCGGCACGCGTAGCCCGCCGTGGCAAAAATTTGCATGGACACGCCCATATTTCCGGTATGCCACGCCCCTTCAAAAAGCCACACCCCCTCCACCTAACTGCATAACGGCTTTGGAAGAAAGCCAGGTAGATGCCCTTATAGCCAGGTAGTAACCCCCCATAAGCAGGTAGTGCCCCTTACAGGCAGGTAGATGCCCCCTGGTAGCCAAGTAGATGCCCCGCGGTAGCTAGGTAGGTGCCCCCCTTTGTTGCCAGGTAGGTGTCCCCCATTGTTTGCCAGGTAGTGCCCCCATTGTTTGCCAGGTAGTTTCCCCATTGTTCGCCAGGTAGTGCCCCCATTTTCAGCCAGGTAGTGCCCCCTCTGTTTCCAGGTAGATGCCCCCTCTGTTGCCAGGTAATGTCCCCTCTGTTGCCAGGTAGTGCCCCAATTGTTGCCAGGTAGATGTCCCCTCTGTTGCCAGGTAGTGCCCCTCTGTTGCCAGGTAGATGCCCCCTCTGTTGCCAGGTAGTGCCCCCTCTGTTGCCAGGTAGTGCCCCCTTGTTGCCAGGTAGATGTCCCCTCTGTTGCCAGGTAGATGCCCCCTCTGTTGCCAGGTAGTGCCCCCATTGTTGCCAGGTAGAGCCCCCCATATAGCTAATAAATAAAATATAAAATCCACTTACCTCACCAGGCTCCTGCAGCACGGCCGCTCCGGACGATCTCCTCAGTGGCGCTGGGGGAAGTGAGAGCAACCGTGCGTCACTCCCCTGCAGCCGCGCGTCACTTCCCCCTGCGCCGCTAACATGTATGTGCAGCGCACACACCGGCGCCGGACATACAGGAGGAGGAGGAGGAGGGGAGCGATCCCTCCTGCCTCCTCCCTGCACAGCGAGACTCCGGGCGGGTGAAGCGGGCGCAGCGGCCGCTTCACCCGCCTGTAGGAGCGGCCCGGCGGCGCCAGAGTAGCGCACTAGCGCTATTCTGTCGCCACGGCCATTTAAAGAGCCCCCCCCGCCTGTGGCAGCGGGAGGAATGCCAGCTCCCCCGGGAGGGCGGGAGGGAACCCCAAATAGTGGGACCCCCCCGCCAAAAACGGGAGAGTTGGCATGTATGCCAAAAATCTCCCTTGCTATGCTGGCCTAACCAAAACAGTTCACACCAGCAAAGAGAACTGAGGAATAGAAGACAGGGTAAGGACGGACACTAGTAATAAGAAAATGAAATGGTAGGGGAATTCCTGCCATTCAAAAAACAGTGGTTCCTCAAGCTACAATGGCTTCCGGTTACAATATTTTTGACATGCAATGCCTTGTGAATTGAATACATTTATTGGCTGTATAGTAGTGCCCTACTTCAGTATAGTACAGTGCTATGTGTCCTGTATTGTTCTTTACCTTTGTTTATAAAAGTTGCAGCTTTTGACAACAGATAAGGAGAGCTGCTTTTTTCATTGTGCACTGTACAGGACCCTGAATAAAATACTGTCCTTTTCACAGAAAGCAGCACTTGATTAACCCCTTAACCGATCTGGACGTATGGGTACGTCATTGTGGGGTTAAGGAGTTGTGCAGGGGGATTGCAGCGTGACCCTGTTACACAGCCGCCAGGTGTTAGCGGCTTATTGCAGCCACTAACCGACAGCGCTGTTTAACCATTAAGACGCCGTGGCACAGAATGCTGCGGCATCTAAATGAATGAAGAATAGTACCGCACACCATTCTTCACTCTGATCGGAGTCCCCGCAAATCCGATGCATGGACATTGCAGTGGAAAGCCTTCTGAAGGCCTCCATCGCTGCCATGTTCTCGTTTGTCCCACTTCCGGCCCCAGGCGGGAAGTGGGGAAAAGGCCATCTTGGTGCAGCCTAATGCATTGCATATGGAATGCATTAGGCTGTATTAACAATCACACCCCCTAGTGGTGAAGCACCCTAGGGGGACTCAAAGTTGAAGTAAAAAAAAAAAAAAAAAAAAAAAAGTTTGAAAGTATAAAAAAAATTAAAAAGTATTAAAAGTTCAAATCATCCCCTTTTGCCATTTTACAAATAAAAAAAATAAAATAGTAAAAAGTTCCATATATTTGGTATCTCCGCGTCCGAAAAAGTCCGATCTATAAAAATATAACATGATTTATTCCATATGCTGAACACTGTAGAAGAAAAAAAAGTCCAAACGCCAAAATTGCGTTTTTTTGGTCATTTTATGTCCTATAAAAATTGGAATAAAAGTGATCAAAAAAGTTGCATGCATTTTAGACTGCTAGCAATAAAAAGTACGCTTGAGCCCGCAAAAAATGCCCCCTCACTGACGTCCGTAGGTATTAGTACAAAAAAGTTATTGGTCGCACAAAACGGCGTCGTGGCGCAAATTTAAAAAATAGGAAAATGTTTATAATTTTTTTTACGCCACCAAAACATAACGGAAACCGTATATGTTTGGTATTGTCAGATGCGTATCAACCTGTAGAATACAGATAACACTTAATTTACTGAAGTGACCCTGTTACCCCCCCGGTTTAGGGGGCTTTTGGGCCCCAACCACAGCCGTTTAAAAACCAAAAAACCCGGCCCCGGAATAAAGAAGAAAAAAAAATTCTTCAAACCCCCCCCCTTTTAAAAAAAAAGGGAAAAATTTAAAAAAATAACCCCCCCAACCCCCCAAATTAAACCTTTTTTTAAAATTTCTTTGCAAAAAAAAAATTAAAAAAACCCCAAAAAAAAAAAAAAAAAAAAAAATTAAAAAAAAAAAAAAAAACACAAAAAAAATATTTAAATAAAAAAAAAAAAAAAAAAAATAAAATTCAAACACCCCTTTTAAAAATAAAAAAAAAAATAAAAAAACCCAAATTTTTTAAATTTCCCCAAAAAACTTAAAAAAAAAAAATTTTTTCCAAAAAAAACCCATAAAAAAAAAATTTTAAAAAAAAAAAAAAATTTTATTTTAAATAAATTTAAAAAAAAAAAAAAAATAAAAAAAAATAAATTAAAAAGAAAAATTTTTGGGGGAAAAAGAAAAAAAATAAAAATTTTTTAAAAAATTAAAAAAAAAAAAAAAAAATTTTTCCCAAAAACCCTTTAAAAAAAAAAAAAAAAAAATTTTAAAAAAATTTTTTTAAAAAACCCAAAAAAAAAAAAAACCTAAAATTTTTAATTCAACAAAAAACCCTTAAAAAAAAAAAAACAAAAAAAAAAAAAAAGGCACAAAAAAAAAAAATTAAAAAAATTTTTTTTTTAAAAAAAACCCCCAGTTTTTTTTTCTTTTAAATTTTTAAAAGAAAAATAAATTAAAAAATTTTCCCAAAAAAAAAAAAAAAGGGAAGGGGAAAAAAAAAAAAAAAAAAACAAAAAAACCAAAAAAAAAAAAAAAAAATTTTTTATTGTTTTTTGGAATTAAAAAAAATAAAAAAAAAAAAAATCAATTTGGGGGACAAAAAATAAAAAAAAAAAAAAAACCCTTTTAAAAAAAAGAAAAAAAATTAAAAAAATTTTCCCAAAAATTTTAATTTTTAAAAACCCACAAAAAAACCCCGGGGGCCCTTTTCCCCCAAAAAAAAAAAAATTAAAAATAAAAAAAAAAAAAAAAAAAAAAAGCCATTAAAAGTTTAAAAAAAAAACCCCCCAATAAACCCATACAATTAAAATCCAGCAGCCCAAATAAAAACCAAAAAAGCAGTCCTTTTTTTTTAAAAAACCAAAAACCCGGGAACCCACTTTTAAAAAAATTTTTTTTTTAAAAGGGAATTTTCCCCCCCCAAAAAACGGAGAAAAAATCCCGAAAGCCCCAGTTTCAAGGAGACCCCATAAATTTTTTTTGCAGTCCACAAAACAAAAAAAAAAAGCAGTCCGTAAAGGAACACAGCAGCCCATAAATTTGGGCATCCCAAAAAACAAAAAACACGAACCCCTGTAATTTTAAACCCAGGACCCACAAAATCCTGAACCCCCCAAAAGGAAAAAAAACACAGTCCCGTAAATGTTTTTAAAACCCCCAAAAATTTTTAGGGCCCCATAAATTTTGTGCAGTCCCAAAAACTAAAGGAGCACAAACCCCAGAAAGGCACCCATACCCCCCTAAATTTTGATTCCAGCCCCTAAAAAAAAAAAAACAAAGGAAAAGGGGGGGGGGGAAACACCCTTGTTTAAATTTACATAGGAACAAAATTGTACTGTGCATCCCACATAAATCACTTTTGTTCAAAATCAAAACCCGAGAACACGCGTACACCCAGTCCCATGAAAAATGTGAAGTCCCCGCAAATAACATACAGAGAACACAGCTTACTGTCAGCCCCCATAAAAAATTTTTAGACACAGATCGCAGTCCCATGAAAAAACAAACAATAAATTGTTTGTTTTTGTTCTGCAGATCTTAGAGGGCGGGGGTAATAACTGCAGGTATATTACTGTTGAAGAGAGACACAGAAAAAAACCAAAAAATTTACCCACCCCAATCCTGAATGTCAAATGCCCATTCTAGTTACAAGTATTTGAGCGAGGGGAAAATTTAGATCTACACTATCGATTATGTTTAGTTTTTTTTACTTCCAAGACACTGAAACCTCCCTTCCCCCCCTCCACAGAAAGAATCATATTGCACACTTTTTGTTAAATTTTGTTCTTTTCAAAGTTTTGGGGGTTCTTTTCTCCTGCTTGGGTTTCAAAAACTTTTCCCAGGGTCACTGACCTCCTTTCTCTCTTCTAGTAGCCCAAGCCAGGATGAAAACAGGAAGAAAAACACAGAGGTGGGGGGCCTATGGGGAAAGTACCTGAATAAAGAAAATTTAAAACAACAAATGACATAAAGACCCCGCCAGTTAGTGCAGGTGGACTGAATCTCCCTGATGTTAGGGTTAAACGGGGTTCTGACCGCACATGCTAGACTGGATTGGGGGGGCCCCCCCGCTTTTCAAATTTGGGAAATTTGAAAAAAATTGATGCCCCGGCACCCCCAGGCCCTTTTTCCATACCCCGGGACCCCCAACTGCCTTTTTTATTTAATTTTTCTCCATTGTTTTTGGGGCACAAAATGCTTGGGAAAGGAGGGTTGAGGAAACGCTTAGGGCCTTTTCTTCCGCCTCCAAGGAATCCCTTTGGGGCCCATCCCGATTTTCCGCGGTCAAGCAACCGATGTTTTGGAAGTGGGGGGAGCAGGTCGGCCCAAAGCGGACATTTTAAACAAGGAATCTCGGAGGTGGCTAAAGCCCCCCGAGATGCTCGAGAGGTTCTCCTTTCCCGAATCACGCTTTTGGCTCCCATCAGCTCTTTCCCTTTCTGTAATGGGGAGACAAAGATTCTCCAAAGGGGACCCCTTCCTAACGATTTTTGACACTTTTTTCACCACTCCGGGGGAACATATTGTCTACAAGGGTCACCGACATGAAGGGGTGGTGCAGGAAACGGGTAGCTTTTCCAGGCATTCCACTACTGAGCCCGCCGATTGGGAGTGCCCAATCCAAATATGATCCCCCAAAGGGTTTTTTGACCGTACGGAAACCACACTCGAGACCTGGCGGGGAAACTTACTTCAAAATAATTCCCAAGAAAATTTAAAAACCCCTTCTCCCCCCCTCCAACTCCCCGATAGATTCAGCACTGCCCAAAAAGCGCACACAAAACGGACCTATGGCACGGTCTTGGAATGCAGCTATACACAAACCTACTGGGACACAATTCTCCAATATATCCAGCTTCACTTCGGGGACACCCTAGAGAAACATTATGAACTCCTGATCTTCCACTGCCCTAGGCCTCTGGACGCGGAAGGGCGAGAGGGTTCTGAGGAGTCAGCTCACTCCACCGGTTTCCCGGGAATAATTCATATTGCCCTTTTGGCAGCAAAACGAAGCCTCTTACAGTTATGGCTGAAGCCCACTCTCCCGTCAATCTCCGGGGTCATAAAGCAGCTGGAGGATTATCTTATAGCGGACAGACTGGAGACAGAGAGGCGCAAGAAGATTCGAACCCCAGGGTTCTTCAGACGTTGGAGAACCTTCATAGAATCGCATTATTCCGACAGTGAGATAGAAGCCCTTATGCAGAGGTTCAAATATACCGATTGGTATTGTAGGGAGGGCATCGGGGGCACACTGGGGAGACTTCAGGTCTGAGGAACTTTGGCCTTGAGTATGAGGTTCCATTAAGGACCGCACGGTCGCAAGAGATTAAGATAGGACGCAGTTGCACTTTAGTAGTGTTGATATTTTGTTTAATTATATTTTATTTTGTTTAATTTAATTTAATTTCTTTTGTACCCTTGTAAATTGATGTTCCTTCTCTGTATGTATTATCTACATATTCCAGGCACAGGCCTGGAGATTATGCAAAGACGTGATATGACCACTATTACATGTCAGAGATATGTGTTCACTGTTTAAATGTTTGGAAATGCAATAAAATTTGTTTTAAAAAAAAAAAAAAAACAACAAATGGAAAAGGTGCTCACCTAGAGCTGTTGTGCGTTTTATTATAGAGGCACAACACTCGTACGGGCATGGGTGGCTCTATCCGAGCCTCGGAATAGCAGCCGCAGGTCTCTCTCTCCGGAGCCGCAAGCAGGCAGCGGGAACAAACAACAAGGATGAGGACGAAAAATATGGACCCGGCGCTCAATTCCAGAAGGAAAAAAAACCCTCGTGATTAGCGAGGATATGGTTTTAAATAAAGGTTTTTTTATTCCATTAAAAATGAAAAGAGAGTTACCCTTTCCATATATACAACACACACTTATAAAGCGTTTCGCACCATTAGGCGCTTCTTCAGAAAAAAATGTGTAAGCCAGGATGGTGATATCACTCCCTGCTGTGCTTTATCAGCAGAAAAGCTCGTTTGTATTTCTTGTTGACAAACTTTAACCCTTTAGAGCTCTAGCCTTGTGACCTGTTGTTTAAAATCCTATAATTACCAATGTCCTTCTAACAAGGAGTAGCACAGCTGATATGCCAATCCCTGCCACAGAACCATCCACAGCCTGAACAGGAAGTGTAAGCCTGAAGCTAGTGTTTGGACTCTCTGAAAGTCCGATTAAAAAAAAACCTTTAGGTGAAAAAAAAATGAGTCAAAAAAAAAAAATTAGTCTAAAACCTACCCCCCTCTTACGTACACATATGCACGAAATTGTTGGTACCCTTTTGTTAAAGAAAGAAATACCCAGAATGCTCACTAAATGACTTGAAACTGACAAGAGTGATAACATTTTTTTAATTTACTGGATATTAAAGGGGTTGTCTCACTACAAGGAATGCTTTTTATGTTAAAGATCCTGCAAAATTAAATCGCTTTGCAGTATGTGTCCATTCACAGTGTCCTACCTTTTCTGATATATCCCCTCTTGTATGGGCTGCATCAGCTCCTCAGATCGCTATAGCTACAGACCTGTTCAATTTCTCATGATAGACTGCCAGCACTGGTTGCTATAGCTACAGACCTGGCTTCTACTGCAATCTAGTAGAAGCCAATAAACATGCCCCTGAATTCAAAATGAAACCAAGAAAACAGGACTGAGGTAAGATGAATCATTGTAGTGAGACAACCCCTTTAACTAAGGAAAATCTTTGCTTTTGAATTGTGGTTCAGCCAAACAATTTAAAAAAAACAAACTAATAAAACTGGCCTGGACAAAAATGATGGTCACCCTGAAGAGCACCTACACCACCACACAAAACTATATAGTTGATGAAATAATACTTTTCTCAAATACATGTCATTAGCAAATAAGATGATTTCCCTTGGTTTACAGGGAAAAGGTTTTACTTCCACTTTGTCATGCAGCAATCACAATCTGGTAAGACTCCTTCTATGTTAGATACCAACTGTGCAGGGGGAGCTGAGGACATAGTTACTTGTACAGGGTTAATCTGAGTTTGTCACTATGCATACACTGCAGTCACAGCACGCTGAGGACATATGTCTGTCCAGCCACCTACTCCATAGCACACAACAATCTCTATTACACAGCTCCTAGTGTAATAACACCCAGCATGAAGATAGCAGCACAAAGTTTCCCAGTGTACACATGGTATAGACTAACAGACTCCCCTCTGTACAGTGGATTCTCCCAGCTCAGAAGCAGGAAGTTTAACAGAGCTGTCAGAATAGCCATCCATCAGGCCTTCAGGAGCCTGACTTGGCCGACTTCAGTCTCCTTTTCTTAAAGGGCCAGAGGTTTTTTATATTGAATTACAGGTCTAATGTTTCCATGAGGTTCTCTGGAGGTGATAGTTCCTCTTTAACTTAATGTTTTGTTGCACAACCTTTTGAGGCAATGACTGCAAACAAAAGATTTCTGAAATTCTCAATGAGACTTCTGCACATATCCACAGGTATCTTGGCCCACTCCTCGTGAGCAAACTGTTTCATCTGTCTCAGGCTTGAAGGGTGCCTTCTTCACTCATGTTTCTGAATTCCACAGATCTTCAATAGGATTTATATCAGGGCCCATAAAAGGTCACTTCACAATAGTCCAATACTTTGCTCTTAGCCATTCTTGGATATTTCAAGCTGTGTGTTTTGGGTCATTAACCTGATGAAGGACCCTAGACCTGCGACTGAGACAAAGCTTTCTGACACTGGTCAGCACATTTCATGGCAAAATGCTCTGATAGTCTTGAGATTTCATTGCACCCTACACAGATTCAAAACACCATGTGCTGGAGACAGAAAAGTAGCCCCAAACATAAGCAAGCCTCCTCCATGTTTCACAATAGGTACAATGTTCTTTTCTATGACTTATCTGTGTCTGTGAAAATAAAGCTGATGTGGCTTGCCAAAAAGCTCTGGTTTTGTCTCATATTCACAAGCTAAGAAGCTATTTGGCTTGTCAATATGCATTTTGTCAAATAACAGTCTTGCTTCTTTATGGTTTACTTTAGTCATTGGTTTTCTGCTTGATTGTCTTCCCTTAAGTCCACTTTGGGAAAAACAATGACAGATGGAGTGATCTGACACTGATGTACCCTGGAGTTCACTTCTAATCTCTTTAGAAGTTTTTTTCTGGCTTTTGGGTTTATCACCCCCATTTTAAATTTTTTCATCAATTTTCCTCTTGCCACAAGCTCGGCACTAATTACAGGACACACCTTCATTAACTTCTCTATGGCCAAATCTTTTCGCTTTTGGGGGGTACTAGAAATTTCTGTACACACGACAGCGCTTTTTTTGTCCCCACAATAATTTTTTGTACTAACACCTAGGGACAGAGTGAGGGGCATTTTTTTTGGGGGCAAAGTGTACTTTTTACGCTACAGTTTGGAATACATGCAAGTTTTTGATTAAATTTTTTCAAATTTTTTATGGGACGTGAAATGACCCCCAAAAAATAAATCTGGCTTTTGGGAAATTTTTTTTCCCTTTTTACGTCACTACGTCATCGGTCAATACAATATTGTCAATTATCAAACGTTTTCCGATATCATAAAAATTTTATCGCCGATGACCATTAAAGTCTATGGGAGGGGAAAAACATTTTTCATCTTACACCCAAAACGGGGCTGGAGAAGGGGAATTTAACATCCACAACTCAAAGGATACGTGCTACATTTTGGGCAACACACTTAGGTTATAAAAGCACAGAAAAAATCACAGACCATTCACTATCCCTGTCTTGTACCACAGCATGACCTTAAACCTGCAACCCCAAATTAAAAAGTGCCAGAAGGGATATTATTCGAATCATCATTTTACTTGAACTGGACATTGATTACCCTGTCCTGGGGGCCCCAGAGAGCCCCCAACCGCGCCCCCAATTTAAAAAAATGCTGGAAAAAGGAGTCTTTCACACCATTTTAGTTTCCTTGACAAGACTATCCTTTTTCCTGGGCCACAGCAGAGCCCCAAAACCTTTACACCCCCCAATTTTAAAAATGCCGGAAAAAGGGTCTTTTAACCACCCTTTTAATTCACAGACATTGACTATGCCTGTCCTGGACCGCAGTAGACCATTAAAACCTGCTACCCAAATTAAAAAGTGCCGGGGAAAAAAGGATCTTTGAACCACCATTTTAGTTTTTCACGACATTACACCTGCCCCTGCCCACAGATACCTAAACCGCATACCCAAAATTTAAAAAGTCCCAAAAAAGGGATTTTGAACCACCTTTTTATTACTGAACTTTGATACCTGTCCTGGCCACAGAAGACCCAAACCTGCAACCCCAGATTAAAAAGTGGAAAAAGGATCTTTCCCCACCATTTTAGTTAACTGACTTTGCATCTTGTCCTGGGCCACACATAGCCCCAAACCTCAGACCCCCAGTTTTAAAAAAATGCCGGAAAAAAGGAGTCTTTCAACCACCTTTTAGTTTCACTGACATAAATATCCCTTCCGGGGCCCCAATGCCCCCAAACCTGCTGCCCCCCAAAATTAAAAAAAGTGCCGAAAAAGGAGTTTTTAACACCATTTTAGTTAACGGGACATTGACTTCCTTCCTGGACCCATAGCCCTTTTAAACCTTTACCCACAGTTTAAAAAAGTCCCGGAAAAAGGATCTTTAAACCCAAACCATTTTTATTTCACGGGACATTGACTATGCCGTCCTGGGCCCACAGTCAAACCTGCATTACCCCAGAAAAAAAGGGTGGGAAAAAAGGGGTCTGAACCACCTTTTTGTTAAACTGAATTGACAACCCCTGGGGCCACAGCATGACCCCCAAACCTGCATGCCCCCCAGATTTAAAAAGGCCGAAAAAGGAGTCTTTAACCACCATTTTAGTTGAACTGGACTTTGACATACCGTCCTTTAACCTACTCTTTTCAAGTCTTCCTGTATCCCCTTGAAAATTTAAAGGGAATTTTTTACAGCTATTTTTACATGCAATTTTTTTAGTATTTTTAATTTTCTAAAAAAAACACTTTTTTAAAAATAGGATGGAATCCCACCACTCTTTGTTTCTTTTTTTTTAATTGAAATAAATGGGATTCTCACTACGGGGATTGCTAGCTATGTTAAAGATCTTGCAAAAAAAAATTTTTGCAATATTTTCCCTTAACATGAACAGTGTCCTACCTATTCCTGTTTTTTGACAGCACCATCACCCTTGAGCCACTCTTGAAATTTTTGAAAAACAAAGTTTGTTAAAAACCACATTTTTTACAATGGGACCTGTAGTAAGCTGCATTTCAAGCACATCCCCCAAAAATTAAAAACATACCTTGAGCCCTTTTATAATTGTGAAAACAAATGTCTGTTGAAACCACATTTTTTTTTTATAAAGACCTGTTTTAAAAGCTTTTCAAAGACTGCCCCAAAAAAAATTATAAAAAGATTTCTCAAGCCACTGTTAAAAATTGTGGGGGAAAAAGCCACCAGAAGCCCATTCTTTTCCCAAAGACCAGATAAACGTATCTCAAGAACATACCCCAAAACCATTGACAATGCAAAAATTCTAAAAATAAAGTGAAAAATGGAATACTTTTTTTAAAAAACCTTTGGGTATCTTTTACAGTCTCCTCACCGCAAAACCAGCAAAAAATTTTTTTGGAATGAGAATAAAAATTGCAGTAAGAAATTTATCATTTAAAAAAAAAAGTTTTCAAAAAGACCATTTCTTTTGGAAAGAACACACAGAGATCCATGCCTGATTCATCTTGATGAAAGTCAAACGATCCACTTATCTGTGGAAACCCGGGGATGCTTTTCTGTAATGACCCCTCCACTGTGCAAAAGGCCCGTCAATATGACGCTGCTGCGGGGCAGGACAACACCTCGGGGCGTGGCACGACTGGGCCCATTCATCCATTTTGGATACCCAAAAGTCGATTGGGTCCGAACACACCCAAAAAAACATGGGTGTTGAACCAATAGCCCGTGCACCATGATTTTAAGCGGGTCTCTGGTTTTTGTATGTTTGCCCCTCATTACATGCTTGGGTAGGGGGAAAATAAATATTCCAAAGGGTCACCCATTGGGCTTCTCCACCTCCTGCTGCTTGCCCGCTAGGGCTATTTGGGCACTCTACTGCTATCGCTTTCGATTTTGTTCCCCGACTTTAAGAACGTGAAGCAGACCAACAGATGTCCCAGTTGATCAACCCAAAAAGGTCTCCTTTCCTGCATTTTACTCTCTATTTGGTGGGTGGAAGGAAAGGCTAGTTTTTTTTTACCGGGGACGAGGAGAGGGGGCCACCCGAAATTTTTGTTTATTTGAGGGCCTTAATGTAGGATCATTTTTGGAGGAAATGAGCATCCAACACTCATGGAAAATGGAGCCCTGATTCCCAAGCCCGGGGTCGGGGGCCAGCAAAGACTTCCTCATTTTCCCCTCCACCTCAAATTCACCCAACCTCTTTCCCAAGCAGGACTCGGTAACTCGGTGTCCGGGAAACCCCCTCCTCTTTCCGTTTCCCCCGGGCACAGTTTCAACACAGCCCTGATTTGGGCCTCAGTGATGCCCCTGAGAGCTGAGGCGCCGCCTTGCACTACCCTGGACCCTAACCACTCTAATAAAGACGATAAAATTGGAAACTGCGGCCTTGTGGATTCGAGGGAGAAAAAAGGTCCTGTCCTCATCTTGTCCGTTTCCTTCTCCTCGGGTGGGACCGATGTTTCAGAGGTCCAACGATCGTTCCAGAACTAAGTCACCACAAGGGTCAAACTGACAAGGGCATTGCCGCACGACCATTTTGGTGGCTTCTTCAAAACTGCAAAATGGTGCAGAGCTCTTCACCGCCTCCCTCTCGGTGGCTCAACAACCCAGGTCCCACCTCTGTTTTCCCAGGCCATTTTCCCCACTTCGTACTGTTAATGGCTTTGCGCTGCTGCCACAATCGCTGGAGCATGTGGAGGGGGAAATTTCCCAGCGTGTTGCCACTCAAAATAACGGTTAAAGGGGAGGCCGAGCTAAAACCTGCAACGCAGCCAGGCGGACGAAGCAGGGTGCGAACGGGGGAAGTGCGAACTCAAATCAACTTCCTCAGCGGGCGTCCCCCCGGGGTACGCTTTAGAAATTTCTGGACGACAATGTTCATGACTGTCCGGGCAAGGGATGTGCTCCAGCCTACCAAATCTTAAGGGCGGCCAGCAGTTTTTCGCCCTTATCCACACCACCTTGCCTGGCACAAGGGTTTTTGCACCCACCACCTGGGGCTCGTTGCGGAAAGCCTCCACAGTCCTGACCTTTTTTGTGGGCGGGCTCCAAGACAATTAATTTTAACCGCCTGGTTTCCTTGGGGACGTATTTTCCCCCAAGGGCCTTGGGGGAAAAACCCGCACCTCCCTGCGGGTTTTAAGACGTGCGCCGACCTGAGAGCCACCGTCACCACCAAAGACAACCACTCACCCCACCCAGTGAGCTTTCCCGAGATATACGGCCTTTGGGCCGTGCTTTCTAGTCCTTGTCATGGTCAGATGACTTTTTCCCGGGCAAGATCAGCAACCACTTAAATTTTAGTACACGGCTGGCCAGGGAGGGACGGGTTTTTTGGCAAAGAAATCCTGCCGGCATCTGGTTTGGGGGGAGGGAAGGGGCCCTGACGTGGCGAACCCATCTTTTTCACCAATGGAACGGCAACATTTCCAAGGGCCCAAAACCTGGTATGCCACATTCAGGCTTTTGGGTTTGGGGTGGTTTTTTTGGTTTAAATTTCTTCTGCTCCCAAAAATGGAAGAAAAAGGCCCCGGGGGCCCAGACGGGGCCCCTGTAGGCTGCAGGTCAAAAAGGTGAAGGAGATGGGGGGATGGGGCTCTGTGGTCTGGTGGTACTCGGGCGCGTGGAGGGGTGAAGCGGGGGCTGATCCCTATCATACCTGAAGAATGGCAGCTAGGAACGCTTGTGGGGGCGGGGGGAGAAGACGGGGAAAAGAGGTTTTAAGTGGTTGGAAACCCCATCGGTGTGGCCTTTTTTTGGGCCCGTTTCCCCCCATTTCAAATCACATTCGCGCAGTGACTAGACAGTTGGGGGGTTAAACCTAAGATTCTTGCTCTACTTATGCTTTACGCAGGCCCCCATACAGGGGTACTGGGGCTACTGGGTTGGGGGCCCGGGTGAAACAAGGGGGGGCCCCCAGCAAACAGCCCTCTTGTTTTACAAAATACCTGCCTGACGGGGCCCCCCGGCACGCTGACCCCTCGGGGCCCGTGCAGCTCAGAGTGTGAGGAGAGCTGGGGCTGGCTCCGGTCCCTCATGTTTTTTTCACTTTTCTTCTCCTTCAGTCTGTGACAAACGGCCCCTCCCCTCTGCCTTGGGGGGGATCTGATCATTTTGAATCCCGAAGCCCCCCAAGGGAGAGCGGAGGGGGCCCGGACTCCGTCACAGCCGCAGGAGAAGTAAGTGACAAACCTGCGGGGCTCGGGGCACAGCCGCTCCTCCCCCCAAATTGAATGTTTCGTGGCTCCCCCCCAAACCCCCCACGCACCACACTGCACAAAGCCCCTGGGGGGCCCCACTACGCCCACCGCGGACCAAAGCCCCTGGGGCCCCCTGACCTCCCGGGTGCACCAAACCCCGGGGCCCCACTGACCTCCCACGGCTGCACCAAAGCCCCGGCCCCCCCTGAAAACCCCCCCCCCGGCGCACCCAAAACCCCTGGGCCCCACTGAGCCCCCCCACGGCTGCAACCCAAAGCCCCTGGCCCCCCTGACCTCCCACCGCTGTACCAAACCCCTGGGGCCCCCCGAGGGCCCCCCGCTGCAACCAAAGCCCCCCGGGCCCCAAAACCCCCTACCCTTTGCACCAAAGCCCTGGCCCCACTGACCCCCACCTCTGCACCAAAGCCCTGGGCCCCCCTGACCCCCACCCTGCACCAAAGCCCCTTGGGGCCCCCCTGAGCCTCCCCCCGCTCACCAAAACCTCTGGGCCCCACTGACCTCCTAAAAGCTCACCAAAGCCTCGGGGCCCCACTGGCCTCCCACCGCTGCACCAAAACCACTGGGGGGCCCCCTGACCTCCCACCGCTGCCCAAAGCCTTGGGGCCCCCCCTGAATCTCCCGCTGGACCAAAGCCTCTGGGGCCCCCCCGAATCACCGCTGGAAAAGCCCTGGGGGCCCCACTGAATCCCGCTGACAAAGCTTTTGGGCCCCCCGAATCCCCTGCTGGCCAAAGCCTTGGGCCCCACGAAAACCCCCTGCGGACTAAAGCCTTGGGGGCCCCCCGAATCTCCCCGCTGGCTAAAGCCTCTGGGGCCCCCACGAATCCCCGCGGCTAAAGCCTCTGGGGCCCGCCAACCCCCCCCCCCCCGCCCCCTGGACAAAACCTCTGGGCCTCCATAACCCCCCGCCTGGGACTAAAAGAACTTGGGGTCCCACTAACCCACCCCCCCCCGCACCACTAAAGCTCCTGGGGGCCACACTGAACCCCCCCTCCTTCCGCTACACTAAACCCTTTGGGGTCCCCCCGAACCCCCCCTCTGCACTGAAGCCCCCGGAGCCCCCCCTGCCACACTGAAATTTTCCCGGGCCTCCTGCAGCCCCCCCCCCCCCCCCCCTGCCACAATAAGCCTCGGGGCCCCCCTGATGCCCCCCTGCCCCGCTCCCTCCCCCCCGGGGCCCCCTGTGTGGGGAACCAAGTTCTTCCCCCCTTGCTGGGGGGCCCATTTAAGTTCCCCCCGTCCTCTCATCCGTGTGGGTCCCAACTTTAAGGGGGGTAAATTCTGAGAGACATCGCAGCCCGGCCAGTCATGATGGCCGTTGGCCGTGGGAAAAAAGAAAAAGGACACTCCCAATCAAAAAGAGCCCCCCCTTGATCACTAAATTACGCTCTGTTGGGAGCACCTGTGTACCCTGCTCAAAACTAAAGGGACTGTTTGCAGAATATCATTCTTATTTTAATTAATTTTTAAATCCGTAATATAACTGTTAAAAACTCCACTCCCTTTTTGGGCCCCCATCTTGGTTCAGCCGGGGGTTTTTTCGCTCCGGGGGGCCCCCTTTTTTGGGAAGCGGGCGGCACACCAAAAATATGCACACTGAACCCAGGGTTTCTTTTCAGCTTCAGGCCACTTTTTTTTCCTCTACAAGCCAGGTTTAGGTTACCGCAAAAAAACACAAATAAAATTTTGGGCCTTAGCAACTAACTGAACAAAACATGCCCCTCTCAAACGGTGGCCCGGGCCCTAGGGGCCAAAAAGCCCCACAAACACTTACTTTCCCCAGATTCCTATGGGTTCTGGCTTTCCTAAGCCTATGGGGGCGACCCTCTCTTCAGCCCCAAATGTTTGCCTCCACATTTCCCATGCGCAACCAGCCCCCCCCCCCCCAACCTAGCTTTGGGGGGCCCTTTTAATTTCGGTCTCCGGGGGCCCATACAAAAATGCCCTGGAATGCGGGGACAGCCACCCCCCAAAACACTATGGCTTCCCAAAAAGCCCCCCATAAAATACCCCGCCTAGCAGTATTTTAGCCCTACTTTTAAGTGTCAGTACGATACCCTTTACAAACAAAATTTAGGGATTTTTCCCCAGGGGACCAGGTCCTCAGGGGGAAATTGCAGTATGTTTAGCGAAACACCCCCGGGGCAAAAACCCTTTGCGCTAGGGGGGGATCCTCTGTACATACCCCTCCCCCGGGAAAAAGGGCCCGTGGGAAAATTTGTCACCTTGTACCTTCCCCCTTGGGGTTCAAATTTCCCTCCCCATTTGGACCGTCTTTCCTTTTCCCTCAAGGCAACTTTTTCCCAAAATTTACCCAGCTGTGGGTCCCCCCACCCCTTTTTCCCACAATGGGGACCCAAAAGGTCATAGCCCTTACCACCAGGGCCCCCCCATGCACGTCGCAAAAAGAAAACAGCAAACTGCTCAGTAACATCCCCAAACCTAACCCCTGATGTCGGTTTTTTCCCCTTTCAGCCAAAGGGGGCCTCTCCTAGAACGCTGTTCAGCCCTTTTACGCAAGGGCCCCCTTAATTAATGCCCGGGGTAAACCCCATTCCCCTGTTCACACCTGTTTATGGCCTTTTTTGCAGCAGCCCCTTCTGCAGCAAGTGCGGCGATTTTTTCCTGAAAACCCCCTGTAGCCGTCTCTACGGGGAACACTCAACCTTTTTCAGGGAGACCCCTTTTCTTTTCCAATTTCCATTTCACATTGTGCATGGAGTCAATGGCAGACACATTTTTAAAACAGTAGGGACAGCAGACATCGGTATAATAGCGCCCACCTGCGGGTGAAAATAAACCCCCGGATTAAACCTTGTGATACTGTAACATTGTCCCCCAAAATTTTTTAGGGAAAAAATTATAAAACCGTCTCAAAAGAAAAGGTATTTTCCTTTAAACCATTGGGGTTCAAAAAATTCCCCCCCGGCCCTCACTGGCCCCCTGAGCAAACCCTCTTTTTTTTTGGGTCAAACACTATTTTTCCCTGTCATTCCACCCACTGCAACCCTTGGGGATTTTGCAGAAAAAACTACGGGAAAAACACAGCACCCATTGGGCAGGGGGGACCTCCGTTGAAATTCGGGCCCCAGCAGACATCCCTTTCTTTCCCTTTGCATTTGTCATAATCCAGATCCCAGATCCCTTCTCTGTAATACCGGCCCAGGGCTGCCACAAAATTTGCCCCCGGGCTAAGTTTTCTTTGAAAGGTTTTTCCTTCTCCCATGTGAATACTCAACATTACACTTTTAGCAATAAACACACTACAGCCAACTCCCCACTGAAATTGGAGACTTTTTCACAGGGGGTTTTTCACTAACTAGCCCCCACTCAAACCCCTGTCTCCTCTTTTACACAGCAGCAGGCCCATATCCAGGGTTTCCCTTCCCCCTTCCCAGGGCAATGCACCGGCGGGTTGCTCACCCCAGGAAATTCAATACCTTTTCCCCCCCAGCAGAGGCACCTGATTGTATGGCGCCACCATCAGCTCCGTAGGGAACGGGTATTGACCCCACCACTTCAAAATTTTGCTTTCAATCCCCAGACTTACCGCACCTGCACCATTGTGTTTTCCGCCCCCAACCTTTGGGCCACCCCCTGCAACTTGCCCGTTACCCCCCCGTACCAAAAAGTGCGCTGGGTCTGGGTACAAAATTTTAACAGACGGGAAAACCAGACACTTAAACAACAGCTGCCGGGAACCCTTTCTCCAAGTTTTCCAGCGGGAAAGGTGCAGGGGAAAACCTCGTTCTATGGGAAACCAAAAGTTTTTTCCATCGAAACTTAGATGGCAACATTTCTCCAGATGGGCATCCCCCACAGGCCCCCCATCCTCTGCTTACTCCGGGACGGGTTAGCCACGCTCTCGGGGGGGCACTTTTGAGTAAATCTGCTTATAGCGTGATGGTATTTCTGCGAAGCTAATTTACACTTGCAGTCACTCCACACCTAGCCCTTTACCCATGACCCCCAGGGGGAGACCCGGCTGTCTCTGATAAGCATTTTCCGCCCCATGTTCACACGGGATTCAGTAACTGGAGCTGCTTTGTGCCCCCGGCTCCCCTTTTCCCCCGCTCAGGCTTTTTGGGCCCCGGGGCATGGTTTACATGCTTAGTATTTTTAACCCAGGAAGAACACTGGGTGCCATTTTCCCAAAAAGGCAAAAACCCGCATGTAAATTTCACCCAGTCCATCAGAAATTTACCTTTTTTTTTTCCAAAATTTAATTTTTTTTCAGTTTTTTTTTTCCCGCCACCCGCTCTTTTGGACTCTTCCCGGGCTTGGCGTATCTGCACCCCCTGTTTAGCCCCGCAAAGTCATCACATTTGGGAAAATGCTTATAAGCGGGGGGTCCCAAAACAGGTTGGGCACCCACAACAGGGAAAAGTTTTCCGGGTTTTTGGCCCTTTTTGGGGGTTTCTGGCTGGAGTCCTGCCAAGGGGGCGGGGGGGACTCCACCCCCTGGAAAATCCATTTCTTGCACCTGCAACTTTCTGGCCCCTTCCTCTGAGAGGGCAGTCGGGGGCACATTCTCCTGCTCTGTGGGGACCTCCGCACGGCTCCCCTGCGGGGTTTGGGGGTAGCGGGGGGCCCGGGTGCTGAAGTTGGGTTTCCCCCCGGCAACCCGCAAAGGGCACCCGGTCCCTCTGCAAAAATTGGCCCCCTCTAAAACGGGGGGGGGAAAAAATTCCCTTTGATGGAGGGCAAAGGGGCCCCCTGGGCACGGAATTTCCCCCAAGCAGTCAGGGTTTGGGTTTCCCCTTGCAAAAGGGGCCCTTTCCCCCCTTCTTGCTTTGCCTCCTCCCGCACACAAAAAAGTCCTCATTAACCCCAGACTGGCCAAAAAACTCCCCTCTTCAGTTTGGGGGAAATCTCGGGATTTGCAGGGACAAAATTTCAGTTCACCCTCGGGGGGTTGCCTTTGATAGGGGCAGAAAATTGCCCATTGCTCAGGTGGTAGCCCCTCCTTAATTTCCCCCGCTCAAAGCGTAAAAAAGACCCCCACATCTTTCTGCATCATCTTCCCATTGCCCCCTGTTCAGCCGTCGGGTCTCAAAATCTTTTTTGCAAAACCCCTTTGGGGGAAACGCCTTTTCCCCTCGGGGCTTTTAGCTGGGTGGGGCTTTTTTTTTTTCCCCCCGCATGGTGGCAGTCAGCTGCTCAGTTCCTGAAAGGACGCTTGCGGGGCAAGGGGGTTCCTCCATGGCCAAAAAAAAATTTTCCCAACCCGCAACTGTCTTTTTTGGGCAGTTGTCTCTGTTTTCTTGGGGGGTTTTTCCCCAAATGTTTTCTCCCGAGCCCTATTGTGCCTGAGGCAGCCTTCCCCCAAAAAGGCAACCCGCTGTTTTGGGTGTTGCTTCAAAAGCCCCCTTTGCTTTCCCCAAACCCGCTTAAAATTTTAACAGTCCTATGTAGACTGCAGCAAATCCTATTAAACGCATTTTTTTCTGCAAAAACCCCTTTATGTACGTTGTTTCCAATCCCCTTTCCCCTGGCATCCCCCACCCTATGTAAGACTCCCCTCAAATTTTTTCCACCATCTTGGTTCAAACCGGTGGGTTTCTTCGCTCCGGGAAACGCGCTTTTGGTAAACGGGGCTGGCCCCACCCAAAATAGGTTTACAAATGCCCAGGCTTCTTTTTTCGGCTTAGGCCGCTTTATTTCCTCTAAAGCCAGGTTTAGGTTAGCAAAAACCCCAAAAAAAACATCTAGGCCGTTTGCCTAACTGAACATAACTGTCCTCTCAACGCTGGTAAAAGGCCTATCGCCGAAGCACACAAACACATATTTACCCAGTTTCCTACTGGGTTCTGGCTTCCCCTAAGCCTATGGGGGCGGCCCTCTTCGCTCCACTGCTGCTCCACACTGCCATGCAGAAACCCCCCCCCCCATCACCTGGCTGGGGCCTTTAAAATCGGTTCCAGGGGACATACACAAAACCTGTCCTGGAATGGGGGAAACCCCCCAAACCAACACTATGGCGCCCCAAAAAAGCCACCCCATACTACCCGCCTAGCATATTTAGCCCCTCTGTGTCGGGTTTTTCCCCCTTACTTACATTAGGTGACTTTTCCCCCACTGAACCAGGTCCTCAGTGGCCATCTGCGTATGTCTCTATGCACCCCCTCTAGTGGCAAAAACCTGCGATAGGGGATCGCTCTGTCACGGGTGGGAAAGGCAGTACGTTTTTTGGTATGATTGTGGCGGTTTATATGGTTTTGTATATTGTTTTATTTCTAATATGGGTTGATATACTGGTTTGGTCGTAAATAATAGTTGACCGTGGTAAAAAGTGGCGGTTATTTGCTGGCCCTTGTATACCTACTGACCGCACAATATGATAAACTGTAAAACCCAAAAACAATGGTGCAATTGCTTTTTTTTTTTTTTGTCTGGGGTTGGGTGATGGTGAGGAGGTAGGGGGGGGTTGATGGGGGGGGGGGGCCCAGACGTTCAGCGTAGGGGGCCCTGAAATTTCTGATGGCGCCCCCTGGTTTACGGCAAAGGCGGATTGACATCGCTGGTGAATCAGAGGCTTGCTCAAAAAAAGGCCCCGGCTGAGAGGGCCGGACCCTTTTTGACGGCAAAAAGCGGGAGCGGTGTTTCCCCTTATGTGGGGGCGGAATCATTTTAGCGGACTTCTGCGACCGCCCTCCTCTTTTTTAGGCGGGACCCCTATGGGCACTACCCCCTGTCTTCCCCCTGTAGGATGAAGCGTCGCAAGCAAAATTTTGTGAAAAGCCACGTTGGATCGCAATGTTGTCATCATTCTCAACAAGGTGATTCCTCGTCCCGACATTTTTGCATCAGGAGCTGCGGGCCAGCAAAAGGCACTGCAAGGCGTTTACGGGCGCCGGGGTTTTTTCGATTTTCCCGGGTTCCTTCTCCTCTTTGATGGCATCGTAACTGGGCGTCAGAGCAGAAAAAATCATCCCCTTTTTCCTTGTCTTTAAACTGCCTTCTGACCCAACCGTTTTGTCATCAAAGAGGGCTTCAGAAAATGGATTATCCCCGTGGTGGGACAGAGTTGACATTTTTGGGTGCTTTGTTCATGTGATGATGTGAGAGACATTTTTGGCGTGATGGGAGGGAGGAGGGAAGACTGCGGATGAGGTTGCTTAACCACTGAAGAACAGTTGGTTTATGCTGTTCATTACGAGATTCACAGGGCCCCCACCCGAAAGAAAGGCCCGACGGTCCTGCAACCGACATCGCTGTTTGGGGTTTTCGCCCGCCCTGGAAAGGGCACCTTCTCTGTACCCCTTTCCTCCATGTCCCACCCCCCTCTTTGCTCGTTACCCCCTGCATTTTGTCCATTTTCAGAAAATAAATTTAAGAAGGTTTTTGGAAGAGTTTTTGAAAATTTTTTATTAAAAACGGCAAACCACAGTATTCTTAAATCCCTCTAGTTTCCTACAGCAAACTAGGATTAGAATAATGAAATGTTTCTCTAGCGAATTCCTGTGAAATGCAGGTCTTGGTGGGGCGGGCGAAGAACCGTGTAAGAACATAAATGTCAGACAGTTGTTCTTCCGTAGTCCCCAGGGGATTTACAACTGCCCAGTAAGGACCTCGGAATTGATAGTTTTCAACAAACTATCATACAAGTGCGCTATCTGCGCCAAACTGAGATTCACCGAGACGCAACAAAATATTCGAGTTACACGGAGTGAGAAATTGCGTTTTTTGCAGCAATGGACAAACGAGACCAATTGCTAGAAATTTTTCTATCAGGAATTGTATATAATGTGGCTATGTTGAAAAAAAACTAGGGCCTACCACGTGCGCCAATACAGCTATTTTAAAAGTTATACGGATAACAAAAGGTGTTTTTGCACCAATGCTAATACACCAACAGTAACTACAAAATATCTTTATTTCATTGTTAAGTACAAGGTGTCTCTGATGATCTACAAAACTGGGCCGCACCAAAGTAAAAAAAACAGCCTATTGAAAAGTATTTATACGGATAATAAAAGGTGTGTGGTTTGCACCTATGAAATTACAAAATAAAAAATCACCCCCAAAAAGGGGGCAATTACTAGCAAATTTCTGTATCGTCATATAAGTACAAGATGGGTCTTCAACAAACACTGGCTGCGCCAAAGTGAAAAAACAAGTATTTAAACTTGTGTACTGATAATAATAGCGGTGGTTTTTGCACCTATGAAATACAACAGCAATTATAGAAAAGTTCTGTATCCTATTGTAAGTACAAGATGGGTCTTTCAACAAAATGGGCTGCGGTCACAAGTGAAAATACATGTAATTAAATTGGTGTACGGAAAATTAAAGGTGGCTTTGCCACCTATGAAATACACCTGCGGTGACTAGAAAAGGTTCTGTATTCTATTGTAATTACAAAGTGGCGTCTTTTGAAAAAAAACTGGGCTGCCGCCAAAGTGAAAAACACGTAATTAAATTGTGTATGATGAGTACTAGGTGGGTTTTGTCACCTATGATCAATAATACTCACAGCAAATACTAGAAACAGTTCTGTATCCTATTGTAAGTGATACAAGATGGTCTTTCAACAAAACTGGTCTGCGCAAAGTGAAAAACAGCGTAATTGTGTACTGGATAATAATGGACGTTTTTGCACCTATGCAAATACACCTGCGCGGTGACTAGAAAAGTATGCTGCTATTCCTATTGTAAGTAAAAAGTGGGTCTTCGCGATCAAACTGGGCCATGCAAAACTGTGAAAAAAAACCTAATTAAATCGTGTTACGAATAACGTAAAGGTGGTTTTGCACCTATCAAGTACACCTGCAGTTACTAGAATAAGTTCTGTATTAATAAAAGTACAGGTGCACAAAATAACTGCGCGTTAAAGAGATTTCACCAAAAAAACTGGTAATAAAAATATTCTGCATTTCAATGACAGAGTCAGAAGCAGTCTGGACTACTCAATATACGCTCCCACTTTCAAAAGCCTGCCGGCTGTCTTGTGTTCGCCCCACCTCCTCACCCGCCCCCCTCTTCCCGCCGCATGTACAGAGTAGATGCTTCTTTCAAAGTCGTCAGCCTAAGTTAAAATAGCAGGATATTCTTTAATCTACCTATGTTCTGTAATGAGTCAACAGCTAAAAGAATAGTTGTATGTGTGAACAAAGAGAACTGTTAGCTGAGCTGTATTGAGGAGAAAGATGACACACGTCCTGCTCTTATGAGACACAGAAGACAGCATGATGCTGAACATGGAAGGGCTTGTTCTATGTAAAAGAGGTCATGTGATTTTTCTCAGCCAATCACAACCATACACATCACAGTCATGACGTCCACAACCAGCTCACCTGCTCTATGCTCTAGTGATTTGCTTGGCCGCCAAGATGACAGGAAGCGCCGAAAATGGCGCGATAGTTACAGAATATGCGCAGATTCTCACCCTAAATTATCGGCGTGATCGGAAATTCGGGATCAACGTAAAAACCGTGCCGATTTCAACTTTGTCGATTATAACCGCTCAACACTAGTGTTCAGCGTATGGGATAAATGATGTTATGATGTTAATTTTTTTTATTTGAACTTTGAGTTCCCCTAGGGCGCTTCACCACTAGGGGGCTCGGTAATTTCTACAGCCTAATGCATTGTATAGACCAGGGGGTGTCACAATCTTCGTTTTCAACGGGGGCAACATCGCCTCACGGTGTACCTTAAAGGGCTTAAAGGGCCGACATAATTTTAGAACTACCTTGTAGGTAGATTAATTGCGTATAAAGCCCCCGTAGATGACACTGATTATAACTTGCCCATGTAGGTAGATAGGTATCTTTGCCCCCTGTATCCAGGTTGTAATATGCCCTCTGCAGCCAGGTAATATGCCCATATAGAAAGGGGAGATGCCCACATAGCCCCCCTGTAGCCAGGGAGATTGCCCCCAAAATAGGCCACCTGTAGACAGGGAGATTGCCCCACATGCCCCTCTGTAGACAGGCCCGCGATGCAACAACATAGTCCCCTGTAGCAGGTACATGCCCAATAGTCCCTGTAGATGATAGATTGCACCCATATAGCCCCCCAGTAGCCGGCAGATGCCATAGCCCCCCCATAGACAGGCAGATGCCCTAATCCCCCATTAGCCAGGCAGATGCCCCATAATCCCAGTAGCCAGGCAGATGCCCCCATAATCCCCCAGTAGCCAGGCAGATTGCCCAACATAATCCCCAGTAGCCAGGCAGATGCCCCATAGTCCCCAGTAGCAGGCGATGCCCCCCATAGCCCCCCAGTAGCCAGGCAAATGCCCCCCCCCCCCATAGCCCTCCAGTAGCCAGGCAGATGCCCTCCCCATAGCCCTCCAGTAGCCAGGCAGATGCCCTCCATAGTCCCCCAGTAGCCAGGCAGATGCCGCTATAGTCACCATTAGCCAGGCGATGCCCCCATGTCCCCAGTAGCCAAGGCAGATGCCCCCCCATAGTCCCCAGTTAGCCAGGCAGATGCCCCCATAGTCCACCGTAGCCAGGCAGATGCCCCCCATAGTCCCAAGTAGCCTAGGCGATGCCCCCATAACCCCAGTGCCAGGCTGATGTGCCCTCTGTAGTCCCCACTGTAGTCCTAGGCAGATGCCCCATTAGTCCCCAGTAGCCAGGCAGATTGCCCATAGTCCCCCAGTGAGCCAGCAGGTACCCGCATAGTCCCAGTAGCCAGGAGATGCCCATTAGCCCCCCCAGTAGCCATGAAGATGCCCCCTAAGCCCCCCCAGAAGCCAGGCAGATGCCCCCATAGCCACCCCATAGCCAGGAGATGCCCCCATAGCCCCCAGTAGCCAGGAAGGATGCCCCATAGCCCCCTCTGTAGCCGGAAGATTAGCCCCTATAGCCCCCCTCAAGTAGCAGGGTAAGATGCCCCAATAGCCACCTCAGTAGCAGGAAGTATGCCACCATAGCCCCCCCAAGTTGGCCAGGAGATGCCCCATAGCCCCCCAGTAGCCAGGAAGTGGCCCCTAGGCCCCCCCAGTAAGCCGGATGATGCCCCCATAGCCCCTCAGTAGCCAGGATGATGACCCCATAGCCCCCCAGTAGCCAGATAGTGATGCCGCCCTATAGCCCCCAAGTTGCCAGGAAGATGCCCCATAGACCCCCAGTATGCCAGGAAGTGCCCCTATAGCCCCCCCCAGTAGCCAGGAAGATGACCCATAGACCCCCAGTAGCCAGGAAGATGCCCCATAGCCCCCCCGTAGCAGGAAGCTGGCCCCATAGCCCCCACCGTAGCCAGCAAGAGCCACCTAATGATGATAAATTAAAAAAAGGCTCTTTCCACGTGTCCGTGCGCGCGGTCCGGTCCGGCTTCGGGAGCTGTGACGGTGTAAGCAGCATGACATCACGCCGCTATGACACCGCACTCAGTCCCAGAGGATCTCCTCGGCCGGCAGAGGTTTGCCCCCGAGGAGGACCCAGCGTCACAGGGGGCGTGAGCAAAGCGGGTGTCCGCCCCCTACGACGCCGTATGTACAGCGCTCACCGAGCGTTCTACATACAAAAGGGAGAAGGTGGGAGGGAAACGACCCCTCCTGCCTTCTCCCTGAAACTAGAAGACTGACTCGCACGGCTGTGGTAAAAACAGCCGTGCGGAAGTCAGGGAGATCGCGGGCGGGAAAAAACACAAGGGCCGCGGGTCCTTGTGTTTGACACCTGTGGTTAGACAATTCCTTAGGGTGTACCAAGATGGCGGTTTCCCCACTTCCGGCCCCAGGAAGAAAACATGGCACCGTTTCTCATTGGTTTAGGCCCGCAGCAATCTTTGACGCTGCGTCTAAGGGGTGAAACAGCGCGGGCAGTGCCACCCCCTGTGCTGTAATCGCCGGGTGTAGTTGCAATTCGCTGCTAACACCCGGCGGCTGTGTAGCGGGATCAAAGCCCCTTACCGGCATCAGGACGTATGCCCCAATGTTTGTAAGGGGTTAAAGGGCAACTCTCCCCCCTTTCAAGCAGGGACGTCTGTCATCTGATTACATGAGAGCAGGGAGTGATGATTGAAGCAAACTAATTATATCTAACAAGATTAGCTCCACTAAACAAAAGGTACATGTGCTGTGAGGACTGAAAAGCATCACTTTATCTGTAATCTTGTTAGAGATAACAATCTCCTGTACTGTCACCTAATCACTGCTGTAGAACAACCCACAGCCTGAGGAGACAGAGTAAGTGCAAAACTGCTAAAACTCAGTGACACCGCGTGGTGAGAAAACCCTTTTAATGCAACTTCATCAGCAGAGGTGCAGTGACCATCCGTCTCCATCAAGGAGGGTTCGCTGAACTGTTGTTTTAGACAAATGCTTGGTAGCTCCCTGGTTCATTCTGGTGGTGAGCTGCTCCACTGTAGCGCGTAGGTCTACCCTCATGCACCTTTGAAGTCATCGTTCACCTCTTACATCAATGACACGTGGTGGTCCACACTTATTAGCAGTGGTGTCATGTGTCCACCAGGCCTGTGGAGTCGGAGTCGGTGCCTATTTTGCAGGAGTCGGAGACGTCATAAAATGGACCGACTCTGACTCACAAAATATATAATAATTTGGTCCAATTAGTTTGATGCAGTGCAAAGAGCAATTTTATATACAGTCATCTTACCTATCTTATACATAAATGTGTCTTACAAGTATTTAGCATCTGTTTAGTTCTGCAGATTCTTTCCTGTAACTGCATTGTTACTGTTTTGCTCCTAAAAATCAAAATGTTAATTTTTATTATTTTGTTAGTATTTGGGAAATCTGCCTTTGGTTTTCAGCTCTCTGAATCCTTTTGGGCTCTGAATCAGATTCAATCATATCTTGACCAAAACTTCTCTCCTCTTCCATTAACATGTGGCAAAACATTGCATCACAATTCTTTAGCGGGCTCTCAGTTACCCTCCTTCATGCCAAGGTACATTCTCTTTTTCTTTAGTCCACATGGACCTTTACACTGTCTATCTTTCTGCCACTCAGTTATTCTCCTTTTTTCACAGTTTTTGCTACATTTAAAGGGGTTTTCTCGCTACAATGATTGGGTTTTAATTAAAAGATCTTTAAAAAACAAGCATCTTTGCAATATATGTCCATTACAAATGTCCTACTGATTTTTGAGTTATCCCTGGTAGTAGGAGTGCATCAGCTCCTCAAATCACTATAGCCACCGAACTGTTGATTTTTCTCTCACTGGCTGCCAGTGCTGGTGAGGTCATTAGCTTCTCAATGCAGGTCAGAGCACAGAGCCCTCCTGCACAGTATGAGGCCCACTTGTGATGCTTCTGTAGGGGGGGGGGGAGGGCTCTGGTTCTGTGCCTGTGTAGCTATGTGCCTGGATTTAACCCTGTGTGTGCCTGTTCCCTCCTGCTCTCTACACAGATTGAGGAGAGCAGAGATGAGGCTGATCTGTGGCCCAGTACGATGTGACAGCAGTAAAGTGTGTTACTATAATCAGGGAATGTGTCTGTGGAGCTTTGACTATACTAATAGAAAGATCGGGGGGCATGTGAAGGGGTTCAAAACCCTTCCCTGCCGCTGTATTAGTGACACATTGGGATTATGTAACACCCCTTCCCAGCTGCCTGTTTTCTCATGGGAGGACAGTGTTTGTGTTTGTTGTTGCTTGAGATGTCCATGGAGATTTGTATGCTAATAGAGCAGGGGATATAGGAACCTTTACATCCCCCTGCTCTGCTATTAGCGTACACAGCTTCACAGACCTCTCCCAACTCATAGATCAGCCCTCCCTGCTGTCTCCTGACTCTGTGGAGAGGAGCAGCAAGAGCTCGGCACAACAGCAGCACAGTGCAGCTGATCCAGCAGTGAGCAGCCGCCAGCAGACCTAGGCAGGCACACACAGTGTTAACTCTGGCAGCAAACCCCCTCATCCCCCCCCCCCTGCTGTATAGAAGTTAGGCTATGTTCACACGGCTTAACTGCGAGGCGTAATTTCGCCCCGCAATTACGCCGTGTGGACGGGGGCGGGGCGGGGGAAGTGATGCGGGGGGCTGGCACTTCGCCGGCCATAGACAATCACTGCTAGCGGCGCGTATTCGCCGCTAGAAAGTGACATGTCAATTATCTTTCCCCCCCGGCGGCTTCGCCGAGACGGGGAGGAGACGTAATCCATAGTTCTCTATGAGAATGTGAATTACCGTTTAAAGAATGGGCCGTTTTCGGCCCGTAATTGGCGCACTTCGGCGCGTAATTACGGACCGAAATACGGCCCATTTTAAGCCGTGTGAACATGGCCTTAGGAGGAGAGCTGTCTGTGTGCTGAGGGGAGGGGGGAGGAGAAGAGGCAGACAAGAAGCAAAGCCCCTGAATTCAAAAAACCTATGGTGGGCCCGACCACACTGAGGTAGGTGAAAGCCTATAGTGAGAAAACTCCTTAAGGCTTTATTTTTCTGTTATTTTTTCATTAGATTTTTTTTTTAGTATCAGGGAAAATGGTAAAAAAAATAAAGTGTTTTTACATTATTTATACTTTAACAGGAAAAGTGGCCGGAGAATAAGCTTTGGGATAGTCGGGGGGTGGGAAGAAATGTTGTGGTTTGTAATTTGTTTTTCATTTTTTTGTTTTTTATTTAATTTATGTATTATTACCATAAGGTCTGAAAAAGTCTTCTTGAGGCATTTTTACATAGCAATTTTTTATTTTTGATGATTTCCCCTGTAACTGGGTTCAAAGGAAATACTGTCCCCTACATTAACTGCAGACCTTATATGGGTCTAGTAAGAACCAGCTGCTCCTGCAGTTACCGAACCCCAGTGATCACATTACTGCCGGGGCTGAAAACCAGGAGTAGGAGACCTGCTCGTCTGTGATTGAGAAGGCAGGGACAGTAGTAAACGGTCCCTGCCTTCTCAGGGGAGAGCCCAGGTAACGCTGACAGCCGACTCGTCCCTCCCATGGTGCAGCTGCAAACTACACTGGTGTTTAAAACGGCTGTGTAGAGTTAAGCTACGTTCACCCAATGTATTGTGGCGCGTACAGTACGCACTGCAATAAATTATGTGTCTCGGGAGCTCGCGCAGATCAGCATATACTCCCGCGGTGAGGTGCGTGGGGGGGGCAGCAGCCCGCCGGCCTCGTAGACATGCATTACTCATAGACATGCATTACTCATAGACATGTCACTTATCTCCCCGCACGTACAATTGTATTGTACGAGCGGGGAGAGGAGGCATAATACATAGATCTCTAAGAGAATAATGTAATTGCGGCGCGCATCTCGCCCGTATTAGAGTGCAAATACACAGCAAAATGCGCAACGAAATTACGTCGTGTGAACATATCCTTAGAAGCCGACTAATGCACAAATCTACGAGCAGTCGGCATCACTACGCCACCTGACTGCACCCGTCCTCGTCAAGGCAGTTGCCTGCACCATCCACCTGTTGAAGCAGCCCTGACTGCCACTCTCGGCCCAAACACCAATAAGCATCCTTTTTCCTAAGCGATTTGTGTGAAGACAGCCTATCACACATCTATATACCCGCCAAGCCAGCGCACCATATGTGACTTCCTTCATGAGCTACTGCCGACAGCTACCATCTTATCCCCCATAATATGTATCCCGGTGACTAATCTACTACTTTATGCTCATTTCTAGCTAGATAAGAATATGGTCAAGAAGATGTTTTGTTTGTTTAGTATTGATGTCACGATAGAATCATACTTAGTTTTACCACGTCCATGAAAGTCTGACCTAAGCCAACACAAAGGGTGTGTGTACGACGCTGTAAGACAGAGGGGCTGCACATCCGCCCCCCACTCACTGCACACACCAGGAAACAACATGGCTTCCTTCACACAATCTCCTCAGGCTGTGGAGGCGCCGCTGCGGTCACGTGGTGCATGTCATGTGATCGTGATGTCACCAGTGTCCGTCCCGATGCTGTGTACGAGGCTCTTCCCTGTGCTGGTAAATACACGTGTGGCTGTGCAGCCGCCTTGTCAGTGACTGCTAATAAAGTAACTATCGGAGACTGACGAGGGTCTGCCGGCAGTATGGTGAGTGTTGTGACTTATATCCCATACAGTCGTTTCACTTTCCCGCGCTTGTCCTGCGGTAGAGGCAGCTGTGTGCCACAGGGGGGCGCTAGTGGGTGGGTTACCATGGCAACAAGCCAGAGTGTGATTCTAGTTATGAGATTATTCTCTAAATATAATATGGAATTTTGTTGCTCAAATAGAATGTAACCACTTATTGGTGCTACAGACAAGAAAAATGGTGCTGTTACCCATAGCAACCAATGCTGTAACACTGTACAGCGCAGAAACAGTGATGCCATCCTCAGTGCTATCATATAAACCGGTGTCCTCCACAAAGCTCTCATTACTCCAGGATATGCCTCAAGGATAGTGCCAGCTACAGTAATGCCATCCTCAGTGCTTCCATATAAACCCTTGTGGTCCAGAGAACTCTCTTAACACTTGTGCCAGCCATAATACCCCAAGGATGTGCCAACCACAGTAATGCCATCCTTCGCTCTCCCATATCAACCCGTGTCCTCCACAGAGCTCTCATCACATTACTGCCACCCATAATACCCCCCAGATGTGCCGGCCACAGTAATGCCATTCTCAGTGCTACTATAGAAACCAGTGTCCTCCATAGAGCTCTCATAACACTAGTGCCGGCTACAGTAATGCCAACCTGAGTGCTACCATAGAAACCTGTGTCCTCCATAGAGCTCTCATAACACTAGTGCTAGCTACAGTAATGCCAACCTGAGTGCTACCATAGAAACCTGTGTCCTCCATAGAGCTCTCATAACACTAGTGGCAGCCATAATACACTCAGGACATGCCAGCAACAATAATGCCAAACTGAGTGAATTATATCAACCCCTGTCTTCCACAGAGCTTTCATAACACTAGTGCCAGCCATAATACCCCAAAGATGTGCCAGCCACAGTAATGCCATTCTCATTGCTACCATATAAAACAGTGTCTTCTACATATCTCACATGAGTGCCACCCCCCGTAGTTGCCACTTACCAGCATTGCTGCCAGTATTTTTGTTGCATGTAAATAGCCAGTCAGTACAGTGCATACCACCAAGCAAGGAGCAGCACCAGCCACCAGTTCTCTAGATCCAGCACGTCCTTCCATATAACACTAGAGCTGCTGGGAATTACTTTCTGTGTTGAGTCTAGGCACTTCTTTGGGTCATGGACTTTACACACAATGTGCTAAAAGAAACCAGCATCGGCATCTGGTGCCCAAAGGAGCCACTCATTGTGGCACACCTAAAGAGCATCACAGGACAGATAGTACCGCACTGTACTGTAGAGAGGCGCTACTAGACCGCCAATCACTGCATGCACCTCACTAATACAGATGTTGTACGAGTAAAATGTTCATGAGAATTGGTTGGATCAGTGTCTGGGTTATTGTATCTTGAAACCACACTCAACATACAATGTCCCGGGAAAGATCATAATGCATGAGGCCACTGTAACTTGAGGGACCACTGTATACTCCCATATCTGCTGAGAAGAGCATTTCATTTTTTTCTTTCAGTCTAAGAAACGAGGTCTCAGTGCCGAGGAGAAAAGAATAAAGATGATGGAAATATTTTTTGAAACTGTAAGTTTTTATCTGTTATCTGTGAAGAACTTTCACTTGTGATGTCTAGAGGGGTTGTCCACTTTCTCTTTCCTTAATGAAAAGCTGCTGGGGCTGCAGTTAGAAAATCAAAAATCATAGCCACCTCTGTCTTCACTTGTATCACATTGTCTGCCGTCATATGGAATTGATCATGTATGCTCCAATGATATTCCTATACAATGTCATAATTCAGTGGTGCATGAGATATAGGAGAACACAGCATGCATAGCATGTAGTACAAAGCTGCCAATGTTTTATAAAACAAAGTAAACTTCTTCAGAAGTGTCGTTTGTGTCTGTGAAAAGCTTCACTTGTGATGTCAAGGGTGTCACTCTCTTTCCTTAATGAAAAGCTGCTGTTGCTGCAGTTAGAAAATCAAAAATCATAGCCACCTCTGTCTTTACTTGTATCTCATTGTCTTCCGTCATATGAGAAATAATCATGATATGCTCCAATGGATTATTCCCTATAGCAATGTCATAATTCAGTGGTGCACTGAGCACTATATGGCAGAACACAGCATGCATATTGCTATGTAGTACAAAGCTGCCACATGTGTTTATAAAACAAAGTAAACTTCTTTCAAAAAGTGTGCTGTTTGTTGCTAAATCTTTTCATTTTGCTTATTCTAACAGAAAGATGTATTCCAACTGAAGGACCTGGAGAAAATTGCCCCAAAGCAAAAGGGAATAAGTAAGTAGCTATTCATGTACCTGTGAGGAAGAATTCACTAAAAAAAAATGACTTCATTCCCAATTCAGATCACAGATGGCCCCAGCCCCAGGAAAGCTCAATTTACATGTTAATCAGCACAGCCAAGACCCATTGTGAATTCTCTCCGTAGGATGTTCGCACAGCAGGACATGTGGATACCTCAAAAGAGCCCTCATTTCCATTAATTAGCCCCAAGACATATGCTGCCTCAAACTCCCAAGCTTCAAAGACTTCAATTAATCCAACCTAGCCGGGTCGTCTCCGATATTTCATATCGATTTATAGGCGATCCGCTCATAACTGGTCCATGGCGAGTTCATATCTCAAAACATGGAACTCCCCGCACACACAACCACCACTCCCGGGTTTCTGGGGCGCATGGGGACCGAGATATCCAGAATTGGACCCAGATAGTCTATAAGAAAGGGGTGTCTGATACCCGTGCGTAGTGTAGATCCAGCCGGTTCTGATGGTGCCACCGGCTCGGTTCTGTGCCAATGCCCCGCCGCGTTATGGTCCATTTTTGTGTTCGTATCAGAAATTGCATGGCCAGAGTGGGAGGAGTTCATAGACCGTCCCAGGGGCGTGTAGGGGGCTGCCACGTGGGCTGTCCCCTCACAGATATAAGCAGAAGCCCGTGTGGGCTCTACCGTTGATCCATGGAGGGGGGTACCTAAGAGCATTTCCAGGAACATCCACACGCAGAAGCCAGGCCACATATGACCCCCATGTGGGCCGCAAACCAAAGGTAACTTGACCCATTTTAACTGCCTTTTGTCTGTAACCCATTTCTTGTATGTGCCCACCTTCCTGAATATTCAGAATCCTGCTATTACCGTAAACTATCTAACTGTGTTTGCCCTTAGTTTGCCCTCAGTCAAGATGGTGGATCGTGTTCTCAGCTGTTTGCCATCTTGTTTCCTGTTTCTTCCCGGGGGCCAATATAAATCCCAATAGCCTGTTCTTCCCTTGGTATTGTGTCCACCCTTCCTGTTGCCCCCGCTCTGCCTGGCCAACCCCCGGTTTGTTCCATTTTGCTATCAAATTGCAATCGAGGGGGATGTTTAAAACCGCCCGCGGTCTCCCTGCCGTCCCCTCCCCTTGGACCTTGCCTTCTTCCTGTGGGGTCCTAAGACTTTCCAGTCCCCCGGGTCCTAGCCCCCCATTGGGCCCACCAATAACACCATAATCCTTTTAAAAACCCCTCTGACTCTTACCTGTATATAATATCATTCTGTACATATTACCTGTCTAGTGTGCCCTCCAAAGCTAATTAAATCTATAAACTTTAATCTGAGTTAGTCTGTCTTGATCATTGGCCTCCCACTCGTACTAGTACTCGTCTAAGAAATATATTTTTACCTCAGGGTTTGGGTTTCCGGGCCCTTTATAAGTCGGTAACGGACCGGTCTTAATAACCAAACAGAGAAACTGGTGGCAGCTTTTTGTCTCCCTGTGCCTGTGGGACAGGGTTAACAGTGGAAAATATCTGGCTGACCTTGTGCACCCCTAGAGGGCAGTGCAACGTCATGATACACCCCAAGTCAGGCCGTCGACCCATGAGTGGGCTGGCGGGCAGGCTTTTTCCTCACATATTGGTGGCAGAGCGGTGGGTTTCAAGACAATTTAGTTTTTGGGTGATGCGCGTTCCGTACTCCCAAACACTAAGGACTACCAGCAGTGGGTTTTGCTTGGGTCTTAAGATTAATTCCGAAACTAGCCCAAGTCGAGTGCAAATAAAAGGTTTTTTGGGTGCATTCAGGTTGCAGTTTTTGTTTTCAAGTAACCAAGTGTTGCGTTGCAAGGATGGCTGGTCGTGGCAAGGCAAAGCTGTAGGCCCGGAGGAAACAGTCGGTGAAGTTTAGCCAGGAGGAGCTCGGCCCAGGCCAGGGTGTGGACTATGAAGGCGAGGGGGAGTCCAGCTCGGGCTCCTCAAGGAGCCAGTCACAGGTGGTCGATGGCGCAGTGGGCAGCTCGCCTTCGGCTATTCTGCAAGCTGCCCTGGCTAAGCTTGAGCTGGAGACCTTGACGCCTACAAGGCCCTCCTACCCATTTTGCAGAACGTCGGCGAGCATATAGAGGCGGAAGCTGCAGAACGTCGCGCGCGGATAGAGGCGGAAGCTGCAGAACGTCGGGGGGAAACAGCTAAATTGCGAGCGGCAGTGCCGAACGTCCGGGGAGGCGGCGCCGATGGAAGGGGGCCAAGTGGGACCGTGACCACCAATTAAGGTGCTTCAGCTGGAAAAGGCCCAGCCCAGCCAGTCAAGAGCCTTCTGAGACCCAGGTCCCAAAGTTAAGGGCGGAGGACTTTCCCATGCTGGATAAAGGTGGAGACCTGGACACCTTCATGCTGGCATTCGAAAAAATTTGCCGCCAGCGCCATGTGCCTGAGGACCAGTGGGTGGTTTTCTGACCCCCTTGTCTCAGAGGTAAAAGCTCTGGGATCTTCGGGGACCTGCCCAGCGATGCCAACCCTGACCTACGAGGAAGTCAAGCAGGCTTTGATCCGGCAGTAACAACCTCACTCCTTTTAGATTTTTTTCAGGAAGAAGCTCCGGAGTTGGCAAGCGGGGTCCCTACAGACAGCTGGGCCGACCACATGCTGGCCCTCCAGAGAGCAGTCGACCAGTGGACCTCGGGGTTAAAGATCACCACCATCCAGCAGCTGAAGGAGCTCATCGCCACAGAGCAGTTTTGTGGAACTGCCCAGAGGACCTCCAGCGGGACCTTCGTGCCCGGAAACCGCGGGGGGCCACCGCCACAGCAAACCTCGCGGATGATATGCCAACATCGGCACCAGAGGCCAGGAAGCACACCAGCTGGAGAGGGGGTAAGATGCCCGCAGGGCCAGTTGTCCCTACCCCTAAGCCCAGGGGGCCCCCAGCCCATGCTTCCACATCTGTGGGGAAACCCCGACTCTGTCACCTTTGCAAACTGCCGGGACATTTCAAGGCTGCATGTCCCCAGTGCCAGAAGGGCCCGTCCCAGTCCCCTTTTCCAAGGCCCCCCAATGTTTTGCGTGGGGGTGGGGGACGGCCCCTTGATAACTACCAGCCAGTCACCGTAGGCCGGTCTGTGGCCATGGGACTCTTGGACACCGGCGTGGAGATGACTGTAGTGCGGCCTGAGCTGGTGTCCCCAAAGGACATGATACCCGGGAAGACCCGCGCTGTCTCCGGAATTGGAGGCGTTGTGCCGGCTCTGCCAGTTGCCAAAGTGTATTTGGACTGGGAGTGCGGGAGGTGGGGGTATCTTTCAACATTCCAGCTAGTGTGTTGTTAGGGACAGACTTGGGGCGGCTGGTAGCCCGTTTTGAGGCCCCTGAAGCCCCAAGGTCTGCCCCACCCAAATGTGATGTGTCATCCAACCCTGTTAATATTGTGGACAAAATTGTTAACATGCAGACTGACGGGAGTACGGGGGGGGGTGAGATGGTGTGTTCCTCTCCCCCCTGTGGAGAGGAGATAAGGTCAGCAGGTTGTGATAGGGCAGCAGGATGTGTCCAGCACCCCTGCTGGGAACCATTGCACCCTGGTGTGGCATCAGAGGGGACAAACGGGGCAGACAGCTGTGGTGGGGGAACATGCAGGTGAGGCAGGGCTCCCAGGAAAGGCCACAGGGCAGGGTCTCCCCACAGACAGGGGGCAGACAGCTTCAGTGGGGTAGCATGCAGGTGAGGCAGGGCTCCCAGGAAAGGCCACAGAGCAGGGTCTCCCCACAAACAGGATGTCGGAGGGCCAGGTTAGGCCAAGCAGACTGGTGACTTTATATAGACCGAGAGGGAGGGACCCCAAACCCAGCGGTTGCAGCGGCCCCGGGGGCTGCTGTTCACGCGCAGTGGGAGGGCCAGGAGGCCCCTCAGGGGCCCGACGGAAATCCTCCCATCGGACCGGGTAAGTGCCAGGGTGGGTGAGGGCCAGGAGATGGGTCCCGTGGAACCGACAGATGACTGGCAGTCCATCCATTCTGGCCGCGTCTAGTTGAGAGTTTCAAGCAGCATTAGCGGCTGACGATAGCCTGAATGCTCTCAAGGAGCAGGCAGCACAGCCACCCTTGGACTCAGACACCACGCGGGTGGTCTGGGACCAAGGACAGCTGTACCACGTGAGGGTCCAACCGGGTTCACCGGAGGGTGGCCCAGGGACCGAAGGTTGGTGGTACCCTATCCCGTTCAGGCGGAGTTGTTGCGGGTTGTGTAGAGATTCCGATGGCCGGACACCTAGGGATCACCAAAAAAAGGGAAAAAGGCTGGCCAGCATTTCTACTGGCCAAAAGTGGGGATGATGTGGCTGCCTACTGCCGTTCGGCGACACCTGTCAAGGGTGGGGAAGGCGGGGGAGGCCCAAAGCCCCACAGGTACCTCTGCCTATCATAGACGAGCCCTTCAGGAGGGTGGCTGTGGATTTGATTGGACCGCTGTCCATTCCCAGCAGCTTCGGGAAACGCTTCGTACTGACGGTAGTAGACTATGCCACTCGGTACCCGGAAGCGGTAGCCCTGTCGTCCATTCGGGCCGACAAGGTGGCCACCGCCTACTGGAGATTTTCTCTCGAGTGGGCCTTTCCCCAGGAAATGCTCACGGGACCGGGGGACCCAGTTTCATGTCGCAGCTAATGGAGTCCTTGTTTTAAGCTGATACAGGTGCAACATCTGTGGCCAGCCCGTCCCACCCCAGACTAATGGCCTGTGTGAACGGTTCAATGGCACCCTGAAGCGGATGCTTAAGATGTTGGTCGACACCCACGGGCGCGACTGGGAGTGGTACCTCCCACGCCTACTATTTGCCTACCGGAAAGTTCCACAGGCCTCAACGGGGTTCGCTCCCTTCAACTCCTTTATGGGCGACGTGTAGGGGGGCCCCTGGCTCTGGTGAAGGAGGGTGGGAAGGAGACTTAGAAAAACCCCAGAGGTTTCGGTCTTGAGTATGTTGTGGCTTCTGTGACAAAATGCAGGCCTTGACACAGCTAGTAAAGAGAATATGCGACAGGCCAGGCCGACCAGAAGCAGTGGGACGACCAGAATGCTTGTGAGAGGACCTCCAGGTGGGTCAGAAAGGTGGGTCCTGGTCCCCGTATCACAGGACAAGCTTCAGGCAGCCTGGGAAGGCCCATATTTTCGTGCACCAGGAACCAACGCAGTCACGTACCTGGTCACCCTGGACCACGAGCGGGGAAGGCGGAAGGCCTTCCACGTTGAACATGATGAAGGCGCATCATGAGCGGGAGGCATGTGCCCCTTCCCCTGTGCAACCTGCCCGAAAGGGAGGTGAGACGGGGAACCTCTTGGATAGCTTGCCCCATCAGGGCAGGTGGGTCCATAGCGGATGTGAGATTTGTGGACAGCTTTCCCGAGGACCAACGTCCCCAGCTGTTGGCAACTCTCCACCCCTTCAGGGCATTGTTCACTAACGTTGCCTGGGAAAGGGCGGAGTCAGCCGTCCATCACGTGGACACCGGGGGTCATCCCCCAATCCGGCGTTCAGCAAAATCGGATCTCCCCCGAAGTGCAGCAGCACATCGTGAGGAGATTGAGAGATGCGAAGCTGGGGTCATCCAGGCGTCCAACAGTGCCTGGCCTCGTCTGTATTTCCCGTCCCCAAGAAGGATCGGACCACCCGGTTCTGGGGACTACAGGGGGCTCAACGCTGTCACGGTCACCGATGCGTACCCAATGCCACCATCGATGACCTGCTTATCAGTGGGCCCGGGGGCCCAAATAACCTGACCATCAGGATCTGAGCCGGGATATTGGGAGATTCCCCCCGACCCGTAAAGGCAAGGGAACGCTCTGCCTTTATCCGCCATTCAGACTGTTCGAGTCCACCGTCATGCCGTTCGGCATGAAGAATGCCCCTGCCACTTTTCAGCGGATGGTCAACACGCTGCTCAAGGGACTGGAAGGGTACGCGGCCGCGTACCTGGATGACATAGCCGTTTTCAGTCCAACCTGGGAGGACCACCTCTAGCACCTGATGCAGGTGCTGGGACGAGTCCACCAGGCAGGCTTGACCATCAAGCCGGAAAAATGCCTGCTGGGCATGAGTGAGGTCCACTACCTGGGGCACCGGGTTGGATGGGTTGGCCTTGAAGCCAGAGCCCGGAAAAGTGGATGCCATCGCATCCTGGAACACCCCCAGGACCAAAAAGCAGGTGATGTCCTTCTTGGGACCCGCTGGGTACTATAGGAGTTCCACACTATAGTAGCCTGGCAAAGCCCCCCGACGGGCCTCACCCGGGAAAAGGTTGCCCTCCGCATCGATTGGACAAACGACTGCGAGACGGCCTTCCAAGCCCTCAAAGGGCCCCCTTGTCCAGCTCCCCAGTACTACAAGCCGCCGGCTTCACCCGGGAGTTTATAGTACAAACCGACCCAGTGATTTTTGGCCTCGGTGCAGTGCTCAGCCAGGTTGGGCACAACGGACAGGAACATCCCTTATGTACCTGAGCCGGAAGCTTCGCCGAGGGAAGTGGCCTATTCCACCTGGAGAAAGAAAGCCTGGCGATAGTGTGGGCCCTGCAGCGGGTGCATGCCCTACCTATATGGGCGTCATTTCATTGTGGAAACAGAAAACCCCCTGAGCTGGTTTACACACGGTCCTCCGGAACCAATGGGAGGTTGCTAAAGCTGGAGCCTGGCGTTCCAACAGTAAACTTCGTCATTCGCCACCGGAAGGGCCGAGACCACGGTAATGTCGATGGGTTGTCGCAACAGGGGGAAGGGTCAGCCTGGCACATTGGGGAGCACCGAGGAGGTGCTGCCCCCTAGCGCCCTCAAAAGGGGGGAGGTGTGAGGAAGAATTCACTCAAAAAAATGACTTCATTCCCAATTTCGTATCTAGTCAGATCACAGATGGCCCCTGCCCCAGGAAAGCTCAATTTACATGTTAATCAGCACAGCCAAGGCCCATTGTAAATGCTCTCCGTAGGATGTTCGCACAGCAGGACATGTGGATACCTCAAAAGAAACTTCATTTCCATTAATTAGCCCCAAGACATATGCTGCCTCAAACTCCCAATCTTCAAAGATTTCAATTAATCCAACCTAGCCGGGTCGTCTCCGATATTTCATATCGATTTATAGGCGATCCGCTCATAACTGGTCCATGGCGAGTTCATATCTCAAAACATGGAACTCCCCGCACACACAACCACCACTCCCGGGTTTCTGGGGCGCCTGGGGACCGAGATATCCAGAACTGGACCCAGATAGTCCATAAGATAGAGGTGTCTGGTACCCGTGCGTAGTGTAGATCCAGCTGGTTATGATGGTGCCCCCGGCTCAGTTCTGTGCCAATGCCCCGCCACGTTATGGTCCATTTTTGTGTTTGTATCAAAAATTGCATGACCAGAGTGGGAGGAGTTCATAGACCGTCCCAGGGGCGTGTAGGGGGCTGCCACGTGGGCTGTCCCCTCACAGATATAAGCAGAAGCCTGTGTGGGCTCTACCATTGATCCATGGAGGGGGGTACCTAAGAGCATTTCCAGGAACATCCACACGCAGAAGCCAGGCCACATATGACCCCCATGGGGGCCGCAAACCAAAGGTAACGACCCATTTTAACTGCCTTTTGTCTGTAACCCATACTTGTATGTGTACCCCTGACTCTTACCTGTATATAATATCATTCTGTACATATTACCTGTCTAGTGTGCCCTCCAAGGCTAATTAAATCTATAAACTTTAATCTGAGTTAGTCTGTCTTGATCATTGGCCTCCCACGCCTAGTACTCGGTCTATAGTATATAGCTACCTCAGGGTTGGTTCCTGGCCCTGTTGTAAGTCGGTACCGGCCCGGTCGTATGACCAAACAAGAGACCTGGTGGCAGCTTTTTTTTTGTTCCCCTGTGCCTGTGTGGACAGGGGTTAACAGTGGAACAGTATTTGGCTGACCTTGTGCACCCCTAGAGGGCAGCGCAACGTCACGATAAACCCCAAGTCAGGCCGTCGACCCATGAGTGGGCTGGCGGGCAGGCTTTTTCCTCACAGTACCAAATGTAAAAGAAAAAAGCAAACGTGTCTATTAAAAGTCTATGAAGCGGCCGTAACAAGGGAAGCATCAAGAGTGCCAACTACAGTGAAGTGAAGTGAAGCTCCCCATCCCTACAGGGTACAGTAAGGCTGCGTCCCCACTGCAGAGGAAAAATACCGGTCTGTTTACTCGGCCGGTATTTGTCCTGTTTTGCGGCCGTCCCCACGGCCGCAGGGGGGACGGCTTTTCTCCGGGATGAGCAGAGAAAAGCCCTCCCCTTTCACATTCACAAGCACAGATTCCTTCCGAAAACCGGTGTTGAATTTTTTTTTTTTTACAGAAATATCCCATGAGGACAGGATAGCTTAGATGGAGGTACTGATATGCTCTAACGGTACTTCAAAACCCCATCCCGAAATGTATTTAGGATGAACATCTGGTGACTGTGATGACCAAAGAATCAAGAAAAACTTGCTGTTCTTGTCCACCATTGTAGCACAGTGCATGGTCCTACTGAAAATGTCCTTCTGTCTTACGGAAAACAACTATCATGAAGGGATGAATTTGGTTGCCCACAATCCTTATATAAGCCCTACCGTCCAAATGTCCATCAATCAGAGCCCCATGGTGTGCTAAAAAAAAAACAACACTCCCACATGCCATTATGCTACCTCCACCATCTTGAACTGTTGATACCTAACAGTAAGAGTATGTTCACACGACTGATTTGAAAAGTGATATTTAACGCAGTTTTACGGCGAGGATTTGACGAGGTTTTTGAGACGTGTTATTTCAGTGCAGTTTTATTTAATGTTTAACTCTGATCATATTAAAAATAATATAAAAAAATTGTGTATATATATATATATATATATATATATATATTATAGTATAGATTATCATATATATACTACACATACACACACCCTAACAACCACCCTAAACCTACCCCAATTCGAACCGTACCTCTACCATAACCTTTACCCAACCCCAGCCCTACTCATACCAACAACATTACTGGGAGCACATCACAGGCAGCAGAGAGTATGGAGTTAAACATAACGTGCAACAGAGCACAAAGGGTTAAACATCATGGGAAGCAGAGCATAGAGGGCTAAGCATCATGGGAAGCAGAGTATAGGGGAGTTAACCATCACAAGAGAATACGGGGGAGTTAACCATCACGAGAAAGAGTACGGGGTTAAACATCACAGGCAGCAGAGTACGGGGAGAAACATTATGAAGAGTGGAGCGAATTTTCTGCATGGAAATGCCTCAATACGCTCCATACTTTTTGGGAGTCGTTTCCGTGACTAAAATCCAATCCCCATTGATTCCTATGGTAGTTTTACTTGTGTAAACTGCACCAAGAATTGACACGTCACTTCTTTTTGGAAAATAAGTGCAGAAAAATTGTGTAAAAACCACGTTGTGTGAACAGTGAAAATTAACTGAGGGAGTTTTCTAGGTGTTTTGGACGCAGAAACAGCGCCACAAACAGCCTCCAAATCAGCCGTGTGAACATACCCTAAATGTAAGTTCACACGGCTGAATTTATTTTGTTATAAGATTTCTAATATGATCAGAGTAGAATATTAAAGAAAACCGAGCACCTCAAAAAACTTGTGAAATCAACGTCTGAAAACTGCTGCATGAGGCGTTTTCAGGAGAGGATTTGAAGCAGATTTGGACGCTGAGAAATCAGCGGCCAAATCCACTGTGTGATCATACCCTAAGGGGACGTTCTCACGGCACAGGACAAATACCGGCCGGTTTGCCAGCCAGTATTTGTCCTGCTTTGCGGCTGTCCCCACGGCCACAGGGAGACGGCTTTTCTCCGCGATGAGCGGAGAAAAGCCCTCCCCCTTCACATTGACATGCACAGATTCCGTCCGAAAACCTGAAGATTGTGCAAGCACAATGTTTTGCGGCCGGACCGTGGGCGGAAAAACCGCCGGACGGAAAACCCGTGCAGTGGGGACTGCACGAGTTTTCCATAGAGCACGGGTTTTCCATAGAGCACCATTGTGCCCATTTTCGGCTGGTTTTTCAGGCGGTCTGTGCTGTGGGGACATGCCCTAATAGTTGGCTGTATATCAGAAACAGGCTATATCTCCACAGCACAGCTTTTCACTTTTTTTTTTTTTTTTTTTAGTGTCTTCTAAAACCGCTGAAAAAATTACTTTAATAGTAAAAATGTTCTGTAGTCTCCACAGAATCTTTTTTTTTTCTGCTCGTTTTTGCTGCTGCGGTTTTTTGCAACATGTTACAAAAAACTAAAGAGCAGGGCAGAAAATTTACTATGTAAACCGCTGGATGTTTTTTGGCGTGGTTTTTGAACGATTCTGCTAAAAAAAACTGCCCAGGTGTTTTACAAGGTATATGAATTTTGCATACATTAAAAACTACCCATAAAAAGTCCAAAAAACATGCATAAAAAGCGCCCAAAAAACTGAAATCCACCCAAAAAACTTTTTGGAAGCACCACTGCTTTGGACAAAAAAAACTGACGTTCAAAGCAGTTTTTTGGTTTTGGTTTTCGAATAGTTTTTGTGTTCTATGCTGTGTGGCCCTAGCCATAGACCTAGCACAGCTGATCAAAGTCATGAAACACTGTTAGGAGCTAAGAGCGGGGTTTTCGGTTTATCTAGCCTGACTTTCCTCCTCACCTCTGTTCCAGCGCTGTCTCTTCTCGGTCTTCTGTTTACTTTCCTTTCTTCTGAACAGAATGTCGCTACTGTCATGTGCCACTGTTTTAGGGTATGTTTACATGGCGTGTTGGGTCCGTGTTGGGTCTTGATGGACCCAAACACACATCTAACAATGAGCAGTTTGATTTTACACTGCTCGCAAGGTAAAACACGTATCGGCGTTCACATGAGTGATCGCTGACGCGTGTTTACATTGCGTTTTTCGGATCCGTTCCAAGAATTGACATGTCAATTCTTGGTCCGAAAGACACAGCAGGAGCCCTATGATAAACCATAGGGTGCGATCCTGCTGCATCCAACACACATCCAAACCACAGCTACATGTTGAATCCGTTCAACGCTACATTTTTGGATGCGATTTTCGGATCCAACATGGATCCCAAATTGTATCCAAAAACGCTGTGTGAACATACCCTTACAACAATGTTCAGAGCTGTTCACTTCCAATTGCTGATGTAAGCAAAGGCATGTGACCGCTGCAGTGATGACATCCTATGTGGAAGAAGAAGAAGAAAGTAAACAGAAGACGGGGAAGAGCCATCGCTGGAACTGAGGTTAAGGGGAAGGCGATTATAAGCTATTTTCTGTTATTGGGCAACAGCACCTTAGTATTTTATTTTTATATGAACTGGATAGCCCCTGTAACCGAGGCATTTAATACATATAGCTGCTAGTACATAAGAGTATTGATAAAGCAGTCAAAAGGCAAACTTTTTACCAGTCCAAAGTATTAATGTAGTTACCCAAAACAGTCCTTCAAGATGGGATCCAAAAAACACCAGCTATGTATGATTCCCAGCTGTGTCCCAAGCACCAACCATAGTTGGTGTTATAGGGAAGGCAAGATTGGCCATCACCAAGCAACATGGTTAGTCCAGTGAAGGGATACACAATGCTTTCCAAAATCCTTTGAGGTCACAAAGCATTGCAAACAGGGTACTCACTTGGGGTTTAATTAATCCCAGTTGCAATTTCTAAAGTCAAAGCGAAGCTTCAAGGAACAAACACCTGAAGAGAATACAGCTTTTCTGTCCATGATGGCAATCTTGGACACCTCGGAGCATAAGGAGTTCTCCAGATGCTTTACCATTAAAGATCCATTTTGGGAGAGAAAAGAGCAAACGGCTAACATAACAGATAAGGAGTTTGAGGATGTGGGAACTGTGAATTCAGGATCACTGTCCTGGTTAGGTACTTGAGAAAGTATATTTAGCGCATTATTACCTGCATTTATAACTCAAAGGATTTTCTCTGATTTTTACTCAGAAATTCTACATCATATAAACTTGTATATTATAAAGCTCATCTTCTCTCCCTCTATTATGTGCTGCCTCAGATAGGGTAGGAAAAAAACATTTGACAGGTGTGAGGTTTTACCACAAAGGCATTTCATGCCTGGTGTGTCCTGCTTCAGCTTTCAGTGTGTTTGTAAGGGATTGTGTATGATTTGTTTGAACTGCATATCATGTGACCCAGAAGGCTGATATCACCATGTCTTTCCCCACAGTGTGCTCACTATAGTCAAACAAAGGTATGTTTACATAAAGAGCTGTGAGAAGCTACAATATAGTGGAGTGGTTAGCCCTTTTTCCTTGATGCACATAACGTATTGAGATTTCTTTTAATTTCTTTGCATTGTTTGACTAATTACTAATCAGTACAGAGGGCAGGAGCAGAATGACAACACCTGGGGCTGAACACTCGCCCAGCAGTGAGTAAGTGTGATTAACAGGCAGAGAAGAGACTGACAGTAGCTGCCTGAGAGGAGAGAGAAAGTCTGAGGAGCTCTCGTCACTGGTCGTATCCTCTAGATACAAGCTGTGCACTATGGATCATTAAGGTAGCAACTAAATAAAAATGGTACAGAATTTTTCATAATGATGAATGGTCAAAATGTTTTTTATTTAATTTACAAGCTTCCCACGTCAATTTTACTTTATGGTTAAACCCATTTAAGAAAAAATATTTTTAGTGTGTAAAAGGTTCTGCCCCATAACTATTTGCCAGAGTTTGTTGAATTAAAAATGGAATTGGATGCCTGTAGGGTTTCTTAAAGTGGTGTATCATTTCATTAAGTGGTCTTCAGAATAAGGGGACAGTGAAAACAAGCAACTTTGCAATTGGATGTCATTTGCAAAGCTGTCTTGTTTTCACAGGATCCCTTTTCTTCGTTTTCTGTAAATGCTGTTCCCCAGTGCCAGTCGGATCCCACCTCCTTTCATTTCATTGGCTGACTGCTCTACTACTTTACATTCTGTCTGGCCCCCGGTCGTAATCAAAGGAGCGCACATTCCTGCCTCTCTCACTCAGAATAAGGGGCAGGCAGCAATTTCACTCTATACAGCCACCAGCTCCTCATTGACACTGCAGCTTTTTCTACAATAAGAAAAGAGCGGAGTTGTGCCTTGGTGCCTAATGCTCCTGCGTGTAAGGAGCCGGCAACAATTTCACTCTCTACAGCCACCAGCTCCTCAGTGACACTGAAGCTGCTTCTACAATCAGAAAACAGCAGAATTTTGCCTCAGGGCCTTGTGTAAACATAGAAGAGAGACAGATCTGTGCTGCTCGGCATGACTGGATTTAACTGTAACAAACCTCCAGCTGTGAGAGGAGAAGAGATCAGTGCTCTGAGTTCATAGAAGGCTGTCTAGACTGAATGCAGGCCTGTGGTATGTAAACAGCTCTTACAAAATAAGACTGCATAGGGAGAGGACAGTGATGTGGACTCAGGAGGGTGACTCACTGACTCGGGAGCAAGCATGAACAGTGAAGGGGGGGATGATGTCATCCTCCTTCAGTTAAGAAACACCCAGCTGGGAGGGGAAGAAACGCCCCTGAATTTCAGGAACTGAGAGAATCAAGCTTCCAGAAAACAGCCGAACTGATGAAGCGATACATCCCCTTTAACTTATCATAAATATTCCCTTTCACTGATTTGTATTAGCATGGTATTCTACTGAAGGGTTTAAAGCAGTGCCTCCTCCCATCTAAGGGTAAGCAATAGGGCAGATTTATTAATACTCTTTAGACAGTGTAAACGTAGTGTAAACTTAGACTAGACAGTCTTTTAATGCACCACATTTATAATAGTGTTGATAAAGCTGGTGCATGTCTAGACTGTTTAGTCTAAGTTTACTCTTAGCTATTAGTTGGCTTACTTTACCGCACATAGGGTGACATGTCCGACAATTGCCGGCGCTGCGGCAGTTTTTAGGCACATAAAAATGGTGTAAAGTGCACCAGAAAGTACGATCTTCGCAGCACATAGCGTATCATTAGTAGTGTATTTAATGCGCCTATCAAGGCGCATTGCGCAATGGAGGCGCATAACATATTATTACTAGTGTATGTAATGCACCTCAATAGGCGCATTGCATTATGGAGGCGTACAGCGTATAATTTTTAGGCGGATTACTATGTGTCGTGCCCCGCGTATAATGTGCCTACTTTTGGTGTACTATAAATGTCTGATAGGTGCAGGCCCCACCTCTGGGACCTATACCTTTCTTGAGAACTGATCCTCAAACTTCTTGGTGTAAAACAGAGAGGTGGCCCCGCATGCATGGCACTCTACTATTCTATCTAGTACAGCCAACGAGTGTGCTTGGCTGAACTTGGATTAGCCATTGAAATGAACCTCTGGGACCCATACTTATATCCTGTTGATATGCCATAAATGTCTTGAATGAAAAAAAACCTTGATGAACTTTGGTCCTAAAAATTAACCTCTTCATAACAGGCCTATTTTGGCCTTGAGGACCAAACATTTTTTTCTGTTTTTTCATTGCCACATTCCAGGAATCAGCAGGTTTTTTTTGCAGCTGGTGGTTTTCTTCTTCGCCTTGGCCTTGTTTTTATTAATTTTTGGTGTCCTAGTGTTGTTCAGATTTACTAGTTTTTTGCTGTGCAGCAACTCTTTAAGATCTGAGTTTGTTCTTAATAGGATCAAACAGGATCAGGTAAGAAGGAGAGCCAATTTGACAAAAGATTACTCTGTACCATGTTTGATGACCAGAGGATCAGATCTACAGCTCAATAATGTGTTAGCTCAGTATGTCTTGCACTATGTATGGGATACAATAAGGTATATTTCGATGGGTTGTGCATCCATAAGGACAAAGTATCCCAACAGAGTTTAGAAAACAAAAGTACAGTACAATAGTTCTTTCACTTCAAGGTGTTGTGATAGGGGTCATTAGTGGACCTTTCCTGCTTATATCTAGAAGGCTCAGCCTCTCTTTCTCACTTCACCTTCTTTTAGGGACCGTTAAGAGCTCAATTGTAATAGTATATCCCCCAAGGGTATGTTTGTCCTCCCTGTTAGTAGTAAGTGTAGACTCTGGTTCCCAGGACCTCTCCTCGGGACCGAAGCCCCTCCAATCAACCAGGAAGAACAGTTTTACACCAGCATGGTCTTCCATGGGCCAAGATTGCTAATCTAACTTGTAATACTTCGGAGGATTCAACACACGCGGGCTGGCGGAGACGCACTCTTACTGGGAGAACTCGTAAAGGACGGGGCTTTAGGAGGGAGCCGTGGAAGGCGTTGGAATTGGCGAGAAGGGGTAGGGCAGGCTTTGTAGCACACGGATTAAGCTGCAGAGGACCCTAAAAGGCCCCAGAAACCGCGGGCCCATTTATAGCTGGGCAATCTTGGGCGATGTATCTGGAGAAAGGCCACACCTTATCCCTGGTGGATGTAGAGGGCCTCCTCTCTTGTGCCTGGGTCTTACTGCGCGGAGGCCGGAGTAAGGAAGTAGGGTCTTCGCCAAATGCTTGATGTCCCGTACTTGGTTATTCCACAGCAGGAACATCGGAAGCTGTAGTCATGCGGGAGGGCGTGGGTGTACGACACGGAAACCACATAGAATCGGAGAAAAAACACCGTAGAATTTCATGAGTCCCGTTGGTTATAGGTGAACTACAGCCTCTGGAGCTGCTGGGCCACAGTTGTCTGACGACGGTACACGAAATGGAGGCAGGTATTCGCACTTATCTGTTTACTCTCTCCACTTGGCCATATGTCTGGGGATCGATAGAAGAAGAAAAGTCCAAACTTGACCGTAAGCAGAGAACACAGGGGCCATAACCTGGAGACAAATTGAACGCCCTGATCAGAGACAATATGCATGGGTAATCAGCAGAGCGCAAATTTGTGGGAAGATAATGGGACCCGCCAGTTGTGGTAGCTGAGGGGATGCAGCAGTGCGCGCGAAGTGGGACATTTTAGAAAATCGGTCCGTGGACCACCCCAGATGACAGAATTCGAAGAGGCAGAAAGTCCGTGGTTGAAGTCCATGCCTATGTGTGTACATGGTGACTCGGGAAGGGGCAGAGGGATCTAAGAGGCCCGAGGGCTATGCGTGGGACACTTGTTCGGGTATCACGTGGACACAGGAGAGAACCAAAGTCACTCTAGATGTCCTGGGCGTAGGGTTGGCCACCAGTAGCGCCGTGACCGATTAAGTGCATGGGAACGCTTCAGTAATCCCGGGGTGGACGGTCAGCAAGAGAAATATGCCCCCAACTCCAGGAATTACTCTCCGCCTGAGCGCCGGGGACGAAAAAATAGGTTTTGCAGTGGTATCACTCCGTATATCCTAGAGAGCAGCGCTGGATCAAGCCGTTTCGCGGAGCAATAATGTGCATGTAGGACTTGGTCTTTCCTGTAAAGTCAGAGGCCTCGGGAGAGGGCATCCGCCTTGACAGTTATTTTCGGCTGGGCGGAAGTGAATCTTGAAGCATAAACCGGGTGAAACAGAGCGACACCTGGCCTGGCGAGGATTCAATTGCTGGGCCGTCTGGAGGTTATGAAGATTCTTGCTGAGTCCTGTGAAGAGTCGAATGGATGTCGGCGCTCCCTACAAGCAAAATGTGCCACTCTCCAGCGCCAGCTTGATGGCCAAAAGCTCCGTCTCTCTATGGCATAGTTAACGTTCCGCGGCGAGGAAGGTATTAGAACAAGAAACGCCAAGTGATGAGCCTTGCCTTGGGGCGTTCTTGTGTTTCAAGAATGGCCCCTCGCTCCTACTAGAAGAGGCATCCACTCCTAAAGAGACGGGTTTTCGGATCTGGTCGGGAACAAATATCTTGGTGAATGAGGAAAACAAAGCGTCTTTATATTCGAGAAAGGCTTTTGGGTGCCGGGGTGGGCAACTTTTCGGACTTGCGTACTTCCTAGTAAAGGGCCACGATGGGAGCCACAAAGTAGAGAAATGAGGAATGAATTGGCGGTGATGTAGTTGGCGAAACCAGGGAAGCGTTGTATAGACCTCGAAGGACGACACGGACTATGGCCATTGTAGCCGATCGCAGCGAGTTTAGCGGGTCATTGATGACCTCGATTCGGAGGACACAATGTACCGGGAATGGGAGGCTGGTGGTGGAACCGTACTTTCTCAGCTTGGCATACAGTCGGATGTTAGCAGCGTAGTTAGAACTGGAGCACCTGAGGCCCGGATGCGTGTCTGCCGGTCTGGAAGAGAAAAATCAATGATTTCGTTATCTACACTTATGACGCAGATGTAAAGAAGGTCTGAAGACGTCATTGACAAATTTGTTAATACATAGCCCTAAAGGGCAAACACGAGATATTGAAATGACGTCAGCGTATTGAATGCGTTTCCACTATCCCACTCACGAATTTGATTAGGTTGTAGGCCCACTTAGGTACAACTGGAGAAACCCTTGGCTCCCCGGAGTGGTCGAAGAAGCTAAGAGATCAGCGGCTAGGGGATACGTTCTGCACCGTGATCTTGTTCAGCCCTTGTAATCAATGCACGGGCGAAGCGAGCCTCTTTCTTCTGCACGAAGAAGAACCCAGGCCTGCTGGAAGAGGTGGAATTGCGAATTAAAACCTTTCTGAAGGTCTCTCCTGTGATATTAGGCGTTATGGACTGCGATTCCAGACGGACGAGGGGTAGACCCTTTCCCCCGCGGGGGCTGCTTCCGGGGAGAAGGTCATTTGGGCAGTCATACGGTGATGGGGCGGCAAGTCTAGCCTGTTTCTAAAGATACATCTCTAAGTCAGGTACTCCGCTGGCAGACCAGGCAGGGGCTTGAATGCGAACTGTGGAGAGGAGGGTGGGCACCAGGGGCGTGGTGACACCAGACAGAGGTCATGACACTCCCCTCACCAACGGAGGACCCTTACCTGTCTTCAGTCCAGCGTTGGGGCGTGGCATTGCAGTCAGGGTAGCCCCAACAGGATCGCTGAGGAAGTCCCGAGGCAGCAACGTGATAAGGAGTTCCTCTCCTTGTTCCAGACCCCTACAAGTAGAAGACACTGGGGGTTATGTACTGTATGGAGACGCTAAGGAGTCTCCCCTGTGACGGACGAGATGAGCAGGGGCCTTCTACGGGGATCACTGGCACAGCGTGTAACGGGGCACAAGGAGGCACGAATAAATTTAACGGCAGAGCCGGTGTCCAGGAAGGCTGAGACCTCGGTACGGTAGACCAGAATTCGGTTGTTACCTCCAGCGGCAAAATCATATTGTGGAGAGGGAAGAGTTTGCAACTAGGGACGGCCTCTCCTACGGCTCCTAGGTGCGAGCGTTACCCGAACCGATGAACGGCGACAGCGGAACAGGTTTGCGGAGATGGTCTCGGGCTCGGCACAGTAGAGGCAAAGGTTCTCCGCCCGACGTGGGACCGCTCTTGCTCCGATAAGTGAGTCACGCATCTATCTGCCATGGGTTCCTCTCAGAGCGAGACCTGCGGAGGACGCAGTGGGGGACCTCTGGAATACCAGGGGCCAGAAGAGGTAGTCGGCGAGGTACGTGCACGAGTCTTGTTCCGGGCGCAAGATCATACGTCTCTACGTTGAAGCACACTTTATGCGGTGTGGATAGGTGGATCGAGTTCGGCCTAGATGAAGAGGGAAGATCTTAGCAGCAAGGGCGTCGTTAATCTGCTAGACATACCTTACTTGAACGTTGTCCAGGAGAGTGGCGTCATGCAAGGTTTGCTACGGAAGCGAGGTACGGAACTGGACTCGCGCAAGTCCCCTCGGAGGAGATGTCTTCCAAGGACGAAGAAGAGGTGCGCCGTCTCAGCGGAAAGAACGCTCGTGCTGGCTCCTCGAAAACACCAGCGTAATTAGTGTGAGGAAGGCCTGTAGGTCATACGGTTCACAGGGTCGTTTTCTGATCCAGAGGGCGAAGTCGCCCAGGCTAGGACTTTTCGAGGATAGAGGTACACATAAGGCGAATTTTGACCTTTCCGTGGGCGAACTGGTCCGCCATCAGCTCCACGTGAATGGTGCACTGAGTAACCGAAACATATGCAAAGCTTCGGATTCTCGTCGAACTTGGAGGTGATGGTAACTAGCTTCGGGCATCACGGTTGTCAAAGGCCGGCAGGGGCGACGGAACACCGACGTAGAAGACGGTTGCTGGGGGGCCATGTGGGACGCCAGAAAGTTGTCGCATCATGGCGAAGAGCTGGCCGTTACTGTGCATGTTGAGCAGATCTGCTGCGACTGCTCGGCAACGATGGTTGTAAACGGTCGCAAGGCTGGCAGGGGCACCCTTGGCGGGATCCATGGCTGAGCATCTAACTGTAAAGGCTGGGTAGTGGCAATCCTTTGACCACCGCAAGCGATGATAGTTAATAGCCTCGTAGGAGCGGAAGTCTAAGTAGCCCCGGAATTTCACCAGGAGCCCGCCGCAAAGGGGTAGGACTTAGCTGCGTTGTGAGGCTACCAGTCGCTACCCCTGACGTGATTGCTTGCGTTGGCGGCCGAGGTGCAGCGTGGTACAGAATCGCCCAACTCCTAAGAATCGTAGGATGGAGCAGGCTGTAAGGTCAGGCAGGCGCATGGTTCGTGGTCGGGCAGGGAAGAGTCAGGGAGGCGGCCTGAGGTTCGGAGTCGAGAAACGTAGCAAGGGGTCTGGTACCCGGTAAGGCGAGAACACTTTTGGAACGTTTTTCTAAGGCAAACCGGCGTGGGGACTACCCTAGATCCAGCTCCAAGGAAGTCTGTGACTCACCAACTAATAGGGGCAGTGACTGGCAACGGCCAATTATCGGCACGCAGGCCTGTAAATTTCAAGATCGGGCGCGCGATAGAGAAGGGGCCGATGCGCCTTAGCGGCAGAGGGCGTGGACGGAGCAAGGAACGCGGTAGGTGAGTGGCCACATGAGTGCGCCCGCTGCCGTCCACGGCCGCCCGCATCACCTCGTCGAGGGCAGGGACCCCAGGAGTAGGAAGACACGGGTGTTTGCCCTATGCGGCCGGGGGCCGGAGCGTGGCGCCGCTCGTTACAGTTTGTCTCTGAAATAAAGCATATACCCTAAATGACTTAATACCTGGTGTCCAAAAATAGCATTAATAATTTTGCATATAGGATAAATAAAGGGGTGGGGATGGACACATCTACTTTTATTAAAAAATAAACAAAGGATTATGACACAAAGTAAAATTGCGTGGGAAGCTTGCACATGAATTTACACAATGTTTTACACGATTATTTATTCAAAATACTGCACTTTTATGTTTTAGCTGATCCTTTAGTGATCCATTGTTTAACCTTCTCTGGGGATTCGACAGGGCTGAGAATCTCAGTCTGGTCAGACTGCTCGACATCAACCTCTTCTCAGGGTCGTACTAAGTGTTCAAACCACAGGTGATGTCACTTTATCCTGTCCCTGTTTCTTAGTCAACTTAGTTAAACAGTGCAAATAATAAAAAGATAACCTCAATCGAGGTTGTGCATTGATAAAGAAAACAAAAAAATAGGTTAGGTTCTGCAGGGGTTTGCACCCCTTGGACCTTGTGTCTGAAGGCAATCAACTTTACCTATAGCTACTCAACAATGCCTTTCATAAACATAATTTTATGTAACACAGAGAGGAAAGGCCTGGTGATGTCATCTCGCTGGATCACTGATATGAAATTCAAACCAATCACACAGCCCTTTGAGCACACAGAACTGAAGAGCTGGTCGCAGGAGGTATGAAATGAAGATGTGGCCCCCCCCCCAACCCCCCCCCCCCACCCAAAACCCTTTAAATATCTGTAACCATTTATCAGGACACTGATCTGATGTATACTTTGACCAGATGAATGAAAGGTGCTGTCCAGAATTCTGCAACATATCTTGTCGCACAAGTGATGTTGTACATGATTTACACTACATTTTGATGTGTGTAGACAGCTTCTGGAAACATCCGCCCTTAATACAAAGGCAGGTATTCCAGCAGCAAAAAATGTAATAAGAAATAAACAAAAAATACTTACAGCTTATTATTTTATAACATCTTAAAAACGTGAAGGTTCAAACATATACTTCAGTACAAACACATGACGGTTTCAGGGACATAGCATTCCTTACATCATATAGTGACCGGTTAGACACTAACGACTACTCTCTCTTATACCAAATTAGGGCGGTAACATGATAATTACCATTAGTGTTGCATGACCATGAACAAAATAAAAAACATTTCTAAACGAAAAAGGTTCTTGAGCTTATTTGACAAGGTGTAGTGACCACGGTTAAAAGGGCGTGTACTTACGGGGAAAGCGGCACTTAACCATAGTGTGGCAATGTTGGGAGACAGAAGCGTCAAATTTGGACAGTTGTGGAATAAAGTCAGCCAAATTAAACAACTATTCTTCAAGTTAGCATGATGTTTAAACTGTACCAGACTTATGAACAATATGATAAATGTGGCGCATTGTAAGACTTTCTTGTCTGAGAGTAAATCACTTGATAAATCTGCCCTACGTGCCACATTGTATCTGCACACAAATGGAGTCTATTATTGTTAATAAAGGTAGGTTGTGTCCATTGCCACCCCATTATTTATCGTATATGCACAAATTTAAATATGTACTAAATACTATTATGTCATCTTTATTTTGAACCTTGCTGTACACTTTTGTATTGCACTTGATTTGTACTGTGCATTTTTTCCGATACTTCTCCAGCTTGGCATACAGTCGGTTGTTACGCAGACATAGTAGAACCTGGTGCACCTGAGCCCGATGGGTCTTCATGTCTTGAGAGAAGATCAGGATATCGTCTAGATACACTATGACGCAGATGTAAAGAAGGTCCCTGAAGACGTCATTGACAAATTTCTGAAATACAGCAGGGGCATTACATAGCCCAAAGGGCATCACGAGATATTCGAAATGCCCGTCATGAGTATTGAATGCCGTCTTCCACTCATCCCCCTCACGAATTCTGATAAGGTTGTAGGCCCCCCTTAGGTCCAACTTGGAGAACACCTTGGCTCCCCGGAGCCGGTCGAAGAGCTCAGAGATCAGCGGTAGGGGATACCGATTCTTCACCGTGATTTTGTTTAGCCCTCTGTAATCAATGCACGGGCGAAGCGAGCCATCTTTCTTCTGCACGAAGAAGAACCCGGCACCGGCTGGAGAGGAGGATTTGCGAATAAAACCTTTCTGCAGGTTCTCCTGGATATAGGCCGTTATGGCCTGCGATTCCGGCACGGACAGCAGGTAGACCCTTCCCCCGCGGGGGGCTGCTTCCGGGGAGAAGGTCAATTGGGCAGTCATACGGTCGATGGGGCGGCAACGTCTCAGCCTGTTTCTCCGAGAATACATCCCCAAAGTCCAGGTACTCCGCTGGCAGACCAGGCAGGGGCTTGAAAGACGACTGTGGAGAGGAGGTGGGTACCGGGCGTGGTGCCACCAGACAGAGGTCCTGACACTCCGATCCCCAACGGAGGACCTCACCAGTCTTCCAATCCAGCGTAGGGGCGTGGCATTGCAGTCAGGGTAGCCCCAACAGGATCGCCGAGGAAGCCCGAGGCAGAACGTGAAAGGAGATCCTCTCCTTGTTCAAGACCCCTACACGTAGAGACACTGGCCGGGTTTTGTTCTGTATGGAGTCGCTAAGGAGCTCCCCAGTGTCGGAAGAGATGAGCAGGGGCTTCTCCAGGCGGATCACTGGCAAGCGGTAACGGTTCACCAAGGAGGCACGAATAAATTTCCCGGCAGAGTCGGAGTCCAGGAAGGCAGAGACCCGGAACGGTAGACCAGCATCTGTTGTTACCTCCACCGGCAACATCAATTGTGGAGAGGGAGAGTTAGCACCTAGGGACGCCTCTCCTACGGCTCCTAGGTGCGAGCGTTTCCAGAACGCTGAGGGCGCAGCGGACAGGTTCTGCAGAGATGGTCCGGGCTGGCACAGTAGAGGCAAAGGTTCTCCGCCCGACGTCGGGACAGCTCTTGCTCCGATAAGTGAGCCCGATCTATCTGCATGGGTTCCTCAGAGGAGACCTGCGGAGGCGGAAGCGGGGTCCTCTGGAATACAGGGGCCGGACGAGGTAGTCGGCGAGGTTGTGCCAAGTCTTGTTCCAGGCGCAGCTCCTCCCGTCTCTCCGTGAAACGCACATCTGTGCGGGTGGCTAGGTGGATGAGTTCGCCTAGAGAAGAGGGAAGATCTCTAGCAGCAAGGGCGTCCTTAATCCTGCTAGACATACCCTTCTTGAACATGGCTCAGAGAGTGGCGTCATTCCAGGATAGCTCGGAAGCAAGGGTACGGAACTGGACCGCGCAGTCCCCTACGGAGGAGTCTCCCTGACGAAGATTCAGGAGCGCCGTCTCAGCGGAAGACGCACGTGCTGGCTCCTCGAAAACACTGCGTAATTCGGTGAGGAAGGCCTGTAGGTCTACTGTCACAGGGTCGTTCCGATCCCAGAGGGGAGTCGCCCAGGCCAGGACTTTTCCGGATAGCAGGCTCACCACAAAGGCGACTTTGACCTTTCCATGGGGAACTGGTCCGCCATTAGCTCCACGAGCATGGAGCACGGAGTAACGAAACCTATGCAAAGCTTCGGATCTCCGTCGAACTTGGAAGGTAATGGTAAACGAAGCTTCGGGCCCACGGTTGCCAGAGGAACGGCAGGAGGAGACGGAACCATCCGCGTAGAAGACGGTTGCTGCTGCTGGGACGCCAGAAGTTGTCGCATCATGGAGAAGAGCTGGCCCAATTGCTGTGCCTGTTGCGCGATCTGCTGCGACTGCTGGGCAACGATGGTCGTAAGGTCCGCAAGGCCTGGCAGGGGATGGACACATCCTACCTTTATTAAAAGGGATTTTGACACAAAGTAAAATTGACGTGGGAAGCTTGCAAATGAAATAACAAACGTTTTCACCATTATTATTAAAATACTGCACCATGTTTGTTTTAGCTGCTCCTTTAGTGATCCATTGTTTACACCTCATCTCCAGGGGATACGACCAGGGCTGAGAACTCCTCAGTCCTGGTCAGACATGCTCCGACATCACCTCTTCTCAGGTAGCTACTAAGTGTTCAAACCCCAGGTGATGTCACTCTACTCCTGTCCCCTGTTCTCCTTAGTAATTAGTTAAACAGTGCAAATAAATAAAAAAGAAACCTCAATGAGGTCTGTGCATTGATAAAGAAAAAAAAAAAATAGGTTAGGTTCCTGCAGGGGTTTGAACCTGGGACCCTTGTGTCTGGAGGCAAAAACTTTACCTCTCAGCTACTCACAATGCTTTACATAAACATAACTTTCTATGACTACAGAGAGGAAAGGCCTGGTGATGTCATCCTGCTGGATCACATGATATGAAATTCAAACAAATCACACACGCCCCCTTCTGAGCACACAGAACTGAAGAGCTGGACGCAGGAGGTATGAAATGAGATCGTGGCAAAACCCCTTTAAATATCAGTAACCATTTTCAGGACACTGATCTGTGTATACTATGACCCAGATGTATGAAAGTTGCTGTGCCAGAATTGTGCCACAATTTGTGCCACAAGTGATGTTGTACATGCTTTACACTACATTTCTGATGTGTGTTAGACAGCTTCTGGACACATCCGCACCTTAATACAAAGGCAGGTATTCCAGCAGCAAAAAAATGTAATTCAGAAATAAAAAAAAAATACTTACAGCTTTATTTATAACATCTAAAAACGTGAAGGTTCAAACATCTCACATAGTACAAACACACTGACGCGTTTCAGGAATAGCTCCCTTAATCATAGTGTGAGGTTAGTATAACGCCTACTCTTCTTATACAAATTAGGGCGTTCACATGATAAATTAACCATTAGTGTGCATGATAAGAACAAAATAAAAACAATTTCTAAACCGAAAAAGGTTCTGCGCCTTATCTGACCAAGGTGTGTGACCACGGTAAAAGGGCGTGACTTCACGGGAAAGCGGCACTTAACATAGTGTGCAATGTTGGGAGACAGAAATGCGTCAAAATTCTGGCACAGTTAGTGGCATAAAGTCAGCCAACTTAAAAATGCTTTAAGGTTAGACTAGTCAGTTCTAACCTGTACCAGACTTATGAACAATATGATAAATGTGGCGCATTGTAAGACTGTCTTGTCTGAGAGTAAAGCACTTGATAAATCTGCCCTACGTGCCACATTGTATCTGCACACAAATGGAGTCTATTATTGTTAATAAAGGTAGGTTGTGTCCATTGCCACCCCATTATTTATCGTATATGCACAAATTTAAATATGTACTAAATACTATTATGTCATCTTTATTTTGAACCTTGCTGTACACTTTTGTATTGCACTTGATTTGTACTGTGTATTTTTTCCATATATAGTAGCACTTGATTGCTTGATTTTATGCATATTTTGGTTTGTGTAATGATCAATTGAATGTTCTTGTACCTGGCTATACATACTTTGTTGTACCACTATCTATTCTTTGCTTGAGAAAGGCTCTGGATTGAGCCGAAATATGGCACTTTGGCATGATGGATTAAAGGATTCATTTTTTTGGACATCATATTAGAATGCTGTATTTTTTGTGTTTCCTTACCTACTCATAGTAACAAAATCATGTGCAGGTGGGCAGGCCTATTGCCCGCTCATAAATAAGCTGGACTCCTCTCTGGCAGAGCCCTCTGCACATTACCAGATTTGAGTAGTAAGGACTCTGAAACTACTGCATCTTTCATGTCTGTCACTAGCTTGTGCTGTCTTCAGCAAGGCTGGCATAACCTATGTGACGGGTTCTCTTTTACTGGATGCAAAAACAGCTCATCTTTATGTATATCGTGTCACCGTGGTTCACGTGTTAAAACCCACCAAATCGGCAAACTGAAAAGAATGTCTTTGGCCATGTCCAACATACGTATAAAAGATTTGTGCCAAAAACCATCCCTCTCTCCAAGATCCTCAACACTTTTGTCTCAAGTGGCAAGGCAGAGACAATATTTGTCTCGGGACACTTTTTTTGGCGCATACATGTGTCTCACAACGGTACACATTTATAAAGTGCTGTGAGACACTTTAATACATATTGATGAATGCTGCAGTAACCTAACGAGACGTTTGACTACCTAGTCTGAGACAGTTTTAATACATCTGGCCCTAAGTTTTAATATCATGAGCCAAAGGCCATGTCCCCACGGAACCGGTTTGTGGCAGGTTTTTCAGACGGTTTGCGGTATTCCGCCCGCGGTTTCTCAAACCGCCGGCCGCCAGAAAAACATTATACATCTTCATTCTTCCGTCCAGTTTTCAGGATGGAAAATGAACAGGTCAATGGGAAGGGGGAGGGCTTTTCTCCGCTCATCGCGGAGAAAAGCCGCCCCCCTGCGGCTGTGTGCACGGCACAAAAAACTGACAAATACCAGTCGGATAAACCGACCGGTATTTGTCCTGTGCTGTGGGGACGCGCCCTAAGCCTATGTTCACACGGCTTATTTGCGGGGCGTAATTACGCCCCGCAATTACGCCGTGTGGACGGGAGCGGGGGGCCGTCACTCGCTGGCCCATAGACTATCATTGCATGTCACTTCTCTCCCCGCTCGGCGTATTGTCCAAGCGGGGAGAGGAGATGTAATCCATAATTCTCTATGAGAACTGTGGATTACCGTAATGACTGGGGCGTATTCCAGTCGTAATTCGAGCAGTACGGCACGTGATTACGGACTGAAATACGTCCCATTTTAAGCCGTGTGAACATAGCCTAAGAGTATGTAAACTTTAAGCCTCTATGCTACCTACTTCTTATCAGTTCACATTGTAGAAATAATCTTAATATTATGCAAAATTTTTAGACCTTCATATAAATATGTACTTTACATTTTCTACACATACCTGTCTAACTCTTGCTTGTTACTTTAGGATCTGGCACCATACTACTACATTTTATTGTATATCATGTCTGTTCCGATCATTCATATCTGGTATGGTTCCTATACAAGTTGAGGATTGTGATGGTAAAATGTGCATGTCACTAGTTGTATTCACATGGAGGAGATTATGGTAACAATTTCCAAAGGAATGCTTTTATCCTTCTTCACTCCTGGAGTCAGTATTTTTTATGTGAAATCTAATGATAAAAGCAAGTAATGTTCTAGTTAAGTTTTTCCATTTCCTGGAAATGTAACAAAACTGCATGTAGATCTGCATTGTGATGTGTATAAAGCCATGCAGAAAATGCAAGTCAATGTGCTACCTTCATTAGTCACTAATTAGAATAATAATTTGTGACAGCTTCCATGTCGGTGAAGGACGTCCTGCAAAGCCTGGTGGATGACAGCATGGTGGATTCAGATCGCATCGGAACTTCCAATTATTTTTGGGCCTTTCCTAGCAAGGCTCTTCATGCACGAAAACGAAAACTAGAGACATTAGAAAGCCAGGTAATTCTTAATTTTCACATCTGCTGTAAAGCATGTTGTATTGTGTTGGTCCATAAGCAAAGAATTCTTCAAGGCGCACATAAGCAATTAGGATAATATAAACTTTTACTTCATATTCCACATAAATATAGGTAAGTGAAAAAATAACAGCAATGTAAAAAGTCTAAAAACCTGGTGCCGTATAGATTGCACAGTGGCATATGTCCAATATTTCTTTGGAGTCCCCAATCTTTCTGTGCGAACTCCTGACAGAGCGGATAGTCGCACTGTAGTACGTGATGCGACGTTTCGGAAGGTTCTCTTCCTTTTTCAAGCTTTACGGCACCAGGTTTTTAGACTTTTCACATTGCTGTTATTTTTTCACTTACCTATATTTATGTGGAATATGAAGTAAAAGTTTATATTATCCTAATTGCTTATGTGCACCTTGAAGAATTCTTTGCTTATGGACTGATATAAGGGTTGCAGGAAAGATTCCCTATACCAAGACGCCAACCGGTGACCGTTAAGATTAAATTACTGACATTACTGTTTGCTTTGTCAAGCTCTACTGCACACACCAATCTGTCATTTTTATGTTTCCAAAATGTATTTTTATGCAATTTGAATCCTTATTTTCATGGAAGATCATAATATGCCCTTGGGGCCCCAACAAACATTTCCTATACTTGCCTTTTTTCGGTTCTCGGTTTCAGCGCTGCGTTTTCAGGTCTTCTTTTGTCATACCTGCAGTTTCAAATGGGCATGTCACTGCTGTGGCCACGATGGCTGCAGCGGTCTCATGCTTTTACTTAGATTACCGCTAAGAGCTGTAAATTAGAGGCACTTGACGTGCCCAATTTTAAATACAAGAATGATAACATAAAACCAGAGAGATGCAGTAGACAACCCCTTTAAAGAAGCAAAGCATCTTTTAAAATGGCAAACAACTCCAATTAATGTAACATGGGTAGATGCCAAATGGTTGGAGTATGGTTTTACATCTGTGCATGCCAGTGATCTTGATTTTGTAAAAAAGCCAAAATCCGGCTTACCTCCACAAACTTAAATCTGAAAGGCAGTCCTTTTCCAGCTCAGGCATTGCATATTCTTAGGTTTGGGAAATATATTAAGGCTAAAATGCAGCTGTAAAATGAGGTATATTAGGCGCTAAGACTATTTATTAAAACAAACAGAAGTTTAATTTGGGCATACCAGGGGATAAAAAGTATATGGACTACGCGTGTCTCTCTAAGCAGAGTTTCCTCAGGTCCTCCTGACTTGTCCTCTGGACCTGAGGAAACTCTGCTTAGAGAGAAACGCGTAGTCCATATACTTTTTATTCCCTGTTATGTCCAAATTAAACCTGTTTAATTTTAATAAATAGTCTTAGCGCCTAATATACCTCATTTAGTAGTTGCTTTTTAGCACTAATATATTTCCTATATTTATACTGCGGAGCCCGTTTTTGGCGGCACAGGAGGAGGAGAGGCGGCTGCAGAGACTACCACTGATAGGCTTGTGGAGAGTTGCGCCTCCTGACTTGCACAACATCACCAGATTAGTTCAATATTGCCCAAGTATTATTCATCTGTCCAAACACTCTGCGTCCCGCCTTGTGTTTTGTTTTTCGCTATACAACACATATTCTCAGGTTTGTGATTGACGTATTTCTATACCGTAAGTCAATTTATGTAAAATGCTGTTTAGCTTTTTGCAATGCAGTGAATGATTATTACCTTTCAGTGCATCATGTGGGAACTTCATTTTTTACTTTTAAGACATGTAAGTTATTGAAACACAACAGTTGCCCGAAATCTATCTCACCATAAGTGTTAAAACATAGCCACCATTCACTTTCATTAGCCTTACATGTATTTGGGCTAGTGTACTGTGAAACCAATGTAAAGAAAAGTATAAATACACTAGTCCCTCAAGTTACAATGGCCTCAGGATACAATATGTGTGGTTTCAGAACACAATGTTCCAGACACTGCTCCAGCCAACTATCATGAACAGTTTACATGTAGTATCCTCCCCTGCTCCCCTGTTTTAGTGCAGTGACTGGTAGTCTAGTAGCACCTCTCTTCAATACAGTGCAGTACTATATGTTAATTTCTGCTCTTTATCTGTGTCAGGAGCTTCTCCTTCGGGCACCAGATGAGCGCTCCATTTTCTTTCTTTCTAGGACATTGTGTATAAAGTACATGATCCAAAGAAGCTTCTCTCCTTGACATAGAAAGTGGTTTCAGCTTCCAGCAGCTCTTTCTGACTGATATATGTAAGGACTTGCTTTATCTCTATTGGTTATCAGCATAACTTTCTTTAATCTTCATGTTTTATATTTGGTTGACATTTTGGGGCTCTGGAATCAACAGTTTTACATAGAGTTTTAGTTTCAACTTCCAATTGTTGTCCTGTAACCAATTTAATATTGTATGTTGAGGCCCCAGTGTAATTGATTCAGACAGTAAAACTCATGATGAATACTTCTCAGAGTATGGGTGCAGGCTCACTTGAAGGTTGGTCAGTCTCTTGTAAGGTACAACAGATCTACGGCACGTAATGGACTGGAAGATCCAACCAATTATCATGAAACTTTTAATTGTAAAACATCTGTATCAGTGAGGTGCATGCAGTGATTGGCAGTCTAGTAGTGGTATCTATACTGAGTGAGGATGAGCGGCTCCTTTGGATACCAGGTGAGGGCCCCATTTTCCTTTTCCAGGTACATTGTGTATAAAGTACATGAGACAAAAAAGCTCCTATCCCCAGCAGCTCTTTCTGACTATTACATGTAATGACTTTTCTTATCTATATTAGTTTTCTGCTTCTTTTTCTTTAAGTTTTACTTTTCATTACAATGGGGTCACATTTGGAACTAGTTAAGAGTTTTCCGTCGAGTTTTGGTTTCAGAATACAATAATCATCTTGAAACCAATTAAAAATGTATGTTGAGGGACCACTGTACTTGATTCAAGCAGCAAAACTCATAATGAATACTTATGGGTGCAGGCTCACTTGAAGGTTGGTCAGTCCCTTGTAACGTACAACAGATGAGCAACAGTCGAATGCAAAAGTATCTTCACTGTAAGGCCATGTTCACACGGCTTAAAATGGGCCATATTTCGGTCCGTAATTACGCGCCAAAGTGCGCAAATTACGAGCTGAAAACAGCCCATTCATTACGGTAATCCACAGTTCTCATAGAGAACTATGGATTACGTCTCCTCTCCTTGCTCGGCGAATCCGCCGGGCGGGGAGATAAGTGACATGTGAATTACCAGCGGCGTAAACGCGCCGCTGGTAATGCAAGTCAATGGGCCGGCGAAGTGCCGGCCCCCTGCTCACTCCCCCGCTCCCGTCCCGCCCACGACCACACGGCGTAATTGCGGGACGTAATTACGTCCCACAGTTAAGCCGTGTGAACCTAGCCTAACATTCATGATCACAAAATTACTGCTAATAAGTTCATAGAAGTCACATTGAATCATTAAATACCAATGTTTAATGCAACGTTTCGGGTCATGATGACCCTTTGTCAGGCATTCTTATATGAGATGTCGGTTTGTGGGCATTGCTCTCATTGGGAAATGTAACAGGTAAGTTTTTGATCCCTGATGTTACAGTAATGAAGATTCTTTTGCATTAAACTCCCTGTTTTTAATGTGCTGCTCATTTTTTTATGTTACAAATTAAAAAAAAAATTGTCATAAGTTAAAGGGGTTGTGCGAGAAACCAAAAAATATCAGAACATATAATGGAGGAATACCAAGTATAAGCAGTAAATCTATGTCACAATCCAGTGTGTGAGCCACTTACAAACGCTGTTATATCGCATAATATCGCCATATTGGATCTTTCTCCTCTCTGGGATAGTGGTCAGAGCTGCAGTTGCTAGGCGCGTTGCTTCCTCCAAACTGAGCTATAAATTTTATATACTATATCCATACCAAATATATTTATATATAGCAATGTATACACACATATATATGCACACTTTTATTTGAAAGTCTCCTTTATACACTGCAGAGCCGTCCCTAACACCACAAATCTCTCAGGCTGACTGAGCACAGCACACATGCTCAGTTGTGTCAGTCAGCCTAACCAGGAAGTAACTCAATCTGTCCTACTGCTGTACTCTGCATTCCAGGACAGGTTTCTGCACAGGAAGGAGCACAGCGGACATTTTCTTCTGCTATATTGATTAACCCCTAGACAAAATGAGCAGTCTTTTCTAAGTAAAGGTATTCAGGCATTTTTGTAATTATGACATGTAGTTTATGTTTCTTCTTTTCCTGAAGAACCCCTTTAACAAAAATGAATTAACCCCTTAACCATTCAGAGTCTAATAGCTCTGTTCCCAAAGCAGCCCCTGATCCTGGCACACTTTAATTGCTGTAGTCTGAAAGTGGCATGATCAAAGTGGACTCACCTATCTGATTGGGTCACCAGGTTTCCAAGTGATCTGACACCCTCTGTCATAGTGATACAGTGTATAATGTAATAGCATACAGGGATTTGCTAATACCCTATACATGTAAAATAAAATCATAAAATCGTTATCTCTTAATGGAGTCAAAAAATTATAATGAAAAAGGTAACAAAACAAAATGTTTAAAGGGTATTCACATTTGATTGATTAGCTTTAGATATCTAGGCAGAGGTATATAAAGACTGTTACCTAGTACATTGCTGTTCTGATTTTGTTTTATTTCAGAGTTAGGGGATATTCACACGGCTTATTTCAGAGTGTTTTTTGTGATTTAATTCAGCTGCATCCCAAAATACATCCTGTAATTACAGTAATCATAGCTCTCATCTGCAAGATGGAGCTTGTTTACATTACTTACTGACAAGTTTTAACCCTTTAGGGCCATTTCACACGGCTTATTGCCGACGTAATTGAGGGACGGATTTCGCCCCACAATTACGCCGGCTGCTGTGCAGCAGGGGCGGGGTTGCCGGCAGCTCGCTGGGCCCATAGACATTCATTATTCACGGTGCGTACACGCCGTAAATAATTGACATGTCACTTTCTCCCCGCCCGGCGTATTCGCCGAGCGGGGAGAGGAGATGGAATCCATAGTTCTCTATGAGAACTGTGGACTACCGTAATGACCGGGACGTATTCCAGCCGTATTGGAGCGCAAATACGGCACGCAATACGGCTGAACCCGGGTCCCAAATCACCATTAAGGACCCCTTGGGGATTACGCCCACAATAGCGGGGGGTTTAGAGTATGCTTGCCCAGCGCGTACTTCTAAAGCACGGGGGTGGGGGACACCCCCGATCGGCCCCATCCACTTTCATTAGCAGCGGGGGAGACGAGACGTAATTCATAGTTCTCATTGAGAACTATGAATTACCGTAATTGCAGCACACATTTCGGGCGTATTAAAGCGCAAATAGGCGGCGAAATGCGTGCCGTTACCCCGGTTGAACATCCCCTAAGCTCTTACCTTTTAAAATGCTTTTACAGACCCCCAGGCAACTTTAACGGAACAGCTTTTAAAGACCCTTAAAGGGTTTTCCCCAAGCAGATTCCTTACCTTTTATGCTCAGAAGAAAAAAAACAAGGGATGCATCATCACGGGGGGGAGAGAGGGGGGGGGGGGTTAGCACAAGCCAGTAACGGGACGTGAAAATTTTTTCCTAAAAATCACATTACCACCAGTGGTTTTTCTAACAAAAGAAAAAGGTCTTTCTCCCCACTCCCTTGAAATCGGGTTCAAGTTCCCTGTCATAAATAAGAAGTGCAAACAGATCACTCCCAGTCCGGGGTCGTGTCAAATGTAAACTGTCAGGAAAGCTAAGGGGGACTGAGCAATGCTGAGTCTCAGAGGCTTCACTTTTTTAATGAAATATTTAGAAAAGTCATTAAAATACCCTTTTTTGGGGGGTAAAAAGCAGCATACATAGTGGCAAAACCCCTTTAATATGCTAATCACTGCTATAGAATCACCTACAGCCTATCACGGAAGTGTGAGTCTACAGCTGCCTGAGAAAACTCCTTTAACATAGATAAAACCTTTTGTTGTGCATACGTTACATAAAAAAACCCTACACATCTTAGTTATCCACGTGACCATAATAACGTAGCCTGTAGAATTACGGTAAGTTAACAGGTTATTGAGTGTAAAAAGAGAATAGTATTAAAAACAATGCGAAAAAGCTTTCACTTTTCCTATTAAAACAAGGCTTCTAGCAGTCAAGTCTCTGAAATACAGAGAGGCAAAACTGAAAAAAGGTAAGGCCTGGTCACGAAGGGGTCATTATTAAACCTTTTTTACACTGCTAATTACACCTAAAACCTTGTTTTTCAGAGTTAAATAGTAGGAGCCAGTCTCTGCCGGTAGAAAACATGCACAGGTTAGATGGGTTCTTGAATGTTTGGTATATAACGGTGCTGCAGATGTTTTCCACTGGTAACGAATATGTCATAGACAGTACTTGCGTCTGTGATAGTTTGTATATAGCACCAAAATCTGTCCCAGTGACATTTCCCATGCATGTCTGCAGGAATCTAGCAGCCAGCAAGTTCTATGACCACCAGAGGGGGATCTGTACCGTGAAGTGTCTCTGTCTACGATACATCCTATTTAGCATCAATATCTGAGACTGAAACCAAGTGAGTTAGTGGCAAGAACTTTACCTTATATGGCAGCCTTCTTACAGGTTATTTAAAGCAACATCATGTATTCTTTCTTTCTGTAAGATATTCATTATATGTTCTTTCAGGGTATTTGTAACCATGAAACACATTGACTCATAACAAAAGAGGAAGGCCTAGACTATCATTTAGCATCTCACAACAAATGCATTAGTGAAAACAAGTGGTTGCTAAAAATATTCACATAGTAGCTAGCATTAATTGAGTTTCTTATTGTAATTATTCAGACACTACCTCCTAATGGAAAACAAACATTTTATCATGGACCAGTGGTCATTGTTCCCTCAGTATTTCACTATTGAAAATGGTTGTTAGTAACCAGGGCTATGAATGTTAGATAATATGGATTATCATAGTTTCGGTTATTTAGTGTGAAACGTGAATGGTCAAAAAATCATTAAGTCCTTAACGACCGCCCACCGTCATTTGACGTTGGCTGGTGCAGGTCATTCGTCTGCAGCGACGTCTTTTGGCATCGCTGCAGACGCCGGAGTTTGCAGCGCAGCAGCGCTAGGAACGGGGCTCGGTGAACACTGTACATACATACGTACAGTGCCGCAGGGGGCGTGACGCATTGCTTTACCCACCCCCCCTGCGACGCTAGGTCTCCTCGGTCGGCAGCCTCTGCCGCCAAGGAGATCTCTGGGACCTGCGTGACGGCGTAAGCGGCGTGACGTCACGCTGCTTACACCGTACACCTGCTCCAGGGCCGGGCTGGGCTGCACTGACCACCAGGTGAGTAGCTTTTTTTTATTTTATAATCATTAGGGGGGCTATAGGGCATCTACATGGCTACTGGGGGGGGCTGTGTGGCATCTATATGGCTACTGGGGGGGCTATGGGCTATCTATATGGCTACTGGGGGCTATATGGCTACCAGGGGGGTTGTGGGACATCTATATGGCTACCAGGGGGGGCTGTGGGACATCTATATGGCTACTGGGGGGGCTGTGGGACATCTATATGGCTACCGGGGGGGCTTTGGGGCATCTCCAGGGCTACGGGTGGGGGGCTATGGGGCATCTATATGGCTACTGGAGGGCTGTGGGGCATCTATATGGCTACTGGGGGGGGCTGTGGGATCTATATGGCTACTGGGGGGGCTGTGGGACATCTATATGGCTACTGGGGGGGGCTGTGGGACATCTATATGGCTACTGGGGGGGCTGTGGGGCATCTACATGGCTGCTGGGGGGGCTGTGGGGCATCTACATGGCTACTGGGTGGGCTGTGGGACATGTACATGGCTACTGGGGGGCTATGGGACATGTACATGGCTACTGGGGAGCTGTGGGGCATCTACATGGCTACTGGGTGGCTGTGGGCCATCTATATGGCTACTGGGAGGCTATGGGGCATATATATGGCTACTGGGGGCTATGGGGCATCTATATGGCTACTGGGGGGCTTATGGGGCATCTACATGGCTACTGGGGGGCTATGGGGCATCTTCATGGCTACTGGGGGGCTATGGGACATCTACATGGCTACTGGGGGGCTGTGGGATATATATGGCTACTGGGGGGGCTGTGGGACATCTATATGGCTACTGGGGGACTGTGGGGCATCTACATGGCTACTGGGTGGGCTATGGGGCATCTGCCTGGCTACTGGGGGCTATATAGGGCATCTATATGGCTACTGGGGGGGCTATGGGGCATCTGCCTGGCTGCTGGGGGGCTATATGGGGCATCTACTTGGCTACTTGGGGGGATTTGGGGCATCTGTCTGGCTTCTGGGGGGCTATATGGGGCATGTACCTGGCTACAGGGGCCTGTATGGGGCATGTACCTGGCTACAGGGGCCTGTATGGGGCATGTACCTGGCTACAGGGGACTGTATGGGGCCTGTACCTGGCCACAGGGGGCTATGTGGGGCATCTCCCTGGCCACAGGGGGCTATGTGGGGCATCTCCCTGGCTACAGGGAAGCTAAATTGGGCATATTACCTGGCTGCAGAGGGCATATTACCTGGCTACATGGGGCAATTACCTGGCTGCAGGAGGCATATTACTACCTGGCTACAGGGGGCAAAATACCTATCTACCTACATGGGCAGATATAACTGTCATCTACAGGGGGCTTTATACCACTTATATACCTACAAGGGTCATATGTACCTATCTACCTATGGGGGGCAATATATTCTTCCTGGTTCCCCTCAAAGGGCTAATTATAATAGCAATACTGTACAAATGTAACAGTTAAGGAGAAGTTTACACAGTTCTAAAATTATGTCGTCCCTTAAGGTACGCCGTGAGGCTGATGTGGCCCCCGATGAAAACGAGTTTGACACCCCTGCCTTAGGCTATTTCTACACAGCAAATACTGTAATGCCATTGTATTTTGGATGGCATTTTGTCATTTGCTGTGTGCACATAGCCTTAGTCTCGGACAGCTGAGAATCTCTTCCTTCCTCCCGCTCACACAGAATGAATTATCATGTGCACAGTGTTGGGCATGTCTGCAGAGAGTGAAGATACTTCCTGCTGGGAGGAGAAACATACCCCTCCATTTCACAAGCTCTGCTTGGCAACCAGCATAAAAGGCTGCCAAATGATGTAGCGAGACAACCTCTTTAAGTACTTTTCAGGCTTGGGGCTTAAGGTGTCAAAGGATGCCTGATCTGACATTAAGGCCGTGTTCACACGGCTTATTCCCGACGGATTTGTGAGCCGTATTGAGCTCACAAATCCGCCGTGAAAAAGGGACGGGGGCAGGGCCGGAGCGCAGCGGGGGCGCCGCTCCCCGGCCCCATAGACTTGCATTATCCATGGCGCGTATTGCGCCTGGATAATGTGCATGTCACTTTCTCCCCCCGCCCCGGATTCGGCGAGCGGGGAGGAGCGCCGGAATCCACTTTTTCTATGAGAACAGTGGATTACCGTAATGACAGGGACGGATTGGCGCCGTACTGCAGCGCAAATACGGCGCGGAGTACGGCGCCAATCCGTGCCCAAATAAGCCGTGTGAACGAGGCCTAAGTGTGGGGAAATGCAACTGCAAGCCAGACCAGTGCATGATACCTGATGGGTGTTGGATAGTAGCCCTGATAAATGTACTGACCAGCATTCTTTTGCATTTCTTTATGTCCTATATTAGATCTGATGGGAAACTATGCCTGGACATTGCTGTGGACTGTATGTCATAACATTTGGTCTTAACTTTGGTTAAAAGTAATGTCTCAAACCTCAAAGTGTAAAGTGACTTCTGTGACAGTGTAGTGGGAGAAGGTCAGTTCTGCCGGTGATTGCGGTGGTGCTGGGGAAAAAAAATTGTATTCCTAGACTATAATCCACTGTACACAATGACCTTATGTAGAACAATCAGAAAATGAGGGGATCCCTAATTTCTGAATATACAGTGGTACCTTGGTATAAGTCCAGATCCTTGGACTTTCCCATAGGAAGTAAAGGGAAATAGTCTGTTCTTATAATAAATAACAATAGGATTATTTTGTATCATCCACAATACTACTCATGTTCTCCAAAGGCAGCCTGGGGGAAAAGTTTGTTAAAGCGGGGAGTAGAGTTGTTGCAGCTGCAATTCTGGTTTTGCAAGCAGACATTGAAACCCCTGCGGGGCTGAAGAGGCGGGTTTTTTGGAAAGGGGAATGAAAGGGGTTTTACCAAGCCCCAAACCCACCCCTATACACGTCCCATATTTGGGAACGAGCGGGTACCCGCTGTCTATTTCCAAGTAGCTGGAGCAGGAAGTGAGAGGTGGTGTAAAGATGGGGGGGGAGACACCTAAGAGACGTACTTATGAGAGTGCTTGATAATAGAAGCCGCGTGGAGTCGGGGGCGGCCAAAGCAGTGCTCACCTGCGGAAGCTGCTAAATCCGAAACCTTCTGAAAGTTTTGGTGAGCTCCTCTGTTGCCATGCAGGTCCAGACCACCTCAAGTCTTATTCCAAACAAATGTATACCAAACAGAATTTTTTGAGTCCAAACAGCACTTCTACCAAATTGGACTGATACCAATGCGATTATACGGGTAATTTTTAAACTGAAGTTAAGAAATGTGTGTAAAATTTGATTTTTGCAATTTATCAAAAAAAAAAATATTTTATGTTCCATTGAAACCAAGTATATTTAGGACTCTGCTTTTCATCCCTTCTTTGACATCCATGTGCCCAAATAGAGTATATAAATAATGTAGTTTTGCCAGAAAACTAGCATAGTTTCATAGCTAAGGCTGCACCTAAATAACCTGAGGGTTTATTTCCCTTCTATTCAGATTGCTGAACTTTAGAAAAGCTTGTACTTGATTTACTTGTGTTTGGTTAGCCACTGATTTATAGTGGATTTAAAAGTCTACTTGTACCAGTGTAATGACATTTATTTATGTTAATGTAAAGATCCTTCTTATATTTTTAGCTCTTTGATGCAACAGTTTTAAATGTTCTTGGACGGCAGGCTGAGCGCTACCAATACCTTAGGCATTAGCACTTAGCTTTATCTAGGCTATTGCCTTACACTAATCCGTGGCTTGTTGTCGCTTTTTAAACAAATTTGGACCATGAATCCATTTCAAACTGCTGAATAAAAATTTTCAGTAATTTGTCTTATAAAAAAAAAAGATGTTGGTGACCACAAATATTAAAATTAGAATTCCACTTTGCATGTAACAGAATTTTTTTATTTCTTATTAGCACAGCTGCTTAACGACCATATAATAAAAAACTGAAGTAATAAAGACACAAAAGTGTCCATGAAAAAAAATGAGCGAATTTGGGGTTGACTAAATATTCCCCTTTTTTCTTCCAAGATTTGTGAACGAGTAAATTGAGGATTTGTTACAACAATAAGGCCAGTGAGCTTCCCAGCTCCTTTCCCATAATGCCTTTTGAAAGCAGATCTTATAAGGGGGAAAAAGCAATCAAAAAACACACACCCTTAAAAGGCCTCCTCAAGAGAATTTTCCCCTTCTCTCACCCACTCTGCCTCCCACCCCGTCAGCCACTATCGCTACTTACACGATGAGGGGGAAAAACCCGAACGGTCGTATTAATGACGATATTGCTTGCTAATATTCCTTTTTGCTTCTCAAAAATTTAGTGAAACAGAATAAATTTAGGGTTTGTTAAACCAAAGAGGGCGCAGTATTTTCCCCGCTCCCTTTCCCATAATGCCTTGTGACATGTAAAACATACTGATATAACTACATCAGAATTTGCTCCCGTGCTCAAAAATGCCCAAAATATGTATCTATGTATGGGCGTGTGTATCTACCTATAAGTCTCTATTTTAAAGGGGTTGCTCACTACCAGGTTGCTTTTATGTTAAAGACTTGCAAAAACAAGTCACTTTGCAAAAGTTCCAAACATGTCCTACCCATTCCTAGATATCCCCTCTTTATGGGTGCATCAGCTCCCAGGTCCCGCCCATTGGGTACAGAAACCGGTTTCTACTGCAGCCAACAAAGCCAGTAAACACGCCCCAAAATTTAAAATGAAACTGAGAAAAAAGGATGAAGCAGATGAACAATGTGTAGACAACCCCTTTAAGTCCTGACTTCAGGAGAAATATGCCTGTATGTTGATTTCTTTTTCAAGCTTTTCCCCCCAAGTACAGTGGTCCCAAAAAATTACAATTTAAATTTGGGTTTCCGGGGTGTTCATTTTATTTGAAACCCAAAACCCTTTTGGGGAAAACTGGTAATTGAAAGTAAAGCCTAAAGAAAATGAAGCAGAAAACTAATATAGATAAGGAAAGTACCACAGAAAACTCAGAGCTCTGGGGGGGAGGAGCTTCTTTGGGTCATTTCACAAAGTACCAGAAAATAGAAAAAGACCCCACTCATCCTGGCCATGTAATGCCACTACAACTGCAAACACTGCACACCCCCCAATACAGGTCTCCAATAAAATTTTCATAAATTTTTTATTGCTTTCCAGCATCTACCCAAATGAGCAGTGTCGTGACATTGAAGTTTTAGCCAGACCCACTTTTTCTTTTGGCTTTTGTATTTTTTGAAACGTGCAAGGAAGTGTATCGTAAGTGGACAAATGACACCATTGTGAATAAGCGACATGGAAAAAAAGTTTTTATGAGAGGTGAGGGCAGCTGCGAAGGTCTGCAAGGGTGGCTGTTTTGAAAAGTGGACAAGGTTTTTGGGGGGGTGGACTGACACACTACAGTTAAGACCACAACAAAAATAAACCGGAGGCTACCAGAAGTGCTTAAGCAACAGTTCTTTAAAAAACATTTTGCTGGAGTCACCGCGGGGCACTGCTTTAAGTTTTTTGGAAGAAAAGGCTTCAGTTTTCAACGCCGGATCGGAGTTCGATCTCTGTTGACTGGCAAAGGTTTGCCTTCTCCCATGAGTCATGTTTTCTGCTTCATCAAACAGATGGATGTTGAAGTGTCATGTAAGAAATATCATAGAAAAAAACATCATGCAGCTATTGCTGGAAGAACACAAGCTGGTGGTAGTGTCTTCACTGGGATCTTCCAGCAAGACAATGCGACATGTCACGGCTAGAAATGTCCGAGATTGGTTGGAAGAATCTGACGAAGATTTTCAAGTACTACCCTGACCCCCTAACTCCTCAGACTTGACCCAAATGGAACATGTGTGGGACTAACTCAATGGTCATGATCACTCTATAGATCCTCCAGCAGCTGAGGGATGCAGTCAGCATGGCTCCATATAACTGTGACAACCTACCAGAACCTTACTCAGTCATTCCCAGCCCATCAACTGCTGTACATATTACGCACGGTGGTAACGCTGGACATTAGCTGATGGTCATAATACTGTGACTCAACTGTTTAACTTTCCTCTCTTTAGGAGCCACATTACATTTTGTCTAGTGGTGGAAGGAGGCAAAAAAAGATGCATTTTATCTACACTGTGTGCACAAGGCTTTGATCTTAAAATTCAATTTTTATTGTTCTACCTAGATTTTTAACAGGGTTATACAACCCAACAATATGTGTCGTGTGTCTGCAGGATAGGTGATAAATGTATGATCCTAGTAGTTGGACCCATTAGTGATTAGAAGAAAGGGGTCCCAATGCACCGTCTGAAAGAAGTGATATCAGGATCTATTCTTTATGCTACACACTTCTAGCACATCCAGATTGAGGTATGGCTTAAGAGTCAGCGTTTGACAATGACTTTATTTTAATCAGTCACAATAATGAAGGCAAAGCTAAATATTTAACATACATAACAGAGCTTAAAGGGGTTGTCTCACTACATTGATTCATCTCATCTCAGTCCTGTTTTTTTTTGTTTCATTTTGAATTCAGCGGTGTGTTTATTGGCTTCCACTAGGCTGCAGTAGAAGCCAGGTCTGTAGCTATAGCAACAAGTACTGGCAGCCTATCAGGCGAGAGTAAACAGGTCTGTAGCTATAGCAACCTGAGGAGATGATGCAGACTATACAAGAGGGGATATCTCAGAATAGGTAGGAAACTGTTAAAGGACACATATTGCAAAGTGGCTTGTTTTTGCAAGATCTTTAACATAAAAAACAATCCTTGTAGTGAGACAACCCCTTTAAAGGAAACCTGTCACATTGAAAATGCTATCTTTTGGTGGCATATTATAGAGCAAGAAGAGCTGAGCCCAGTGATGTATTGTTATGTGGGTTAAAGAGTCCTACTTATTCTGGATTAAAGAGTCCAGTAGGCGGTGTTATCAGTGACTAACAGCTATCGCTGTATGCATTTCTATCGTACGAAAAGAGTGACCTTGTTTTCTATTGGAGAATACAAGTATATAAAAGAATCTCAGGAGACATCTCAGGAAGCAAATCCGCAATAGAACTTGTCATGCTGCGGATTTAAAAATCCACACCGCTGCCGGTTTCCTGTGTGCAATATTTCTGCCACATAGGCATAAGTTTGGAAAAGCCCATCTACATGACTGATACTGTTATCCACTATGAAATTTGTAGCAAATCTGTTGTGTGCATTCTGTATGCATTCAGATTCCTTGTTCATACATAGAATGCACTTTATACCTGGGAGGGACATTCCAGCATTGTGATCAAATGCTACGCCAGCCTTTCTACAACTGCAACAGTTTAACAACATAATTGATTTTTTTTTTATCCTTATTACAATGGTATAATTTGGCTTAGCAATGAGAAATTGTTTGACATGGACTTTGACTAATGAGGAGTCCTAGATTTTACCATGTTCTGGCTGATGAGGCCAAGTTAATAAGCCCTGGTGGAGCTAGCCAGAGGGTGACGGCAGTAGAAAAGAGGTAACTGTAATATACAGAAAAATGGGACATTAATTTCTCAAAAACAAAACACGGCCATACTCACAGCTCAAAGGCTGGAATGAGACTGAACCCAACAGAGGCAACACCAGCCCCCATCCTACTTAGATAAAATACACAGGTGCAGCTGATTGCTAAGCAGTAGCCCATTCAAGTCACCACTTGGGGAACAACCAGACTGCACATTAAATTGACATCTATTCACACAGCATGCAAAAAAGCCACAGTACAATACATTGGGAGTCTGCATAAATGCAAAAATACCCATAAGACAACCACTCACACGCCTTCAATATATGAGGGAGGCAGTTGCTGGTATTCTAATTGCATATAGATACAACGGTGCCAGTATTAGTATGGTGTAGCACATGTTTTTATGACTCACAGCCTGTTACACCACCACTATTCGATTGGGCAGGCTTCCCAGCATTTTTTGGGGTGTCCAACACAAAATACAGACACCTTCTGCTCCCCAGTACTGGTGGGCAAAAAAAATTCACATACTGGAAAAATATCAAATATGAGGTATTAGTTAATACAGTTAATACTATATGCAAGCTTGCAAGCCCCGTCAAGGCTCCTCATTTCTTGCAAGTCCCTATACTCGCAATTTACAGAAAAAATGGGACATTAATTTCTCAAAGAAATAGTGGTGGATTGTATGGGCTACTGCTTAGCAATCAGCTGCACCTGTGTATTCTATCTAAGTAGCATGGGGGCTGGTGTTGCCTCTCGGCTGGGTTCAGTCTCATTCCAGCCTTTGAGCAGTGAGTATGGCCGTGTTTCCATTTTTATTTTTTTTTAACTGCAATATACCTGTGATCCTTGCTCTAATCCAGCAGTAGCGTTCATGTTCTGCCTTTTCAGCTATGTGAAAAGTTGAATGTCAGAATACAGAATAACGCCAGCTCTATTTCTGACTCCTGAGCCAATATGATATTGAGAACTTAGCAGTGAAAAAAAATCCCAGGATCTCAAATTTGGCATCTGACAGAATAGTCTTAGTCTGTTCTAAACAAAGATAGTTGTCACAGTGTTCTGATACTGTCCGCTGTATTGTTTCAGCTGTTCATGTACATTTGGCCACTCTGTGCAATGCTGACAGATTGAAGCTATAGCATGTATTTTTAATCGCCGACTCTGTAGATGAATATTTCAGAGCATGAACACACAAGATTTTATTGTATTTATAAAAGTGAGAAAGAAGGTTCTAATATTCAGCATCAAATAAATGCACATGCAGCAACATGGCTTTCATCCAAACCTATGCTGGCTGGTCTTGTGAAGGACTGTAAAGGGTATATTAATTATTATTATTATTACTATTTATTTTAAAGCGCCATTGATTCCAGGGCGCTGTACATTTGAAGGGGTTACATACATTACATAAGTCAAACGAGTACAGTGATAAGGGATAATGACAATTGGCACGACAGAGGGAGAGAGGACCCTACCCGCGAGGGCTTACAATCTATAAGGAGGGGGAAAGAGACAGGAGGTGAGGGGCAGACATGTCTGTGGAGGAAGTAGTGACAAGTTTAGTGAAGGTTATAGGCAAGCCTGAAGAAATGGGTTTTCAGGTTGCTTTTGAAGCTGGTGAAAATGGAAGAGAGTCTGATGTGTTTGGGCAGTGAGTTCCAGAGTGGGGGTGAAGCACGGGAGAAGTCTTGGAGACGGTTGTGTGAGAGCTGATAAGGGGAGAGCAGAGGATAAGGTCCTGTGAGGAGCGGAGAGTGCGTGGGGGGAGATATTTGGAAATTAGGTCAGAGATGTATGGAGGGGAGAGGTAATGGAGAGCCTTGTAGGTCATGGTTAGTAGCTTGAAATGAATTCGCTGGGCAATGGGAAGCCAGTGAAGGGATTGTCAGAGGGGAGAGGCAGAGGAGTAGCGAGGAGAGAGGTGGATAAGACGGCAGCAGAGTTGAGGATGTATTGAAGGGGAGCGAGAGTGCTAGCTGGAAGGGCACAGAGAAGGATGTTGCAGTTTGTCTAGCGGAGATGACAAGGGCATGGACCAGCATTTTTGTAGTGTCATAGCCGAGGAATGAGCGGATGCGAGAGATGTTTTTTCAGGTGAGGCGGCAGGCAGAGGTGAGGGGTTTGGATGGTGGGTTTGAAAGATAAAGCAGAGTCTAGGATTACCCCAAGACAGCGGACAGTATATTCTATTCTATCTTCACATCTTGGTCCAGTGTGAAAATACAATATAGTAAGGTCTGTCTTCACCAGCAGAACCATACAGATGATGAGTATGAAGATTTCTAAGCAATAGCCTATTTTCTGCCTGCCTTTATCTGTTACTTTGAGGATAGAATGCAATCTAAATTAAAAGGTTTATTGAAGGGGTTACATATAGTATAAACGTGTGTGTATATATGTACAGTTATTCAAAATTGATTTTGCAAACAAAGGCCTCTTTTTAAATATCTAACCTTTTTATGAAAAAAAATACAGATGTTCTTAGGGAGATTGTTGAAATTCGGGGTCCCCCTTTTTTCATAGGGCAATAAGTGCATCTGCACTGGCCCCACCTTTGGTAGTTCACATGACCTACAGCTTTTTGCGAGAGTTCATTTAAAAAGCAATGTCTATACCACGGGGTTTCCTTTGGGAATTTAAGTGCATTCGTTTTTTAAATCCGCCAAAATTTCCCCAACTGCCCCAGTACTGTGTGGACTTAAATAAAAAATCCTTTTTTTGGTGGGTCTACACAGCACAGGTTTTTTCTACTGAACCCGGGCACCCCGTCTAGCTGCCACCCTAAACATGTCACCAGATTTTGGACGCCATTTTAACTTTGCTTTTATAGACCCCCCCCTTTATTTTTCCCCAACAAATTTTTTTCCCCTTTGCTATACCTTCCCCTGCAGTGCGGAAGAGATGTGTCATGCCTTCTGCTCCTCCCACTTCTTACACAGTGCAGGAGAGATGTGTCATGTCTCTGCCCCTCTCTCTTCTTATACAGTGCAGGGGAGATGTGTCAGGTCTGCTTCCCCTTCTTACACAGGAAAGGGGGAGATTTCATGTCCCCGCCCCTCTCTCCTTATACAGTGCAGGGGAATGTTTCATGCTGCCCCCCTTTTCCTTACACATGAAAGGGAGATTTTCCCTGCCCTCTGCCCCTCTCTCTTCTTATACAGTGCAGGGGAGATTTTGTGATGCCCTGCTGCCCCTCCCTCTTCTTACAAAAGTGCAGGAGAGTTTGTGTAAAGTCTCTGCCCCCCCCCCCTTTTTTTTACACGGGGGTGCAGGAAAGAAGATGTGTCATGTCTCCCCCCTCCCCTCTTCCAATCCTTTGGGGGGGGGAAAAAAAAAAAAGGGGGGGGGGGGGGGGGTTTTGGGGGGGGGGTGGGGGAATGTTCATGTCGCTTCCCCTTCTTACACAGTGAAAGAGAGATGTTTCATGCCTTTTCCCCTCTCTCTTTTTATACAGTGCAGGAGAATGTGTCATGTCTCTGCCCCTCTCTCTTCTTATCCAGTGCAGGCGAGAGGGTTTTCCTTGCCCTGCTGCCCCTACCCCTTCTTACACAGTGCGGGAGAGTGTGTCATGCCCGGGTTTCCCCCTTCTTACACAGTGCAGGAGAGATGTGTAAATGTCCCTCCCCCCTCTCTTTTCTTATAAATGAGGGAGATGGGGGATGTCGGGCTGCCCCTTCTTACACAGTCGGGGGAGATTTTGCCCCGGGTCTCTGCCCCTCTCTCTTCTTATACAGGCATGGGAGATGGCCCATGTCGGGCTTCCCCTTCTTACACGGGCAGGGGAGATGGGGTCATGTCGCTTCCCCTTCTTACACAGTGCAGGTGAGATGTGTCATGTCTCTGCCCCTCTCTCTTCTTATACAGTGAGGGGAGAGGGTCATGCCCGGGTTTTCCCTTCTTACACAGTGCGGGGAGATTTTTCATTCTCTGCCCCTCTCTCTTCTTATACAGTGAAAGGGGGAAGGGGTGATGTCTGCTGCCCCCCCCTTCTTTTTACACAGTGCGGGGGAATGTGCCCATGTCTGCTCCCCCTTCCCCCTTTTACACAGTGCAGGAGAGATGTTAAAGCCCTCTGCCCCCCCCCCCTCTTTTTTATACAGTCAGGAAGTTTGGGGTCATGTCTCTCCCCCTCCTTTTCTTACAAAATGCGGCAGATGGGGCCATGTCTGCTGCCCCTATCCCTTCTTACACGTGCAAAGAGATGTGCCCCATGTCTGCTTCCCCTTCTTACACATGCGGGAAAAGATGGGGTCAGTCTGCTCCCCCCTTCTTACACAGTGCAGGGGGGGATGTGTCATGTCTCTGCCCCTCTTTTCTTCTTATACTTGCAGGGGAGTTTGTTTTCCCATGCTGTTTCCCCCTTCTTACACAGTGCAGGGAGATTTTCCCATGCCCTCGCCCCCTCCTTCAATACAGGCGGGGGAGATGTGTGATTCTGCGCCCCCCTCTTTTTAAACACAGTCCCGGGAAGATGGTCATGTCTGCTGCCCCTTCCCTTTTTAACACATTGCGGGAGAGATGTGTCATTCCCCCTGCCCCTCCTCTTTCTTATACAGGCAGGAGAGATGTGAAATGCCCTCCCCCCTCTCTCTTCTTAAAACAGGGCAGGCGAAAATGTGTCATTCTGCTGCCCCTATCCCTTTTTAAACACAGTGCGGGAGAATGTGCCCATGTCGCTTCCCCTTTTTAAACAAAAGGCGGGGGAGATGTGTCATGTCTGCCCCCTTTCCCCTTTAAAACAGTGGCGGGAAGATTGTCATGTCCCCCTTTCCCCTTCTTACACAGTGCGGGGGAGATGTGCCCATGTCGTTTCCCCCTTTCTTACACAGGGGCCGGGAGATGTGCCCCATGTCTGCTTCCCCTTTTTTACACGTGAAAGGGGAATGTGTCATGTCTGTTTCCCCTTCTTACCCCGGGGAAAGGAGAGATGTTCATGTCTGTTTCCCCCTTTTTTACACAGTCCCGGGAAGAGATTTGTTTTTTCCCTGTTTCCCCTTCTTACACATTGCAGGGGAGATGGGCCCATGCCCTTTTCCCCCTTCTTACCCAGTGTGGGGGAAAGTTTGTTCATGCCCGGGCCCCCTCCCCCTTTTTAACACAGTGCGGGAGAGATGAGTCACCCCCTGCTGTCCTATCCCCTTCTTACACAGTGCAGGGGAATTTTGTTCATGCTGCGGTCCTACCCCCTTCTTACACAGTCGGGGGAGATGTGTAAAGTCTGCGGCCCAAATCCCCTTCTTACACAGTGCGGGAAGATTCATGTCGGGCTGCCCCTTACCCCCTTTTTTACACAGTGCGGGGGAATGTGTCATTCTGTTTTTCCCCTCTTACACATTGCAGGGAGATTTTGTCATGTCTGTTTCCCCTTCTTACACGTGCAGGGGAATGTGTCATGTTGCTTCCCCTTCTTACACAGTGCAGGAAGATGTGCATTCTGCCCCCTTTCCCCTTTTACACAGTGCGGGGGAAATGTGCCCACCCCCTGTTTCCCCCCTTCTTACAAAAGTTAGGGGAAAATGTGCCCATGTCGCTCCCCCTCCCCCTTCTTACACAGTGCGGGAGAGATGCCCAAAGCCCTCTTCCTATCCCCTTCTTACACAGTGCGGGAAGAGTTTGGGGGGTCATGTCCTGCTGTCCAATCCCCTTTTTAACACAGTCCCGGAGAAAAGTGTCATCCCCCTGCTCCCCCTACCCCCCTTCTTACACAGTGCAGGAGAGATTTTGGTCATCCTGCTGCCACTCCCCCTTTCCCTTAAACATAGTACAGGAGAGGGTTCATTCTGCTGCCCCTCCCCCTTCTTACAAAATGCAGGAGAGAAGTAATCCCCCCGAAGCCCCTCCCCCTTTTTTACACAAAACCAGGATTGATGTTTTCGTCTGCTGCCCCCCCCCTTTCCCTTACACAGTACGGGATTGATGTTCAGCCCTGTTTCCCCTCCCCCTTCTTAAAACAGTGCAGGAGAGAAGAAATTTCCCTTTCAGCCCCCCCCCCCTTCTTACCATGAGGTTTGAGTGTCATTCTGCTGCCTACCCCCTTCTTACACAGGGGAAAGGGAAATTTTTGGTGCCTCAAACCCCTCTCTCTCTAGCGATCTCATATTTATCAGACTGTTTCATATCTATTTTTCTGCCCGGGTCACCCCTACCTATCGGGCCTTTATTCTTTTTTTTTTTTTATTTTTTTTTTTTAAGGGGCTTGTTCACACACGTTTTTTTTACCCCTTTTTTACGGATCCGAAAAAGGGATCTAAAAATTTTTCGGTTGTTTAAACATTTATTTTTCAAGGGCAAAAGCCATCGCTATTCTCACAGGAGATGGGCGATGCGCTTTTGGGGAGTTCCCCCCCCCAACTGCGCTTTTCGCATCCGCTTTAAGAATTGACATGTCAATTCTTATTGCGGTTTACGCAAGTGAAAGCCCATAGGAGATAATGGAGTCCGCTTTTGGCTCCTGTCCAAAAGCGCTCCACACTCCTGGTAAGTATCAGCTGCGCTTTGTATCCTGAAAGCGGATGCGAAAAGCGCAGTTGGCGGCCGGACGGGGCATCGGCGGTGAGCGGCAGCGGCTGGACGGACGGGGATCGGCGGCTGGACAGGTGAGTTGCTGCAGGGGTATGGATGGATGTCTGGCTGGCTGGGGCGGTGAGGTGCTGCAGGTGGATGGATGGATGGCTGGCTGGCTGGGGAGGTGAGGTGCTGCAGGGGGAGGGCTGGCTGGCTGGGGAGGTGAGGTGCTGCAGGGGGATGGATGGCTGGGGGAAGGTGAACTGCTGCTGGGGGAAGGTGAATTGCGAAAGAGAGTTTTTTTTCTCATATTTTTTCCTCATATATTTTCCAAATAAAGTATCAACTGTTGCGTTTTTGGGATCCGCTTTTCGGATGCGCTTTTCAATTCTCAAAAACGGATCTGTCAAAAAGTCAAAAGTGCAGCACTCCTCTAATAAAGTGAAAAATTAAAGTGCTTTATTCAGTGTCACTGCATCGTTTAAGCTTCATCATGGAGATTTTGTTAGAGGGTTCCAAAAAGAAAATCTTGCACAGAGTGCTTTCTTACCGAAGACTGGCCTTGCCTACAATCCTAGTGCTTATTACTACCTTATACTCATGTCTTGAGCTGATAGAAGAGGTATACTGAAGCCACTCCAAGGTTCAAGTGTGGGCCTGGCCCCCCTCCTGTTGTGACGGCAGAATTTAATACCTACCCAACATGTGATGTAACTGTACATCATGATGTTGGGAAGGTGGTATGGAATCTGTACACTGAACTCCATAAAAACTAAAGCCCCTCAAAAAATGACACAGCTGTGTTTTTTCCTGCTGTTCCACCCCACAACAATGTTTTCTTTGGTTACCCAGTACGTTGTATTGTAAATACTTAAAATGGAACCATTAAAAAGTACAACTTGTCCCACAAAAATCAAGCACTCGCACAGTCAACTGAGGAATAAAAAAGTTAAGGCTCAAGGAAGGCGGATGTTATAAATCACTGCGGCTGAGCATTCATTTTAATAGTGTACTGTATGAAAATGTTCAGGAAGGTGAGGGAGCCCGCTCATGACATTTTTGCATTGGGCCCTGGTGAGATTGGTGTTATGATGGATGTCTAGGCACTGTTCTACTTCTATTCAGACACATGGAAGAATATCTTAAAATATGCACTCCACTGTTTCATTGATGCATTGTCTCAGGTCGCTCACATCCTGTTACTCTAGGGCAAATACATTGGGTCCTTGATCTAGCCCCATAGAAAGAAGTTGCAGGGTGTTAGATCTGAGGCCAGTGCAACATTGGTGAATCTTTTCCAGCACTGCCCACACAATGTTCCAGTAGAGAATCATTTTGTTATTGGCAAACATCCAAATGGAAATGTGGAGGTGTTTCAGCCTGCTAATAGGCTATGGTTGGCAGATTTTCCTTTAACATGTCCAGGTAGGAGCAGCCAGTGACACAGTCCAGGGCAAAAGAAGGGACTTTGTATTTGATCATTCCACAGACCACGGTTACTTTGGGCGAGTCCCTCATGTATCTCTTTTGGATTTCTTTTGGAAGCTCCACCACAATATCTGTTGGGCTACCTTTTTCACAGCATTCCAACGACAGACGGCAAAATGCTGTGAATAGCTTATAATTGCTAGTACCAACTGAGCATTACCTGATCATGCTTTTTGCACATTGACTACATTTCTGTTTTAACATACAGGTAATTTCATGTAATCTGAATGGAATAAGCTTCTTTAGCTGTACCTCATTTTTATTTTATAGATAGATTTCAGTGTGAAGAAACAAAGGAATAAATTCTGAGAATATCTGTAGCTTGCAGAGAAGAATGCGTAATCTTTGTATTGACTTAACTGCGTATTGAACTGGCACCTCTTCATCACATATACTCTGGTCTCCGAACACTTCCTGTGAAGCTTTATTACGCTAACAATACTGTGGAAAGTGCTTAGCCCCCCACGCATCTACAGCTATGCACTTCTATTCTGCACAGGAAACATCTTGATGTCTCTTTTTTTTTAACCTTTTCCTTTACTGAACATGAGTTTATTTAAAATTTCTTCTCTGGGTATGTTAACACGGTGTAATTGCGGGGCGTATTTTTGCTCATAACTGTGCTGCAATGTGCCTGAAATACGCCTGCAATGACGGTATTTCATAGCTCTCACTGAGAGTTATGAATACCCGACTTTTCCCCGACGTATAACATACGGTGGGGAAAACAATTGACATGTCACTTCTTGTGAAAGTGAATGGGAGGCGGCTGTCAGTGCCAGCGTGTACTTCTAAAACACCCACCGTGTACAGTACGCCCCGCAATACACAATGTGAACATACCCTTATTGTTGTTATTATTAGTTTTATTTATTTAAAGGCGCCAGGTCACTATGGGCGGCTTGTATGAAATTTGGTGTGTTAACGCCAAATTTCATGCACATAATCTTAGTCTAAAATGCGCCTGATTTATGAACCCGCTCTACAGCGGGTCATAAATCAGGCGCATTCAAGCGCTAGTACGACATTTCTGGCTCCCGTATACCACTTTGAAAATGGTCTACCTGTTCCTGCAGTAATGCGTCTAGAGATGCCATTGCGAAGCCCCCCCCGAGATCGGGCGCTTTACAAAGTGCCGCGGGCGCCATGTAATGTGCCTGATATTGGCGTGCGGGAGGGATTTCAGTGAAGGGAACAGGGCTGCGTCTGATATCGGGCTGAAAAGACGCCAGATATCTGGCGCAGCCCCGTTTATAAATGCCGCCCTATACGTATAAAATTGGTGTAAATGCATAACAAAAGAGAAACTAGTAAAGTTATCCTCAACTACATCTGTAACAGACTGTTTCAGAGGGAGCAGGGACTCTGCCTGTAAGGACTTACAGTCTACAAGGGATGGAGACAGATCGTGGGGGAAGAAATTGTTCGTTACGCCACATGTGACTACTGCAGTAGTCTCATGGGATGTGACATCATTGCAGGAGGCTGGATGTGTAGGAAAGACCGAGGGAATTTTGACATGACACCATGGGAACACATGAGAGGTGAATATGCATTTTTTATTTTATATTCCCACGCTCTTTATCTGCGTAGGAAAATCTGCAAACAAATCTAAATGATCTGCGGAGAGCAGCAGAATTGCTGAGGACATTCCGTAGCAGGTGTGAATTTTATTTTAATAGACAAGCTATAGGAAATTGAGCACTATGGTATTTACAGGATGTTAGACCTTATACACACATTATTGTTACCGTTCTGTACTGATCCATAATGCAATGCAGCATACTGAGGGGGGTAGTCCTCTTTTGGCAAATCCTCTTTGCTCTCTGCTCGTTGCTAAGTGCAGTCCAGCCCTGCATGTGAATGAGGAGGGCGATGCTACCGCCATCCCGCTCATTGATTTCAATGGAGATTCCAAGTAAAGCCGAGTGTGTGCGCTTGGCTATACTCGGAACTTCCATAGAGAAAGCGCCGCCCTTCTATTCACATGTAGGGCCAGACTGCACTTAGCAGCGAGCGGCCGTGGAAGAGGATTTGCTCAAATGGAACTACCCCTTTAAGGTTTTCAAATCTCCATGTCCTCCTTCAAATGCTGTGCTTGCAAGAGCGGCATTTCAACGAGGAAACAAAGCAGACTGTCCGAGGCAGTATACTTTTGTATTTGATGGTGTGTAAACGACTCACAGAATTAACATGTCAATTCTTTGTGGACGCAAACAAAAATGATGACGCTGATTTTATAGGACAGTCTACTGGGAAGTTTTTAAAGGCATTTTGGAAACGTTTTTAGGAACGTATTGGGCATGAAATACACCTTAAAATAAGCATGAAAAAACATTGTGGGAACATCCCCTTAGGAAAAAAAGAAAACATGGTGAAGAACCACAGAGCACTGTGGTGGAAATGTATCACTTGATTTACGCCAGCTTCTTAGTATGCACAAGTCGCAAACTGGTGCACAAACCACATTTGTGCAAATATTTGCAGCTTGTTGCTGGTTTCATGCTGCGCTCGCCAGTGGGTGGGACTTAACTGAAGCCTGTTGCTTGCATAGATTTCGCTTTTAGATAGACTGATTAAAATGCACTCATATGTCTTGTATTACATTTAGCATATCCTGCTCTGATTCTGTTTTCATTGGGAATGGCCAATGAACTGCTAGTATTAAAGGGGTTTTCTCACTAAAGACTTTTGCATTCATCTGAGCTTTTTCACTGGCTTAGATTTTCAAATACAGGGGTGGGTCTCTCCTCAAATTAGGCGCATCTTCCCTCACTAAGGAGTGGTGACATCATCATGTCCCCTCCCTGTTCCTGCTCCTTCCCCAGTCCTTTTCTTCATTCTGTGTGAGCAATGGAAGGGGGTGGATGTCACAGCTCTCCAGACCTCAAGCAAAGGTCAGTTCTCATGCCTGGAGAGCTGTGTGTGTCACCTCCTTTCCAGGCTACACAAGCAATCCTTGTAACTAGAACACCTGTATTGCTGTAAAGTGTTTTTAATACAGCCTGAAATTAAAAATAAAACCACAAAAAAAAAAAAAATGGGACATAAATTACCAAGGAAAACTACAAAGTACACTTACTGCCAAGGCTGAAAGATATACTGAGTCCCTCAGCGGGCATCCTGGACCAAATGTGCATGGGAAAGATGGGCAAGTGCCGGAATTAATGAGCCAATCCCTTAGGTATAATTCCACCAGCATGCAGAAAGCCACAGTTTTACAATGGGGAGATTGCCATAAAAGGCGTCCCAAAGGGGAACGCCTTCATCAGGAAAACCCAGGGTTTCAGCCTATAGGCCCTTTAATTTTTCAAGGGGGGCAGGCTTCCCCAGCACTTAAAAAGGGTCCTGCAAAAAACTTGTCCCTAAGCCCCAAGGTTTTGGGAAAAAAAAATATAAAAATTTTGCTGGAAAATATGGGTATTAGTTGATAGGTAGCTACAGTATGAAGTTTGAAAACCCCCGGGCAAGGCCCTCATTTTTTGCAAGTCCCTTCACTATTAAAAATAAAACCCAAAAAAAAAGGGGGACAAAAATTACCAGGGAATCTCAAAGTTTGTTACTGCAGCTTTTGGGGCCCAAAGGATGCCTGCTGGGGATCAGTATATCTTTCGCCTTTGGCGTAAGTTTTAGCTTTGTTTTTCCACACCTGAAATTATTAAACAAATGTGAGAAATGAAAAATGTCCCCCTCTACCTCCTGCTTGAAAAAAAGAGGGGGGAGCAGAGTGTAAAAGGGTGTGTTTTATGGTAGGAAGAGCCGAGCGTATAGGACTGAGTTATATGGATGGGAGGAGCAGAGTCTATAAGGCTGTGTTATATGGATGCGGGGTGCAGAGTGTATAAGAATGTGTTATATGGGTGGTGGAGCAGAGTGTATAAGACTGTGTTATATGGGTGAAGAGCTGTCACTAGGAGAGAAGCTGAAGAGCACATGCAGCAAGGAGGGGAGTTTGCACAGAGAGCACAGGACAGCCAATCACAGCACAGGGTTCATGCCCCAACATGTACTCAATTCAGGCAGCCAATCACAGTAAAGGGGGTGTGGCCCGACCCCAGGCTGCAGAATTAGCTCTAGACACACAGATTAGCTAATAACTAAATGATTTAGGTAATACAAACCAATTGCAAAAGTGCTTATTTTTACTGTCCCAGTCATTACAGATATGGGGCGACATGTATGAATCTCGCCACATCAGAGCGCACGTTTCCGGCAGTTTTCTGACGAAATTTGCGCCTCATGTATGTCGGTGCCGAGGTGCGCTAATCAGTGTGTGAGGCGCAGTGCGGGACTGCGCCTAAGATTAGCCACCCGACGTAGTGCGCGCAAACATGCCGGGTAAAGTCCACCGCGCCTCGCCAGTGTGTGAGGCGCAGTGCGGAGACTTGGGCGCAGTGCGGGATTGCGCCTAAGATTCACCGTCCGAGGAGGTGCGCTCATACATGCGGGGAAAAGTTCACCGTGCCTCGCCAGTGTGTGGGGCGCTGTGCGGGACTTAGGCGCAGTGCGGTACTGTGCCGAACATGTATTCCGATTCGAGACAGGCTGGAAAACAGCGAGAAATCATTAAAGATGTCCATGCGGCATGGAGTATGAATCAAAAAATCGCCCCTTTTTTAGGTGTAAAACATTATCTGAAAAGAGCTTAAACCTTCTAAAAAAATACATAAATAAAATCACTTTCCAAAAATCAAGAATGGCGCTACATCAAGAATTTGGATATTGGAAATTTCCGGGAAATACAGTAATTCAAATTACTTCAATAAATTCATTTTTATTTCTTTATTTTCTTTACACCCATACTATTGATCATTGGCTAACGAAAATAAAGAAATAAAAATGAATTTATTGAATTAATATTTTTTTTCGTTAACCCCATAATATTGTTTATTTTATATACAGATCGGTACAACTTCGGGAGTATTATCATTTTATTTCGGGCACGTACAGTTTTATTACAGATTGCATTTTGAAAACCCATAAGAGCTCGACCGCTCTTTCCCCTTGGTCCAAATAACGGGCCTCTTTTAACTTAGCCAATCGCAAAACAGAGCTCGCTCTGCTTTCTTTTCCCATAGAACTCTATGAGAAGGTAGCTCAGCCCGCTGATTGGCTAAGCAGGATGAGCCCTCTTCCCCCCAACCAATACAGTACGAAAATATTTCCCATAGACCGTAATAACTTTTTTGGGCGCCCTTCTATCGCGCAAATTCTTTCTCACTCAAAATAGAGCACTACATTATGATTGGGGGATTCATATCTGCTGCCTGGGCCCAATCCAATTGCTCTTTTCTGCCTTTTTGTACTGTATTTTGAACTGTCCGCCTTTTCATTTTATTGGTCCATACTTTCCCCTAGCTTATAATGGGGCACTGTCGCTCCATTCTGATTGGCTGGGTTTTGCCGACCAATGAGAAGTGCTTACAGAAATTGGGAAATTTCTGTATTTCCCGGCAATTCTCTATATCGCAATTCCTGATGTAGCGCCGGTCTCGGCGACAAACGCGTTGTTACGGATTTGAGTGATGTATGTTTATAGAAGGGTTTTAGCTCTTTTTCAGATAATATTTTACACCTAATAAAAACTTTTTTTTAAAATACTCCCCGGAACACGGCCCTGGGAGCCGAGATTTCATTACCCCCAGTTCTCCATTGTTTTAAATGGGAAAAAAGTTCCCCGGGGCCGCTCTGTTTTTGGACCGGGATACCCAAAAGCCCCCGTTTGTAAACCCAAACCCGCTTTTTTTTCTGTTTTTTTACTTTTATTTTAAAACTGTCCCGCCTTTAAAATTTGTTTGGTTTAAAATTTTCCCATAGGTTAAAATTTGGTCTGGTCGCCCCAAAATTCTTTTGGGGCCGAGTTAGCCAACCCCCAGTATTTTAAAACCAATCAGCTCTTTTTTGGCATTTTTACTTTTATTTTGAACTGCCCCTTTTTTGAATTTGATTGGTCAATATCCATAGGTTTAATTGGTCCCTGTGCCCCTATTCCAAATTGGGGGTTTTCTGGACCAATGAAAAGCGCTTCCCAGAATTTGTTTTACTGTATTTCCCGGATTTTCCGATACCCAAATTCCTGATGTATCCGTTTTTGTTTTTTTGGAAAGTGATTTTTTTATTTTATTTTTTTTTTTAAAGGTTTTGAGTTTCTTTTTTTTAAGTTTTCACCTAATAAGGCGTTTTTTTTGGGAAATTTCTTTACCCCATCCCCCACGGATTTGAGCCCGGAGTTTTCTTTGCGTTTCTTCTTATGTTTCCAATCATGTTCCTTTTTTTCGTTCCCCTTCGCCCCCCGCCGGATCATTGCCCAAAATTAAACCAGGTTGCCTGTCGGAGCTCCCGGGAGGCTCCCAATGGGGCCCCACTTTGCCCGACCCGGAAAAATCATGCTTTCCCTCAGATTTTTTAAACGGGGCCCAGGGCCCCGCCCCGGGGAACGCCCCACCCCCCCCCATTGCACGCCCCTTCATGTGGGCGATCTGAAAGGGGCAAAGGGGCTCGCCTAAATGCCCCCTGCGTCTCCCAGGGGATTCGACCCGGGGGAGGCGAGGTAGCCAGAAAAACAGGCCCCAATCCCGTTTTACATGTCGCCCATGATCTTTTTAGCAAGATAACCCCTTTAATGAATTTTCCCTTGTATGTGTTAAAATGAAAAAGAGGCAATTTTTAAATACCATGTAAAATGTGCGTTGCGGTTTTCTTGAAAAGGCCCATGTTCACAAACAGCAGAATATTTTTGCTGCAGAAATTACCTTAAAATAGTGCATGAAAAGGATTTAAAAATAAAAGCTATCAAGGTATATTTTTTTCATGTGTATGGGTTTTCAGAAACTTCTTTCATTTGCATTGGGCTGGATAACCAAACTGTAAAACAAGTTATACCATGAATGTGACCTGAATGTGTCTGGTCTTTGCAGAAACCTATATTGATAATTTTTTTCTTGGGTGCAGTTTGATTTCTATTAGTATCTAGTTGCGTAAGCCGGGGATTATGGTTCTCCAAAGGTCACTTACTTAAGAAGATCCATAGTTTCCAGTCATCTCTTTATTATTTGGATTGCCCATGGCTCAGTTGGATCCTAAAGCATTTAACCTTGGTGACACAACCCGTGATGTTAATTTAATCCTTGCTTGAAGAAGACTATTTTTTCAGTTGCTAAGTTTCTTGGGCTGTGCTTTTTTCCCATGTTCAGCTATTGTATTTCCTGCTGTTTATGTTACCGCAGGGAGGTGGACAAGTAAATGCAGAAGTTGTACAGTAATGGTTTAAAGCAATATCCACGACTTATTGCATTCTTCCATGGAGAGCTGCAGGAAGAGACCTGGAGAGAGTCACATAAGTCAAATGTTTCTCAGCTGGTTTAGAATAAGAGTATGGTGTGCATGTAGCAAGTCATGACAAGCTTCCTGTATTAATGACTGGGAACCAATTGTACATTGAGGAGCTAATGACTGATTCTCATGGCCTTAGGCATTCACCGTACTATTGCAACTAAGCTCTGGAAAATGATTACCTTTCTATGTATAGTACAATCATGGCTGATCTTTGTATTTTTGGTCATATTTTTTGCATAGACCTTTTTTAACTTGTACATAAGAGTACAATGACTGAATATGGTAAGTAAATATGGTATGTTCTTTGGCAGTTGTCATGTTCCATAGGCTTCAGTTTTTAATATATAATATTGGCTATTGTTGGGGTACACACATTGTACCTTCTTAAACCGCAAAATTCAGACTCTGCTGATTATGTACATTATTGTTGTGTCATATACAGTGTCCTATATTAATTTTTGCTCCTAAAGACGCGCTAAGACTTATTTTTAGGGGTTGTTTTTTTTTTCTATGAACAACAATTCACATTTATTGTTGAACAAAACATCAACATGTATTAATGTACTGTAGTGATTTCATCACAAACATCAGCATAACCCCCCCCCCCCCCAAAAAAAAAGCATCTTCTTTTCGGGGGTGTCTTATTTTTGGGGAAACAGGGTAGAGTGCCCAAACGTGAAACAATGAATGACTAGCTATCCTGCATTATGTGGCTAAGGCTGTGTTCGTGCCATGCTTTTTGATGTTTATTTTGTTATTGTTAGGGTATGTTCACATAGCTTGTTGACTCCGTGTGAACATACGCTTTTAGATACGTGTTTGGGTCTGTCTGTCGGACCACAAACAGATCCAAACACGTATCTAATAAATAGCAATGTGATTTACATTGCTTTTAACGTGAAACACGCATCGGCGTTTACACGAGTGATCACCGATGCGTGTCTCACTCCGTCTTTCGGATCCGTCCCAAGAATTGACCTGTCAATTTTTGGTCCAACAGACACAGCAGGAGCCCTATAATAAAGTGTAGGGTACGATCCTGCTGCATCCAAAAACTATTCCAAACACGCAGTGGCGGTTTTTGGGATGCGTTTTTTTGGATCCAACAGGGACCCAAAATGTATCCCAAAAAACACCATATGAGGTCCTATATTATAAAGGGTAGACGGTGGTGGGTCTTAAGAGAACCGGCACATTTTTTTGCCCCATGGTGAGGACAGAAAAGCTAGTGTTCAAACCTGCTGTGTCCCTTTTTCTGAAAGTGCTGGGTTTTCCTGTATTTAATGTTTAATTGCGTTTTCAGCCAAAAAGAGTCATTCGAAGAGCCCTTTAGAAGTATTTTTTTTTTTAAACCCCGGCCCAATGGGGGTATCCGCCCCCCTCAATGACAAACCTATTTTTTGAATGGTAGAAACATGTGAATAACTGTCAGTGGGTGGGAGTACCCTTTGGTGGATGGAGCTAACACCGCTATGAATAGTTTTTGAGGGGGAAAATGCTCTAAAAGTGATCTTACGAATACGGGGCACGGTGGAAACAGCATTTTTGCATAGTTGTGCTGCCTCGCAAGGGGGGCAAAAACCTATGTGACAGGTTCCCTTTAAGCAGTATTACCTTGCAGTGCTGGGGTCCTGGGTTCAAATTTCACCAAAGATAACATCTGCAGAGAGTTTGTGTGTTCTTCCCTTTTTGCCGTGGGTTTCCTCTGGGTACTTTGATTCCTCCCCCCACTCCAAAAATATACTGATAAGTCAATCTAGAATTTAGACTGTGAGTCCCAATGGGGACAGAGAGCAATGTGAATGATGACAATCTCTGTACAGTAGCGTGGAATATAATGGTGTTATATAAGTGAATAAAATAAACAGATGTTAAATATGTGTCAAAAAACACCCAGCCTTAAAATGGTTGTTGACTTAACTTACAAATAAAATACAGGAATCCCTCAAGTTACAATGGCCTCAGGATACAATATTTCCAACATACAATGGACTTCTGGTTCATTGTATGTTGAGTATGGTATAACCCCTTAACCCACCACGGTCAAAATGTTTTGACGTTTTGCTTTTTTATTTTCTTTCCCAAGGCCTTTTCTTTTTTTTCCCCCTCAGAAAATGGGGTTTTATTTTTCGGCACAAATGTTTTTTCTAAAAATTCTAAGTGGGGCAAAAAGTGAAAAAAAAAACGTTCTTGCGCCCTGTTTTTTCGGTGTTTTCTTTTTTGCGTTCAATCTCGGGGAAAAAATGTGTTATCTGTATTTCAGGTTGTTCGAAAATTTGGCATTTCCCAAAAATGTACGGTTTAGTTTGTTTTGGTATGTTTAAAAAAATATTTTCTTTTTTTTTAAATTTGTGTGGTGGGGCCTTTTTCTGCACAAATAACTTTTTTGTACTTAAACCTAGGGGCTTGAGTTAGGGTGCATTTTTTTCAGGTGAAATTTTTTTTTTTTTGTCCGTTTGGTTTTTTTTGGGACTTTTTTTGGGTTAAATTTTACCAATTTTTATGGGATATAAAATGACCAAAAAAACCCGTAATTTTGGGTTTGAAATTGTTTTTCTTCTAGGGTTGTTCGTGTGGGATAATTTTTGGAAAAAATTTTTAATAGTCGGACTTTTTGGGACACAGAGATATCAAATTGTGTAATTTTTTTATTTTTTAGTTTTTTTATTTTTTTAAAAGGGAAAAGGGGGGTGGTTGAACTTTTTAATATTTTAAAACATTTTAAAATAGAATGTTTTTTTGGGCACGGGATACCAAATATGTCATTTTTTTTTTTTTTTTTTTGTAAATGGCAAAAGGGGGGGTGTTTTATATTTTTAAATATTTTTTAAACTGCTTCCCTGTCTTTATACAGCCTAATGCGTTCAAATACAATTGTAATACAATGCATTAGGGTGTACAAAGATGGCGGTTTTACGACTTCCTGCCTGAGGCAGGAAAAAGTGAAACAGAAAACATGGCAGCGATGTTAGCCTTCACAAGGCTTCCAGCTGCCACGTTAACCAATCTGAAGCCTGCGATTTTGCTGCGTGCGCCCCAATCGAAGTGAGGAACGGTCTCATTGATTTAAACGCTACTGTCATCTTTGCCGCAGCGTCTAAGGGGTTAAACAGCTTGGGATGGCGGCGACATCATCCTGCGCTGTAACGTCGCTTGTTAGCTGCAATTTAATTTATAAAATTAAAAACCGCTGCTAGGATTGCAGTATTTTCTTCACCAAGCCAAAAAACGGATTTAAAAGCGATCAAAAAAAACCTTGTTTCCAAAAAATTTTTTTCAATAAAAAACGTAAATAAACTCTAAAAAGCAAGCCCCCTTTCACATTCCATAAAAAAAAAGAAAAAACTTTTGGGTTTCAGACTATGGCTTGCAAACCGGTTTTTTTTTGAATGAAATTGTATTGTGTAAAACTAAAAAATATTCAAATTGGGGTATTGTGTTTTTTGTATTGACCTGGAGTAAAGCTTGCTGTTATTTATACCGACATTGACCCGGTTTAAAAATAGTAAAATATAAAAACAAGGGCCAATCAAATGAATGGATACCATAAAATTTAAAAAAAAAAACAATTTAAATTTTTATCCAATACAGTAATATAGAAATGTTAAAACAATACTTTATTTAATTTATTTAAAAAAATTAAAAAATATTCCGTAGCAGAAAAAAACCCC